>JAGDYQ010000122.1:986468-1171468 GCA_021962125.1 Bulinus truncatus
TGAACCTTTTTGGGGCCGCGTGCCCAAATTCAACCAAATCACCACTTTTTTTATATAGCAAAGTGCAACACTGCCGAGGCTCTGCGTGCCACCCGTGGCATGCGTGCCATAGGTTCGCCACCACTGCTAAAGCCGGTATAGTGTAGGCCTGTGTATTCCATATGGCCTATGCATTTTGGGGCATTTAGTTAAGATATGCCTATGGAGAGGGATGTTGAAATGGCATATTAAAATAAATAAATAATCTGTGGTTCGATACAGAATCACGGGAAAAAACAATTAAACTGTTGGTAAATGAGAAGCATAAACAGGAGAAGACTTTTCAATAATATATCACATTTACTTAGCAGCACAGAATATAAATCGAAATATTTATTCTGTGTTTATCACCAACCTATATAAGAGAAGCAAATTGTACATAAATAAACTTTCAATGGTAATCAATTAAGCCCAAGCATAATTTTTATTGTTTAGTTAAAATCAGAAACCGAATTTATTACTTAAATATGTCGGCTGTAGATCTAACGAATCTCTTCTCTCGAAATTTTGAGTTAAAAAGCGGTGAAATAATTACATTCGATCAATCTGCTGTTGGTGATGTCGGCTGTGTAGTTTGGGATGCTGCTCTTGTGTTATGCAGTTACATTGATAAAGTACAAGAGAAGTTTCGTGGTAAATCGGTTTTGGAATTAGGAGCTGGTACTGGTGCCGCAGGTCTAGTTGCTTCTGCAATAGGGTATTACAATTGTGTGTGGTTCCTGTTTGTAAATAAAATTATTTAATTGAATATTATATTTATATTGAATATTGTCACTTGTGATTTATATTTTATTACTATATTAATAGGCTTAATGATAAAAGTCTGATAAGATGATTTTTATATATGATATGCTTACTAACCTCATCTAATTTTAGCATATATATTATATAAGCTTAAATTAATATAATAAAGACAATAAAGTGTAATACATAATCACTCATTATATTCTGGCAACATCAAAGTTCACATCTTCAAAATCCAAGTGTGCTAATCCTAAGAAGTTCAGAATTTATTTATACTTAATTTCAGTTCTCATCAACTTAGATTTATTGTAAAGATTTATTGTAATATGTGGATTTAAATCTATATAATTTATGAATCTTTATAATAAAGACTATATCTCTATAACATAGAATAACTTAAGTAACTTTTAATATGTCTAAAAATCGACAATGTCTTTAAGTAATATTACAAAACAATTTATAAAGTTTTTTTTGTTGAATGTTTTTAATATCTTATAGACCAAACATTTTAGGGCAAAGGTAGTAATTACAGATCTACCCGAAATAGTTCCACTGATGCAACACAATGTCAATTTAAATGAAAAAATACTGAAAGGTAGTTGTACAGCTACAGAGTTGAAATGGGGAAACAAGGAGCATATGGCACACATTAAGCAAGAACATTTTTCTGAAAGTGTTGATTTTCTCCTCATAGCTGATTGTGTATATTATGAGGTTAGTTCCTCTCAATTTTTTTAACAAATACATCATTTATCTTTTTCCCAGTCACAGATGTTTAAGTAGCCTTAACTATGCCTAAATTTAAGACATTGTTTTTTTTTGTAGCATCATAAAACCTATTTTTTAACCATTTTTTTTTAACTTGTTGTGTCTGGATGTTCTATGTGCATGTGGACAGAAGTATGGATGTCAGAAAAAACCTGTCAACACTTCTGTCAAAAATGTGTGTTGATGTACAATTGGTCTGCGAACAGTAGACTTTTGTGACCAGCATGTAAATAGTTGCCAGTCATCGATCAAGTAGAATACATAGAACATTTGTGAATAAAAGATAATGGACCATGAAAGACTGGTAATTGCTACAGGATAAATTGAATAGATGAAACCCACAGAAACCCTTGATGGATTCCATATAGAAGAATTAGATTTCTCAAAATTTACTGAGAATAGCAGGGTTGGTCAACCTGCAGCCTTAGTAGTGGTCAATGGTGCCCGTGAAAAAAATAAATTATAATATATTTCTTCATATTGTCAGTCTGGGGCTGTCCTAACTAGAATAGAATGTTCTGTTGAAAAAGGTTTTGTACCCTGACTTTACAAGTACTTAAAAGTATAACATAATTCCTCACTCTGGCAAATATATATAGACATTGCGTTGACTAAATAAAAGTGTGACCACCAAATTGTATCTGTTGTATTAATGACATGACAAAATGTGAACATTAAATGATTGACTTATCATGCCTTTCAAACTCAATTAGTAATGTTGGTTAATCCATAGTTTAGTAAAAAAAAATAATAATTTTATACTGTTTTTTTTTTTTAAACTTTCTTTGTAGGCTATAGAAGAACTAGTCAAAACAGTTTTATACTTAACTTCACCAAGTACAACTGTTCTATGCACTTATGAAGACAGAGAACTGGGAAATAAAGTTGAGCTTCAATCTAGGTTTTTTAAGGTTTATCTACTTTTTAATTCTTTTTTGTATTTAATTGAGTAAATTGTAAAGCTTACTGCTTTTATAGTTAAAAGAAAAGTGGTAACTTTAAACATGCATTAGGTAAGTGATCAGATCTTGGTAAACATAGTTGCTTTATTTTAAAGAAAGTTTTAAAAAGATTTTGGGATTATTAATTTGTACTACAAGTCCTTATAGAAATGATTTGTTCTATTTTATCAGAGACTGGCTGAATATTTTCTTATCACAGAAATACCACTTGAACTGCAGGATCCACATTATAGCAGCCCAGATATTCATATCATGCAAATTACATACAAATTAAAATAATATTGAAAACATTTTCTGTTTTTTTTTTTCCATTTTAGTACATTTATTGTCCTGGTATTTACTTAATAGATATTCTAGTCACAACTCTGTACAAAAATAATGAAATACTACCACATAGTATACATGTATTAATTTTTGTTCAGGTGGACAGCGAGAAAACAATCCTTAGCTTTCTTTTAAAAAAGGAAAAAAATAAACAAAACATCCAAAACCTGATAATTAAGCTATTTTTGAAGTCTTGAATTATTATCAAACATAATTAAATAATACCTAAAAGAATTGCATATCATAGTTAAATTTCTCTGTAGCACAAACACAGCATTGCATAAAAAAAATAATGGGCTAACTAATATAATGAACAAATATCTACCCAATGTATATTTTTGTCAGTTTAAAACTTAAAACCTTATCTATTATTCTGAAGCAGCTCTGTGTATCATCTTTACCTATTCCATTTTTAAAAGAAAACAAATCATAATATAAAAAAACCTAAGTCATAAATGAGTAAATAAAGGAATGAGTTCTCAATCTGACAAATTTAGTAACACTAGTAAAATTGTAAACTGAACTTTAAACCAAATTATGAAACACACTGTACATAAAAGTATTTAAATTATAATAAAATGACAATTATTCATCGAAAACTAACATCATCTTTTAAAAAAAAGATGATTTATAACAATTATCCTAATTCATGGAAGAAAATAGACCACAACATTTGATGAGCATTAGTTCATAAAAAAGAAAAAAAAAAAGCATTCATACTGAAAAAAAATGTCTAAACCATACTGCAGTCACTTTGAATCAAGTTCAGACCAATAATATTGAAAAAAAAATGCCAAATAGATAGCAGGGGCCAGTTTTCATTGTAGACTTGTAAAGATATTTGTGGATGCTCATTCTTTTGACTTCCCCCTAATCTAAAGCAGCATAGATTCTGGTTTTTCCATAAAATTCTTGAATTCTGCAAGCCATTTAGCCCCAACGGCGCCATCAACAACTCTGTGATCACAACTGAGAGTGACTGTCATAATGTGTGCTGTAGTGACACTAATGAAAGAAAAAGTACAATGGTATACACTTCATTACGATTAAGTAGTCATGCCATCAAATGGATTTTTTAACTATTGTTTTTTTGACAGGGCAAAAAAGAACTTGAGCACAGTTTTGCTCAAAGCCTCCTACATTAAAAAACAATTAATTAAAATTATTAAATAAATCAAATACGCAGTGGCTCCGGCACCAGCCAAAACTATTATATAAGGGTATAAGGAACATGGCATATATACATTTATTTTTTTTTCAGGATTAGGGTTAGGGATAGGTTTAGGGTGTGGAGCAATATCTATGGCTGGTACCCGTAGTAAAAAAATACGGGTTCGGTCGGACCGAAACGTAGTTAATGAAGTAAGATTACAAACATAATCATGTTACTACTGTTATTCCTCTGAAGTGGGTAATGTTAGGAAAACTAAACAAGTACATGTAATTGGATAATTTATTTGCTAACATGGATATTTACTTCCTAAGCATTTTTCTTTTACTAAATATTTTTTTGGATTAGGTAAAAAAAAACAATAATAATGAGCAGACACATAACATCAATGAATCAGGAAATAAGCCAAAATATCTTCAAGGCTACTACAATGGAAAAGCAGTGGGATGGATGAACAAGTGGTGTGATCCTCTGAGAGAGCAATGGGGATTTTGTTTCAAAGTTGTCCCACAAGTCCACCCAGCTTTAAATGGGTATCTGACTAAAGTTGGGGAAGTAAAGCCGATTGGGCATTGTGCTAACCACACAATCTCTGTATATGCAGAGGTTATAGAAACATATATTCTACACTTAATCTGCCCTGATGACACGCTAAGGCTAAGGGAACTTCACTTACAATTGAAAAGTAAATATTTGTTAATGATAGATTTCAATTCTGTTTAGAAAGTTATATTATTTTCAGTTATTGATCTGTAGCTATTTGCCATTGCAAAATGGCAACAATATTATACATGTATAATTAATAACTCATGTTGTGTGGCTTTTTGGAAAACTTCATAACTTAATTAAAAAAGGAAACAAATGACTGTAAACCTATACAAAAAAATTTAAAAATGGCGGAGGCAGGCTAGAACAGGATGAAAATATTTTACATTGCTTTAAAAAATTCTGTGATTTAAACCAGACACCATGAAATGCTAAAAAAAATTATCAAAAGAGCACTTGAACATGCATGATTAAAAACAAGGGCAGCTACTTAAAAAAAAATTAGAAATACAGTCTCTTGCTAAGGTTTTAGAGGCACAGCTAGTATGAACACAATAATATTACTAGTCATCCCAAAGTAAATAGTAAAAAGTTAATTAAATTGAAAAAAACACAATTTCAAAATGTGTTGCATGTATTTTTAGAGCATTTTCGAAAAAAAATGCTCTATTGTCCCCGTTTTGTCTGTCTGTCTGTCATCACCCTAGATCTCAACAACCATAAGTCCTAGACCCATGATGTATATATCATTTTGTAGGTCTTGGCCTGCCAAGAAATGACTTTTGTCCGTTTCGCGATCTGACCTCTGAGGGCCGTAAAAGGGGGCTTGTAAAGTACCGTTTTTTACTATATAAGCTATATTAACAAAGAAGCGCTCTAGATCTCAGCAACCATAAGTCCTAGACCCATGATGCATATATCATTTTTTAGGTCTTGGCCTGCCAAGTGTACATCAAAAGTCCATTTCGCGATCTGACATCTCAGGGCCGAAAAAAAAAAGACTTTCCTGCAGTACCGTTTTTGCTTATATTTTAAATATAAATAATTAAAGCTAATCAAAGGGGCGTAATCATTATTTACTTTTGTAACAGTTATTTAACATGATTACTTCCATCTCTATTTATCAAAACACGGAAAAAAAACGGATTTCTTTCGGCGTAACCGGCGAAAATGCTCTAAAATGTCCTTTGTCCGAAACGGAAAAGACTTAAATTGCTTGTTTTTCATACAAACTAACACTCTTCAAATGTGTTATCAATTAATAGAACATTTAATAAATTATCTAACTATCAGTATCTTTTTTTTTTTTACCTAAAAAGAAGAAGACTTAAAAAGGAGTTGTTTTTAAAATCAGGGATGTCCCACTTCTAAATTAAACAGAGCAGAATTGGAATAAAATGACGATTTCTAGAGCAGCGCTTCTAAAAGAGACGATTCCACTGGGAGAAAAACATACCAATTGAAATTCTGACCCATTTGGCATAAACATTCCAAGTAATAGTGTATATGATTTAACTACACTCCAGAAACAAAAAAAAAAAAAAATAAAAAAAGGCTGGAATATGTTACCTAGTTTTTGAAGCATCACCAGAGTTTTCAATTGCTATAATTTTCTTCTCTGCACCACCAACAGCAAGGATACAGGACTGTTTAAAGAATAAAAAATAAATAAATATCACCTGCTTAAAAAAAGAAGCATTAATGGTAGAGGAAAATATTCCATAAAATTCTTTTCAGAATGAACGTATTATAGAAGACAAAAAAAAAATAAATACCTGAGGAGGGTTAATCACAGCAGCAAAATTTTTTATACCAAACATGCCCAAGTTTGAGATAGTAAATGTTCCACCCTGTTAAAAAAAAATCATAATGGAAAATATGGCTTATATGATAGCATTCTATGATTAAGTTGTATTATTTTTATCAAACCCCCCCCCCCACACACACACACTTTTATTTTTAAATTGGAATTATAATAGAAAAAGCTAATAATACACCTATACCTTGCTATATGGCTACTCTTTATACACATGACATAATGATGTAACAGTGTTGTGTATTAGTTTGTGAGAATATTGTATGGGGGTGTGAGACCTGTGTTGGGTCAGTTAGCGTGTTGAAGGGCATGGGGTGTTTTTTGATGTTGAAAAAAGAGTTCATGGTATGGGACGGTGGCCAGCTGACAAGGGTAACCGTTAGTGGTCGGTGTGTAAAAATTGGGCTGACTATACTATTTGTCTGGACTCAATTGTTATTTGTCATGATTCTGTTTTATAGATGTGATGGATTAAACATATATATTATTTTGTTTGATGAATACCTTGTTCGTATTACTTATTGGATATGTGAAGTGTTCGCTGTTGTGTTTTCCCAAGTGTCAGAGTGCTGACATATATGAAGTGTTAAAGAAGGAGACAAATTTGGGGCCCAACAAGTTCCTGTACACATTAACAGCCTTTTGAAATCATAGCAACTGTTTCGCTATACTGCGAATAGTGACTTACAAGAACCAAGTTGAAACAAATGAACTTGAAGTTAATTGTAAACTCGGCAAACCATTAAGATTTTGAGGATTTGAAAGAATACGATTTGATTGACCTTCAAGACACTGACAGAGAACCTCTTTCAAACAAATAACTGAACCAATTTTAGAGGAAATAAAAAGAATAAAATGCATTATGAATTAAAGACTATATTATTTTTAAAAAAAATTGGAACAGATCCAATTAAATTTTTATGGGTTTGTATGAAATTTATTGAAAATATATATAAAGGATTTCACTTTACATCCAACAAGGATCTAGGTAAATCTAGGATAAAAGCCAGGTGCAGCGTGTACTGTATAAATAAAAAAAAACCACAGAAACAAAGTCTAAAACTTTAAGAGGAGAATAATTAATAATACTTTCAATAGAGAAAGGAAAAATGACCTGAAACTCCTGTGGCTTTAATTTGCCTTCTCTAGCTTTAGCAGCCAAGGAAGCGACATCTTGAGCAATCTGTGAGAGGCCCTAGGAAAAAAATTTATTTGAGACATTATTACAACATACATAATATTCAAGAACAGTGAACTCAAGACTAAAATGAAAAAAATGTATATATATATCAGTAAATTACAAAGAGGAACTAGGTATGTCTTACTTTAGATTCAGCATTAAATACAATGGGGGTGATGAGACCATTATCTGTAGCAACAGCAATTGAGACATCCACTGTGTTATACCTGCAATGACAATGAGGTACTGCGTACTTTACAATGTTGGATTTCTTACAACAGTCAGACTATAGATTTTTTTTTTTTGCAGCAAGACATGCCCCTCTATCTGAAGTATTTTATGCTAAATATCACCTTCTTTTATTCCTAAATAAAAGAAGGGCAGAAAAAGATGACACTGCCCTGATGAGTGTGCCCGTCCGCCAGACACTTGAGAAGAAAAACTTCACCAGCTAAAATGAATAATAAGCACACGCACTTACTGTCTGATAAAGTCACCCATCCAGGAAGAGTTTGCTTCAGGAACTTTCTTACAAGCCAAAGCTGAAGCTTTGATTATAAAATCATTCACAGAAATTTTCTTCAGTTTTAGTTTTTCTAGTGTTTCATTCATGTCTTTTCTAATACTGTTTGAGAAAGAAAAAAATAGGAAAATGGCAAACATTAATATAATGATCTAATTTATTTTAAAATTGCTGGCAAATAGAAAAAAAAAATTAATTCCTACTTGTCAGTCTCAATTCACTTTACATTAAAGTTTCTATGAAAAGTTAATTAAATTGCTTAAGTTTCTTACCATTAATATCAAGGCCTTTAACATAAAACGAAAATAATCATTTGATAATTAACAGTTTTTTAACTGTAGTATTACAATATAAAAAAAATTATTTACTTTAAAGTGTCAAGATCATAAAAAATATTACATATAACTGCATCAAATAAATGTTGTAAGTCAACACAATGAAGAAAAAAATCCCACACATGTAACAGCATTAAATCAATCTTGAAAATTAACACAGTCGAAAAGTTTGTACTGGTTAGTTTAATAAACAATTTGTTCTAATTTATTGTAAATGATTACTGTCACTGACACAAGAGATAAACAGAAATACAGACAGACATGAATGGAATAACAGCAATGTAAAGTCTTCAAAGAAAATAACAAATCATTGATATTTACCTTAAAATCTTTTCCACATTCACATCAGTGACAAGATAATAATGCGGTATTGTTTGCTTGGAAAGTGTAAGCCGTTGGGCTATGACCTAAACCAAATAGTCATTATGTTATTGCCACCAGTTCAAAATAATCACTACTAAAGTAACCAAATATGGCAAAAATATGTCAAAATACCATAATTAATATTGATTCTAAAAGAGTGAAAATATAAGACAAAATACCTTTCTCATGTTACTGAGTGGCATATCAACAAAAGCTCCTGATGGTGCCACACCAACAGCTGCTGATGGAGCGCCAGGTTTAGCTGCAAGAACATCCTCCGCTCTAATTTGGCCATCAGGACCAGTGCCAACAACATACTATTGAGGATTAAAAATGTCAATTATTACAATATTATCAAGTTTAATGCAAATAAAATGTAAAACTCCATTAGGGATAGTATTTTTTGTTCTTACAAAATAAAATTACCTACACATGCACACAAATAAAAAACAAGAAATATAGGGTATATACATGTATAATGAAAACATAAAATATATATAAAAAAATTTTAATTGGACATATATAAAAAAAAATATGTCATTTTTTTTCTGAAATTTATTTTCTGCTTAGATATTAAGGTGGTGTCATCAAGTCTTTCTTAAATGATTATCATATTATCAAAGATTATGGTACAAGATTAAAAAAAAAAACTAGAGGAGATTCAAATCATTTAACCTTTAAATCTATTCCTTTTTCATTTGCCAAAGTCTTAGCATAGGGGGTGGCAAATATTCTTCCATCTGTTGCCTGTGTGGCTGAAGAGGCCATGACTGGTTCCTGTCTAGTTGGTGCAGCTACCTGTGGTGCTGCCTTTACCTCTGGCTGTGGAGGAGGTGGGGGTGGTGCAGCAGCGGCAGGTGCTCCAGAACCTTTGGGTATCTGATCGTCACTAGCAGATGGGACATAATCTTTGAAAGCTGCAATATCACTCTCTGAGCTCACAATGATGCACATAAGCTGAAATATAAATAGATAAATAACCAAATAAGAAAAAAAAAATGTTGAAAACTAGAAAACAATATTTATCTAAAAACAATATGATTCATCAGTGATCACATGTTAATAAGAGACAATGATGATAGCTCAAAGTGCATATATCTAGGCCTTAACCAAACTATACAAATAAATTAATATGGACACATTAACAGCATAAAATACATTTTTACAAAGAAAAAAAAAGTTTTTTTTTTAACACCAAGTCTATATTAGCATGAAGACAGTAGTACTTAGATTGTGATCTGGTGGAAACAAAAAATGGTCTAAAGAGGTTTGTGAAAGGGATCTATTAGTTTTGGACAATGCACGACTCTTGCCAAGAACTAGTAGTTAATAATAAGATTCACCAAAGAAAGTACAAAAAGATTACATCACACATAAAAAAGCTCTTTTTTACTTCATCAAAAGAATGCTGTCAAAATAGGTAGCAATGGACGTCATGCTCAAAATATTTGGTCAGCATTTTTTAGTCACATTTCATAGCTCGTACTACAATGTTTACTAAGTAATCCATAAGATCAAGGAACAATATTTTCTAGGAGTTTGAACCGGTGACCAGCTCCATCCAATCAGGATTGCAACTTCAGAATTATTAAGCCACTCAAAAGATGATTCATTAGAGAAAAGAAAATTGCAAAAAATTTTAAAAAGCAGATAGAAGAAATGACATTCATGACTGGTGGCCCTAAGTTTCACAAGAAATGATAAGAGCAAATGATAATTAAAAAAAAACAACAACAACAAATTAAAATTGCGTTATGACTAATACTTAAAATATATGACAACTTTTTGAAATAAAAAAAGACAAACAATGCACCTTTCCTAGAGGAACATCTGAGGTCCCTTCTGGAATAAATATTCGTGCCAGATAACCTTCATCAGAAGACTCAAATCCCATAGTAGCTTTGTCAGTCTCAATGTCAGCTAATAAATCACCTTCTGACACTTTATCACCTTCTTTCTTCTGCCAGGATACAATGGTGCCTGATGTCATTGTAGGGGAGAGAGCAGGTAGCACAATCTTCACATGGGAAGGTAACTTGTCTACAATGAAATAAAAAAGTTTGAACTGATAACCATCCCTCAGATAAATAACATAGAACGGTCAAATAAAATCTAAAGAATTCTAAGAATATTCACCTAATAAAATTTAGGTAGACTAAAACAGCAAAATGAAAAAAAAAAAATTCCCTAAAAAATAAGGAATCATTTATTTATGACAATTCCACTGTAATAAGAAAACAGCTAGTTACCCAATAAATAAAAACTAAAAACAGTTGCTTAATAATTTTTTAAAGAATTAAACCTACAATTTAAATAAATAATTTTTCTTTTAAATGTATGTGTTAGGTGCCCGCTATGCCTGGTATGCAATATTAATTTGGTGTAGCTTAGGGGTGACTGTAGACAAACTCAGAAGAGCCAAGGAAATATGATGCTGGTCACAACAACAAATAAGTCCATACAGGAAAATCTTTTAACCTACATTATGACCATTCAACATTCTATCTGAGTAAAGATTCTTATTGTCTCTAAGATTCTAACTACTATTTACCTACTCCGAATCTCAACCGTCTCTTAACTAATACCATGTCATCCAGTGGACCATATGGCAATATCCATGTAACACATGAGCTCATCTCTACCATTGACTTTGAATCTCTGTTTTTGACTTCCCAATATGTCAGAGACTAACAGTATTTATACTATTTATATCCACGTCTTAAATAATCTAATAACACAACTGTCCTTTCGATTCTTTAAGGAGTGTTATCTAACTGTCATCGTTTGATTCCCTGCAGTCTACTTTAAGTGCCGCCTAGCCTTTTTGGTTTTTACCTATATAGTGTAGTCCCAGATTATCCCTGTCTACCTTAAGTTCCACTATCTTAATAGATATTTGTTGTCA
Organism: Bulinus truncatus; assembly: GCA_021962125.1. Lineage (NCBI taxonomy): Eukaryota > Metazoa > Mollusca > Gastropoda > Planorbidae > Bulinus > Bulinus truncatus. Next base: position 998,145 of record JAGDYQ010000122.1, read on the forward strand.
GCAGTCTACTACCTCATTTTCCCCCATTATTTCCTAACATCTACCTAAAACACTGTCTATGGCCATCAATTGGTATTGTCGACGATCTATCAACACACCTTCCATTGACCACGGCCTTCACGTCCACTATAATGTCATAACATCCGCAAAGTCAGACTTATGGCAGCTGAACATTTTTATGTTTGATGCATTAAATTCTAATGAAACAATTGACACAATGACTTTTCCTGCACAATTAGGTAAATGATTACTGAGTCTATGCTCATCACATTAGATACTTAACTGATATTTAATCATTTCTTGACATAACTGTTTACAAAGGTGACAAAAGGATGGTGTTGACCAACAAATAAAATAACTATAACAGAAGTTGGTATGGTGTTTATTATGTCAGCACTATTGGACTTCTACTTTGTAGAAATATGTTGACAGTACATATAATTCAAAAGCTCAGCTTTTAACAAATGAATTGATTTTATAAACCGAATTTTAAAAAAAAATGTCAGTGGATGAGCACTTCCAATCACAATGTATGTGTGTGACAGGAAGTGAGAATTTGTACAATTCTAACTAATCTGAATTTTTAGTTAAGCACACAGCCTTTTGCTATAATTGGTTAGATAGTCACCAGTAAATATCTAAAAAAAAATAAACATATCAAACTATGACTAATTTGTGGTTATGACTATATTTTAAACAAATCTTTTCAACACATTCAGCTAACTGATATATTACCTGTACTGTAATATCGCCTGGTGTTTTTTCTGCTGCCAATCATCTGTAACTGAACACATCCTTCCGAATTTAACCTGCTATTAAGGAAGTGAGAAACTAATTACCAAATATAATTCACACTTTATACTGAACAGCAGAGACTGACAATAGATAACAAAATGAATACCATTCTTAGTTTAAAAGGAATTTTGGGGATTAGAGTAACTAACGTTGATAAAAAAAACATAAAATTTGGAAGCAACAAAAAAAAAAATCTAAAGCCAAGGCATATAAAGGGATTGTGTGGCTAGAACAACACCAAGTCACCTTAACTTCCCTAACAAAAGTCATGAACCTGAATAAAGCAGAGTGGCTTGATGGATGCTCAACAAACTTTCACCAGAACCCTGGGAAAATTCTGCGGCTCTAACTGAGTATCGAACTTGAAACACTCAGATTGACAAACAATGTCCAATTTTTTGTACAGTCTTTAGCTAATAGAATATTTTTTTTCCTCAGTATATTTCACTTGTTTTTCCTTTTATGTAAATCATTATAAATGCATTGGTCATTGCAGGCCTAAGTTTATTGATATTTTATTTTAAAATTTTAGCGAAGTGCACTATAAATTATAACTATAATGTTTTAAAGCAATCAATTTTTATAAGTAATAACTTTAAAACATGACCAATGAATAATTTGAGTATCACAAAATAGATTTACTTGAACTTGTTTTTATCTGAATGGAAAAATATATACATACTATTCTCTAACTAAGAATTTGGGAACTAAATTCAACTCAAGGAAAACCTAGACCTACAAGTAAAGAGGCCTTTTTTTACATAACTTAGAATTGTTAGTGAGTAATTTTTCTGCCCATTTCGTTTGATTTACATTAACTTAGACATACACACTAAGAACCATTTATTTCATAGGTGGACAGATGTCATTAGCAATTATCTGCAGGCTTCAAATAAAATCTGACACTGAAACTGCTGTTAACAGATTTTATTTTGTTTATCTAAGTACTAAGTATTTGTGAAGACCTTTTACTAAGTGAACTGATAATTGTTTTAATTTTTCTAATATTAAAATGCATTTATTACTTTTTCATTGGATTAATTTATTGTGTTGGTCTTGATTAAACTAAACTAAAGTATTACATTTACAGATGACTAAACTAGTAAAAACCAAAATTAAAAAATATAGCTACTATGTGATTTGTTTGATAATCTTCATAATCATAAAGATATTTTATATAGGGCTTGGGAGTTGTTATTTAAAACAAAATTAACTTTAGTCTTGACACCATTTCCATACTTTGCTAGTTATGGAAATTTGGTATGTTTAGTATTTTACATTTCACTTACCGATTTGTTAAGCATTTTTCAATGGCATTATTGGCACTACATAAGCATCGATTTGTTATTGATTGCAAAGAACGTCTAGGTTTTTGTCTAACTAAAGAACGTATTATTGTATTAGAACGAAACATTGTTAATAATCCAATTCTTAGGTATCCTACACAGGCAAGGTCAGCTTAGCGGCCTACACACTTGTACACAAAAACAAAATCGATTATAGAACAATTTTTCGACTACCAAAGATACAACTGTTTTCGTATTATTTTGTCCGTGTATCATTTACTGAGTTAGAATATCATAGATGTTTCGTAAATGGAACTTTTAAATATCACTTTGTAAACTTAGTCTAAAAGGATATTTAATATTATTTTAACATTATTATAACATCATATTAATAATACAGATATTTACTTATTAGTGATCGAATACAACGTATATATTTTTTAATTCGGCCTTCGCCAGGAGTTTTTCAACAATATTTTATTTTACAGTGTTAATTTGTTTCCGTTAATTTGAAATAGTTTCAATGCGTGAAAGCATCTCCATTAAAATTGCAAATAAAAATTAAAACTTTTTAAAAATTAATCACGAAAATATATTTAAACGAGCATACATAATTTTGTTATTTTTTTAGCTACAGTGTTATTATGATAGTAAGCTCTTATGTGTTTTCGGCAAGTTATTGCCATAGAGCTGTTTACAAATGGCGTCTTATACTTAGCTGTCTCATACAAATCCACAGTGATCAGGAAAAATGACAGGTAAAGAGAATGAGCGCATCAATTATGATAAAAAAAAGCGTTACAATTTTAAAAATCTCTCTATTTCGAAGATAAACTTTTTATAATTTTTAAAAATATGTCCATTCTGAAAATAGACTTTCATTTAACTTTGTAAAAATATCTATTTTGATGATATACGTCTTAAATTAAAATTCACGTTCATGTGATTATATTAAAAATAGCCACGCTGAGCTACTTGCATCAATCTACAGATAGTTGTAGCAATCCATAGATTCATATTTAATTTATTAGTTTTGAAGATCATGAGAGATGTGGTTTGTGAATCACAATAGTATTACTATCAGTAGTTTATCTTTTGATATAATAATAATAAGTTCCTTTACAGTCAAATGTTTATGCTCTTATCATACAGTATTGCCATATAGCACACTTAGACATACTGTACCATTATTTTAATTTGTTCTTAAGCAGAGAAAAAAGAAAAAAAGAGAGAAAAACCTGCCCCGGAAGCAACATCTGGTGTTTACATGTTTGCCAATGGGGATAAATATGGTTAAGTATTTTTTAACACGTTTGCTTAAATTTTATTGCAGAATTTGAAAGTTGCTAAATTTGTCATTAACTATTTAAATTGTTCAATAAACACTAATTATTCTTTAAAGTGAACTGATTTTTTTATATTTTTAGACACCATATATTTTTATTAATTTATTCCTTGACTTATTAGAAGGTGAATGCATACATACAGAGCTTGGTTCACTAGAAAGAATCGGCCATGGAACTCATACAAGTGTTTCCGGTATTGTTTATGAAGGTTCATGGGCAAATGACAGCATGAATGGTAAAGGTAAATTAACACACCCATCAAGAGCAACTTATGAAGGAGATTTTATGAATAACCAGTTTCATGGTTTGGGAAAATACACTTGGCCTGATGGCTCTTACTATGAAGGAACTTTTGTTGAAAACAGGTAGACATCCAAGAACATTTGTTAACTCTTTCCCTATGATAGGCTTTTTCCATGGGACTGGCATTTCCAGATCAGCCTGACTTAAAAGGGTGTTGTAAATGGTAAAATATAATGAGCAGGATAAGCCTAACATAGTGAAATTGTTAATATTATATCTGCACTAGATTATTAATAATACATTTTTTAAAATAACTTTTGTATCTTCTTTTTCTTCAAATAATCAGAGGTTTTATTGAGCAGAAAAACTTAAAAAATCTAATTGCAAAAATTTACTTGTGCAATATTGCTGTTACTTTACTTTTCTAAATTTGTATCTTTGTTTTTTAAATGGACAATGTTTACTTTCTAATTATTAATTTTAATTTAAAATTGTCACTTTTTACTTTTTAAATCAATAAATGTTAATTTACCTATATTTCTGTCTTTGTCTCTGTCTCTGTCTCTCTCTCTCTCTCTATATATATATATATATATATATATTATATATATATATATATATATATTAGAGCTGCTGTTCGATAAAAAAATTGATCGCAATTAACGCATGATTAAAATTTTTAATCGCAAATTAACGCACTTTTTAATCGACACAATATAACACATTTTGTTTCTATTCAAACATGTAAGTTATAATATCATAGCATAAAATTGGTAAAATAAGCAATTCAGATTAATTTACGAAAGAGGTATAATTAATTGTAACAGATTTATTAAGCATCAGCACTAATGTCTGTTGAATTAGTTATTGAGACCAGTTTATGGACATGTATCAATCACGTCAAGTGATGCGAGTTGTTGTTTTTTTTAATCAACAATGCCAAACAAGTGTTTTTCTCGTACCATAGGCTCCGAGCTAATGACGTATTTCAATCTCTCTCCTCTCTATCCCTGTCATATTTTGCTACACTTTGCCCCCACGTATGTCTTGTTTACCCAACCCTCCACTACCGTACTTACCTCCTTCACTTCCCATTCCAAAACAAAATACACACGTCATCTCATATGTGCCTTTTCCTTCATAAAATAATAGTATAGCCAGAAAGTACTTAATTGCTCACTTATTATTAACGCGTTTTTTTTCTCCCCCCCCCCCCTTTCCCACCCTGTTAGATTTTTGACACTCTTAGCAGCTTCTCTCCCCACAAGAATGACGTTACTACATTACTACCAACCGTACCGTACCCCCTCTGTCCCATTTTTCCAAATCATGGCACCTGTCATTCAACCAGATGTTCACTAATGGTATCATTGAGTGTCATAATTATTATTAAGAAAAGACAATCCTATTGTTTCCAGGTCATGTAGCTGCCATTATTTTATGTCAGCGTGACAGTTTCTGTATTCGGTTAATTTTTTTTTTTTTTTTTTAAATCTTGTCTGATCTAGTTATGGTTATAGAATTGGATTATTTACTGATTGCTGAAATGACAACATTTGGCTAAAATTTCACGCATTTAGGTGTTTGTGTTAAAAATGTAATCGCATATGTTTAACGCATTAATTACGCTTTAATAGCAGTTAAAAAAACAGCCCGATATAAAATATTAAATTTAGCACAGTGTCACAATAATTCTGAAAAATACAACCACTGTCTCGTGTACAGTCTAGACCTTGATTGACAGGTGTCATATATATGAAACTATTAGTGCAGCTGTTGCAGACGTGACCGGCCTAATGCTGTATTATCAAAATGCGATAAAAAATTTGCGCAAAAAATGATGATACAAAATGTCTAGCATCTCGTTAGTTTGATCTAGTTTTAACCTGGCTCATTATACGCTTAATTTTTTTTTTTACCTTTAAGTTGACTTCAATAATATACTACAGTATATAATGTAAACGAGTGAATGAAACTTTTCTCTTTTTACATCGACCGGGAATGGAACAGGAGGTTTACTTGTCGAAGGGCTATATAACAAAAACATCTTCATTTATATTACAAGTGGGGATTTTGTCGACATTTCTGGGGTAGAGGGTGTATGCGGATTGCAACAGGGTGGGGTGATAGATCTACTTAATAAGTGAGTAAACCTTAACTTCAAATTTGTTGAGTGAAATACTGTTATTTATTGATTTCTTGAATTTGCAATATTTTGGTCAAATTAACGCATTTAGGTGTTGCGTTAAAAAATTTAATCGCAAATTTTTTTTGACGCGTTAATCGCAAATTAACGCAGTTTAATCAGCAGCCCTAATATATATATATATATATAAAATATATATATATATATATATATATATATATTGATATATATGTATAATTCTTTTTTTTTTACTTTCTAAACTTCTCATTTATCTGGCAGATTAGAGGGAGATGGAGAGTTTCATGACACTGAAGGTCAGGTGTGGACTGGAACTTTTCGTTTCAGAGCAGCCCCAGGTCTTAAATTCAAACTAAACATGAGTTAATAGATGACAAATCTAGCTGTATTACTTTTTATGTTTATTTGGACCTTGTTGCAATCAATTATTTCATGACTAAGTTTTAAGTAGTAAATTTTTCTAATTGGAATACATACATATACGTTGTATATGTACCTTCAAATATTAAACTTTGTAATATGTATAGAAAAAAGCTATTGGAAAATCTCATTTTCAGGATTTTGCTGCCATTATATTTCTAATGTATTGTAATAAGATAAATGTGTTTTCATTTGTGTAAACTTTTGAATTTTTGTTTGTTTTACTTTTGTTTTTTGAAAGTATGGTATTGTTTAAGTGCAGGGCATATTGCATGGGTGAGAGAACTTTTTGAATCACAGGCCTCTACAGGCTATTAATTTAAACAGAAGGGCTCGACAGAGGGATAAAGTGAATTAATGTAAATGTGTGAAGAAGGGGAGAGACTGATTAATGGGTCTTGGCCCATGTCTGATATATTGAATGGTTAACAACACACAAAAGTAACTAAATCTTAACAAATTACCATTAAAAAAAATCATTTAAATCTCAAAGTAGACAATCTAATTTGAAAGCGAAACATGTTGGCCATGCAAAAACGGTGTGAGGGTTAAGATTTGTTTCTTGTGTCCAGAGGATGGCTGTGAGCCAGACAGTCATTGCATGTTTATAAAAAGTAATTGTTTAGTCTAATGTGAATTCAGCTAACCTTGCTAACCTTAATTCTTTATTGTGGTTAGTAGAAACATATGAAATATCAGCTTTTTTTGGATATTGGTCAGCGAATATCTCCTTTATGCCTGCATATGGCGAGAGATGGTATTTTAACAAAACTGCATTAGTTTCATATGAAACATATCGGATACAGTTTCCACTTCAAGTAAATGTGGCACAGGTGATTTTCTTGCAGGCGAAAATTAGAGATTCAAGTCTCGAACTCGGTAATGAGTAAAGAAACTATCCAGGTCATCTCAGCCCACTTCTGAACATTTGTTAGTTAGACCAAACATAAGAGGAAAGTGGATGGTGAGCTATTCATCTTTTTTTCAAACTTGCTTTGACAGTTTCAGCAATTGGGGAAATTCTTTGATAGTAGGTTTACGCCACTGATCACACATATATCTGGAAATTAAATTTTAAAGTTGGCAAATATAATCTATTAATGGCATCACAAAGCACGAATGGGGATATGTAAACGAGTATCAGTTTTGTTATCAATCATCTTGTCGGCTCAAAATATTTTGTGGTTATACAATACTGGCCAACGTGTACATATATTAGTTGTAGCTGCTGGGGACAGCAGCAGACTTTAAGTTTGACCACTTGGGCAACTGCACCTACTGGGCTTCTCCACGATGCCATTCTAAGATACATAGACTAGATTATACACCTTGGCAGGCCCGTAGCGTGCGGGGGGGGCGGCAGGGGGCCGGGCTCCCCCTGCGTTTTATCTGACCCTCTCTGCTTATTTGTTCTACCTAGTCAAATGTATTACCTGCCCCCCCCCTGCTATTGACTGGCCCCTGCTACGGGGCTGCACCTTGGTCCCACCTAGTAGGCCTACCAAATATGCAAGTACAAGTACTTGGAAAACGATTGGTAATGTAATTGGTAAAACAAATACCAAGTAATCTATTAGTTTCTGTTTACATGTTCTACAATCATACATTAATAACCTTACTGCCACAATTTATAATTAACAATACTTTTTAGACGAATACAATACTTCTTACACATTCGTATGTAGGCTATAATTTAAAATAATGTGTCTATAGAGACGTATCAGTGCTCCGACACGTCCAGAGGCGTTGTAAGGGTGGGCATCATGCCCCGGGGCGGGGGCTACTCACAAAGGGGCGCCAAAAGGTATATTTTACGTATTATATTATATGGTTATCGAATGGGGGGGGGGGCGCTAAAAAGGTATTGCGCCCCGGGCGTGAGTTAAGCTCACTACATCACTGGACACTTCACTTACTTTTACATATTACCCCCCCCCCCTTTTCCTCTACCATAAACAAAACTTCAATTGGAGCAAGATGTATAAACTAAATATTTAGTCAGAAGGGTTAAATGTGTTTTTTTTGTTTCTTTAGTTACCGGCACAGCTTACAGCTAAAAAAAAAAATTTTAAAAAAAGGTGACAGTATATCAATAATAAATTATTGTTACAGTGGCGTTACATTGTCAACAAGCCAGTCCTTTGTTTTTTTAGAGCATTTTCGAAAAAAAAAATGCTCTATTGTCCCCGTTTTCTCTGTCTGTCTGTCTGTCATCACCCTAGATCTCAACAGCCATAAATCCTAGACCCATGATGTATATATCATTTTGTAGGTCTTGGCCTGCCAAGAAATGACTTTTTCCATTTCGCGATCTGACCTCTGAGGGCCGTAAAAGGGGGCTTAGTACCGTTTTTTACTATATAAGCTATATTAATAAAGGAGCGCCTATATCTCAACAACCATAAGTCCTAGACCCATGATGTATATATCATTTTGTAGGTCTTGGCCTGCCAAGTGTACATCAAAAGTTTATTTCGCGATAGAACCTCTGAGGGCCGGGCTTCAGGGCTCCTAAGGGGCTTATATATTATATATACACCTTGTACGTTCAATAACCCATTCATTTGGTGCGAAATACTGCAGAACGTAGTTTCACCAAGATTTATTAAGAAACTCATCAAATGAAATAGTAAGCTTGTGTTCTGAGTTTAATTGAAAGTATCAGAGCTATGCAACAATTGACGGAGTTTTCGGACGATTAAATGATTATAATTTCGAATGTTTTCAATTATGAGTCCTATTTCAGTAAACACAAACCACTTGTAGTTAGATTTAAGAGACAATAATTTTTTTTTCAAATATAAAGAAACGTCTTTATAATTTTTTTTACAGATATATGCATTACACAATTGAATTTATAAACATTTCCAAAATTTACAAATATTTACTGAAAGCTAACAAACGTACTGATACATAACACGAAAATGCGCTAACACGTCCTGTGTCCAGAATGGAACAGGCTTAATTGCTTGTTTTTCCTTTTTAAAGACATGCAGCTAAATGAACAATATTTGTTGTAGGATAGACCATCCGATAAGAGCATTACATGTTTCAACAATTATTCTGTTTAAAAAATAAAAGTATAGCTCCATTTACAAAAAATACCAAAAGTTTATTCTCCCACATTTTGTGTGCGGTGTGCAAACAACAATTGAACAATAAATAATATATATATATATATATATATATATATATATATATATATATATATACCTTTCATCACTTAAAATAAAATTGAAATAAACAAAGTATCACAATATGATTATGAGGCACAAAATATTGTATCAGATAGTTGTTATATCAACGAAAAAATAGTTAAATAGAACACTGAATATTATAAACACACTAATAGAAATGTAAGTAGAGCATTTCGTAGGCTTTTGCCCAGTGCCGGCTTTAGGTATAGGCGATATAGGCAGCTGCCTAGAGCGGCATTATTTCAAGGAGCGGCAAATTCTAGCAAAATAAAATCAAAAATATAAAAATTATAAATAAAATATATGGATTTGAGAAAGTGTAAAATTAAATAAGAGCACAAAATTGCTTAGAATGGCGACAACAAATAAGTCACGTGGATTAATGCTCTTAATTTATTACATCACTATTATGACATCACTAAAAAAAAACCTCCGAAAATACACTACGTATTCTTAAAACTCTTTAACTTTTTTAAAGTTGCCAAATTTTAAAAATTTGTTATGAAGCTTGAAGACCAGTAATAAAACTATAAATATATCATATTTTTATTTTCATAATTTGGATTTACTTCAAAATAAATAGCATTTATAGAGTTTTCTTAGAAAAATTAAACTAAAAAGGGCGGAATTCCTGTCCTTGCCTATATCACAAAAATGTATAAGGCCGGCACTGCTTTTGCCCCCCTCTACACCCCCTCACCTGACAGATATCTGTGCAAAAGAAGTAACTGTCGGGGCCCTGAAGCCTAAAATTTGATGGGACTGTTAGCTGCAAGGTGGCCCTTAGAGATCACTCAGTTTGCCTATTTATACGAAAGGTTCTACATATAAGTTAAGGGGGACGGATGGTCGCAGGCTCGTAGCATGCGGGGGGCCAGGGGGCCGGCCCCCCCCCTGCGTTTTAGCTGGCCCCCTCTGCTTATTTGCTCTACTTAGTAAAATATATTAACTGGCCCCTGCTGTAGATTTTTCACGCTACGGGGCTGGATGGTCCTGTGGTAAAGCGCTCGACTGTCGACATGAAGGTCACAGGTTCGATCTTCGGTGAAGACCGATATGTCTCCCGTGGTGCATCCTTGTCCATCGCACTATCGGCTATGGTGGGGATGAAAGGAAGGTCACCGCAAAAAAAAAGTCCCATAAGTGGTTTATAGGATCTAAGATATTTCATCTCATCGTTACAGGAACTTCACACACACACACACGTGCACGCACGCACGCACACACACACATAAGCTACTATGAGGGGTTGGGATCAGATGAATAGGGCGGTATCTGGACAATTTAAGAAGTTTAGTTCAAGTCTTTAGTGAGCAAAGATGATTCACTATAAGTCCACTAAGTTACTTATCAATGAAGTTATGTTTACAGCAGAACCTGAGATAAATTAGCAGAAGTGACAAACTAGTTTGTAGTCTGAAAATGAAGCAATAATACAATGCAAGAACTAAACACAATGCTATTCTATATAAGCGCATTAAAATATATTGCAAATAATAACACCAGTTTCAACCCTCATCGGCCAAAATTATTATTATAATGTATAACGTTACAGTTGCTAAAATATTATTTTTGAAGAAACTCAGCAGCAAAAATGATTTACACAGCAAATGAAAATATTTATAAGGGGCTCCAATCAAATGAAATAACGAGTGTAAATAAATATTAGTGTCAACTTTGGCATTATGTTTATTTAACAAGGTTAAAAAACAATGGAAAAATCTTTTTCCATGATTATAATAATAAAAATCACAAATCATTAAATCTATAAAATATACCCGCCTTTCAAAGACAACAGAAAAAAAAAAGGTCTGCTAAATATACACTAGTAAAGGGGAAGTCACTCAAGACTTAGCCGCTTTCCAGGTTGTCATACAGAAAGATAAATGTTTAAGAGCCACATAAAGTACCATAACTAAATCTTGTTAAATTGACTAATGGTAAGGCTCTTTCAAGTACGATGTATATTTAAAAACAACAACAACGAAATGTGGTCCTCTCAATGGGCAGGCCACCCTTGCTATACTCGAGTACTCCTAGTATACATGGGCACACCAAGTATACATGGGCACTCCTAGTATACATGGGTACTCCTAGTATACATGGGTACTTCTAGTATACATGGGCATTCCAAGTATACATGGGTACTTCTAGTATACATGGGCACTCCAAGTATACATGGGCACTCCAAGTATACATGGGCACTCCAAGTATACATGGGTACTTCTAGAATACATGGGCACTCCAAGTATACATGGGTACTTCTAGTATACATGGGCACTCCAAGTATACATGGGCACTCCAAGTATACATGGGTACTTGTAGTATACATGGGCACTCCAAGTATACATGGGCACTCCAAGTATACATGGGTACTTCTAGTATACATGGGCACTCCAAGTATACATGGGTACTCCTAGTATACATGGGCACTCCAAGTATACATGGGTACTCCTAGTATCCACGATTTGATTTCTAACAGTAAATTTATACATTTGACAAGCACAAATCTATCAAGTCAAGCCGCAGAGACTATTGCCCGGGGGACTACCCACTTTGGTTATTTATTTTATGTAGAAAAAAAATCATTATGAAAATGATTCACTTAATCATCTTAAGATTACATTGCTACAAACCAGGCCTTAAATTTGGGCTAGACAATACATCCAGTGGTTTGAGTAAAATTATAATATATAATTATATATTATATTATATATAAAACAAATTAGTTCACCAAATAACGTATAGCACGATCCACTACTTGTGAAAATATCCACAGATAGTATCTACAGCTATCAATTGGTTCATTTCCGCCCCATCGTAATTTCACAATAAATGAATAAAAAAAAATAAGCCCACAAATTATCACTACGTTATCACACTTTTTGGAGAAACACATTTCACGTTTTAACACAAGAGCCTTCCCTGCCACACACGGCGCAGCCGCAGTTCTATCGTGTCTTCGTCTTCGGTTACCATGGCTACATAGACAGCGGGAACGCGATGGCCGCGCTAACCCCGAACAGCAGCAGCAGGCAAAGCAAGTTCAGGAGAAGCCTCTTGTGGTCCCTGGGGATGAAGTAGGTACTGCAGTCGTTGGTGACTTTGAACAGGGCGTGGGAGGTGAGCAGGTACATGATGGTGGTCAGCGAGAAGTTGAGCAGCGGGTAGCCGTGGATGAAGACGAGCAGCGTGCGGGCGTTGGAGAGCAGGTAAATGTGGAGCTGGGACAGATACGTCTCCAGAGTAATCTTCCCTGAAACAGACAAACATGAATCGTTAGGGGGGTGAAATAATTAGATGAGACGATATTAGATATAGAGTCGCACTTGGGTATACTGGTGTCCCGTGAACATACGTGTTTTTTTTTTGGGCCATATGAAAAAGTTCCAGTTTGGGCCCCTCCAAGGAGAGATTACCATACGTGTTTTTTGGGCCATATGAACAAGTTCCAGTTTGGGCCCCTCCAAGGACAGATTACCATACGTGTTTTTTTTTGGGCCATATGAAAAAGTTCCAGTTTGGGCCCCTCCAAGGAGAGATTACCATACGTGTTGTTTTTTGGGTCATATTATAAAGTTCCAGTTTGGACACTCTTGGCATTATATTTAATAGAAATAATGATTGAAGGGATTCTTTATGGAGTGGGGGGGGGGAGGGGGGTGTAAGATGTCACTATTAAGTGTATTACACTAAATGTATTTAGTTACGGCACTTTCCCTACTCCTCATTTGCCACATTTATCTCAACAAGACAAACATGCAGACTCACACACAGTAACCTCAACAGGACCAACATGCAGACTCACACACATCAATCTCAACAGAACTAGCATGCAGACTCACACACAGTAATCTCAACAGGACAAACATGCACACTCACACACAGTAATCTCAACAGGACAAACATGGAGACTCACACACGGTAATTTCCACAGGACCAACAAGCAGACTCACACACAGATCAACTTCCACCGACACCGTCAGACATCTCAATATGTAAATAAACGTTCAGGACAACAACAACGTGATGGGGCGATAGAGACAATTTGACCGGTTCCCATTTAATTACTGGTAATTCTCTAAGACTCTGATCCCTACACGGTTCCCGGTGATGTGAACTAGTGAGATTTATTGACAGCTCACATATTAGGTAGAGAATGTATGAAGTGAATTCACACGAGATATCCAGTATTAAGCGATTTTTCTTTTGACCTATCATTACAATTATTAACTTTTTTGTCAATTTATCAAAACCGTGGCTAGCCATTGTGGCGCCCCGGGCGAGTTACATTTTCTGGTGCCCTCCTCCCTAATCTGAAAAGTGCAAATACTTTTAGGAATTTGTCAGCGCTCTTTTGGCGCCCATTCCTAATTTGGCGCCCATTCCTAATTTGGCGCCTTTTGAAACCGCACGACCCGCAGTACTATTTCTTCTCTACTGCTATTTACAAATAGATCCAGAGATGGCAGAATTAGTCAGAATCAACCAGGGTTGTTAATATTGCAATATTGTAACGGTATTGGTAGTATTGCCAATACTTTTTAAAGTATTGGTACGATATTGCAATACTTCTTGAAATTTGATATATGTATTGGTATTGCCAATAATTATTTTTGATATTGGTATTGATTTTTAACCAATACTTAAAGAAATATTCAATAAGTTATCTACAACATTGGTTGTGAATAAAGCTGAATATAATAAATTTTTCTTTGGTGTCGCCATCTTGCGAGTGACATTGCCAAGCAATTTTTGAATGAGACTGAGCAATGAATGATAATATGATATATGATATCTGTGGCAATGAGCATTGACCAGTGAGTACTCTAAGTAAATTGATTTCTATGGAATTTGCTATTCTTTACAAGCTTTTTTACGGTTGCATTAAATAATTTTCTTGAGTGTTTATTGTTATTTGCAAAGTATCGCCAGGCAGTTCACTTGGTTTGCTTTTGCTAACACCTGGTGAAACCCGTAGGAATTCAATGTATGATGCTGTCACCAGAGTTTACAACATTCTCTGTGTAAGTGACATGGAAGTTGTTGACAAACTTTGTGATGAACTTGATATCAAAAAACTACAACCTGTACAGAAAACATTTGTTAAAGATTATGTTGCTGTTATGAAGCCTGTTTGCTGGACTAGATATTTTGCAGGGTGAAACTAAAAAAGACATTGGACTTGGTTTCCTTCTACCAACACTTGCCGTGATGAAGGCTCAGTTAAAAGTGTTTCTTGATCAAGAAAAGAATGATCGTTTGTTCTCCATTAGCTTCATGTCTTTTGAATGCCATCGATAGAAGATATGCAAACATGTTTGACAGCATTGATGCTCATCTGGCATCCGTTGTACATCCCAAATTCAAGTTGGACTGGATGGATGATGATTTGCTGCGTTCGCATCTTATTGAAGTACTGAAGAGACGCGTTTCACAATCTCTGATGTGAATTAAAAAATTAATACTTACTTAGCAGACACTTCAGACAGTATTGCATCATTGGATGCCTATCCACATATCCGTAAAATCATCGGCGGCGGAACGAAATATTTTAAGGGGGGGCAAGCCAAAATTCAAGGGGGGGGGCGCCGCCCCCCCCCCCCCCTTGAAAATTTAAGGAGGGGCAAGACAAAATATGACCGAAAGACAAATTATACTTAATTCTATAATAGAATATAGTAATTCTGTAGCAAGTATTTAATCGATATTATTAAAACATAACATATTAAAAAAGATAAAAATGAACATTGAGCACTTCTGTCGTCAACTGATTCGTAATGTCAGTTTGTTTGCAAATTTAATAGTGAAATTAGATCAGAAAATTACTGATAATTATCATGAATGATGATGAATATGAAACCGGAAACGGGAAACTCAATACACAAAACGTAATTTATGAAAAGATAATAAATAATTGTATTTTCTTTAAAAATTACATTTGCCGTCATTCGGTAGATGGCAATACTTCTCTATACTTATAAGACGCATTTGCTATCTGTCTGTCTGTTCCCTTAAAACTCAAGATCCAGACAACCAAATAACGTGAAATTTGATACACGCAGTGGCGCAACCGGGGAGGGGCAGGGGGGGCTTGAGCCACCCCCCAGGCCAAATCATCAATACATAATTTGCGTTATAAAGTTACAAAAAAGACTGTCAAACTGTCTTTTTTTCAATATGTAAGCCCCCCCCCCCCAGCATTTTTTGCTGGTTGCGCCACTGGGTACACGTACACAAAATTACATGGGGAATGTTCTTAAACAGGTTTCGTTTCATCTCAATGGGTACTTTAATTGTAATTAATTATTTTGGATATCAAAGACATGAAAATTGGTAAACTTTTACCCCGATTGCAGGTTTTACGAGCTTCTCTCCCACATAGCTAACTTACTATAAATATGATCGGTACGGGGAACCAAATATCACATTACTTACTACATTATTACATTCCATTCCTTCATCCATAGGAATTGTCATCTTTTGATACAGTCATGCCTAAGAGAGAGAGAGAGGGAGAGAGGGAGGGAAGAGGGAGGGGAGGGAGGGAGGGGAGGGAGAGGGGGAGAGAGGGTGGGAGGGAGGGAAAGAGAGAGAGGGAGGGAGGGGAGAGAGAGGGAGGAGAGAGAGGGAGGAGAGAGAGGGAGGGAAAGAGGGAGGGAGGGGAGGGAGAGAGAGAGAGGAACTGCCAAAAATGTTGTGTATCACATTGCTTAAAGATAAATGTACCCTTTTATTGCAATTTGCATGCCCTTTTTTACGCGTCTTATTTTAAATCTTAATTAAACGTCAAATTACGCTTCTTAAATAAACAGAAAACATTATTTTAAACCCGGGCAAAGCCGGGTACTTGAACTAATTTTAAAATATGCCACAACAACTCTCAATAATGTGATTACTGTAAAATGTCAATTAATTATAATTTCTTTCAAATATTAAATTTAAGAAATAAATCAAATGAATTATGAAAATGAAAATGATACGTATAAACTAAAATGAATTACATAGTTAAAAAAGTTAAAATTTTAGGGGTGGGCAGACTGGAAATTCAAGGGGGGGGCGCCGCCCCCCCTTAAAAGTTTTAGGGGGGGCCGCTGCCCCCTGCCCCCCCCCCTGCTCCGCCGCCAGTGCGTAAAATATAAATATACCTGAATACAAGACTTCCTTCAAGCGCTGCTGTTGAACGGCTGTTTTCATTAGGACAGCGGTCGGGGAACCGGGGTAAATTACCCCAAATGGGGTAAAAATGAAATTTTTGGGGGTAAAAATGAAACCTTTGTGAATAAAAAGTATATATTTTTAATTTGCTGTGGGGTAATATCAACTTACAAAAAATATTTTGGGGTAACATCAACTTACACAAAAATATTTTGGGGTAATGATTAAAAAAGTTCCCCGACTGCTGCATTAGGAGGATGAGTATTTTCCACTCTACGTTCACGACTGAGCAGTGCGCATTTTGAACTGGTTACTTTTCTTCGCCTGGCTTAGTAGTAACTGCAAGTTAGGTGGCGTTATCCTGTGAACTCTACTGGAATTCATCGTTAGTTTTCCAGATGTAATGCAATCCACTGACTCGGTCTGACTGCTTTTACTATAGTGTGATGTTTAACTGTTTAAGTATCATTTGCTTTTCTATGACAGTCATTTGCTTCATTCATCCATCCATTCATTCATTCACAATATGTGTACTGCATACATATTAAAAATCTTGTTGCTAAAGGACGTTAAGGTATGCCGACTTATTTAATAGTAGTTTATTATGTTGTCAAAGACTTTTGGATGCTTTGAGGGAAACTGATGAAGCAAGTGTTAACGTTTGAACAATATTTGGTTAAAAATACATCATCTAAATCAGCCAAAAATGTTGTTTTCGTTTATCGATGTAAGTGATATAGAGCAATGAATTACGTATTTTCGTTTTATTCCTTGAAAGGACCCAAATATTGGTATTGGTATTGGCAATAATAAATAAATATTGGTATTGGTATTGCAATACTGGTTTTAAGATTGTATTGGTATTGGTATTGCCAATAATTTTTTTTAGTATTGTTAACAACCCTGGAATCAACACGTTAATTAAATCCAGATACATCAATAAATAAATAAAATCGAACTATAGTGAATGTACCGAATTTGATTTAAAAAAAAAAAACCAAAACAAACAAACAACAACAAACAAACAATAACAACAAAAATCATCCCCCCCCAGTTTTTTTTCCATACCGATTTATCTCCCCTGAATACTAACCTATATTATTGAATCTTCATGACTTACCTAGCCAAGCAAATAAATTCACATGGTAAGACCTGATATAGGGATGGATGTTTCTCAGCACTATGTAAACAAGGATCGGTATAGCAGAAGTGTACGGGTGTACCGCGTTGTACTCGTACTTATCTCTCGTCATGAAGTAAAAGTACCACACGAAGCCCAGGACCATACCAGCGCCCCCCATCACGCCCCTGATGCAGAGCTTCTTGATCTCTTCGTTCCTGGAGATGGACTTGGAGTCCAGGTAGTGCATCAGGGCCTCGAAGTGCGGGTAATTGTACGCGCACAGCATCCCGAAGAAGCAGGCCCAGTGGTCGAGCCCGGCCCTGAAGATCCACTCGTGGAGCACGTCCTCGGAGCTGTCGTGGAGCCCCAGGATGAACTGGAAAGGCCTGAAGATGTAGTAGGCCAGCCCAGGTATCTCGAAGACGACGGAGTTGAAAGCGGCGTAGGCGAGGAACTTAAGCGCCATGAGTTTCCGGTTCTTGTTCCAGGATTGCAAGACTCGCATGAAGGCGTAGACGGAGAGGAACCAGTATGTGTGCATGGCGCAGATGTAGTACAGCATGTACTCGTTGTTGGTTGTCATGGCGACGAAGATCACCAAAAAGTTTAAGCGGAACATCATCTTCAGGAACCGCCACAAGGAATAGTCGTTCCTGATCCAGAAAAAAGAGAAGTTGCCTGTTGGGAATAAAAAAAAAATCCAGTAAAATCCATGTAGGATCAGAGACGGATTTAAAGACGGGCTCACCACGAATGCGCCCGGGAACTCGAATTTTGAGGGGCCCTGTTAAGGCTAAATAATTTAACATTTTCAGTTGACTAAATTTTTAAGGGTACCAATGTCTTCTTCTACGCCCGGGGCCTCATCTGACCCAAGTCATGACTCCTAAGACTCTGGCAAGGATGAAATGTTAGGGATCTTTTCCTATTTATCATGCCCCGGGCGCTACTCATGGTACCAAATGGTATATTTTACTTATTATATTATATGGATTTTGAATGGGGGGCGCTAAAAATGTATTATGCCCCGGGCGCAGGTTAAGCTCACTACGCCACTGGGCCACGGATAAGTAGTTCCCATCCTACGGTGGCTTTGATGGGTGGCAATTGAAACAAACATAGAGTATAACTTTTATAACTCGGTGATAAGGTGTTCTCGGTAAAGAGAACTTGAATTTGCTTGAGGAGAAGAAACATCAAGTTTTTTATGGGAAAAAGGGGAAGGGGGTAGGTAATGTAATTTAAAAGTAAAATAAGTTTAAAGGAAATTAGTTTTGATTACATGTAAAGATTCCACGTTCTCTACTAGATTACATCTAAAGATTCCAAGTTCTCTACTATATTACATCTAAATATTCCAAGCTCTCTACTAGATTACATCTAAAGATTCCAAGTTCCCTACTAGATTACATCTAAATATTCCAAGTTCTATACCATATTACATCTAAAGATTCCAAGTTCTCTACTAAGAATTGAACGTTGATGACTTTGTGTTTTTTTTATTTCAAGGGAGAGCTGGCATTGGTGACACAAGCAAAGTTCCCAAGGCTACAATAATTATGTGCAGTGTAGGTTATTCCCTTTCAAATGGTCTGTTAATAGAATACTTCAGCAATAAATGACGAGACAAGTGTCATAGGATATATCAATCAGTGCCGCAATCGGCCCGACCATAGATTGATTCTATTTCAATGAGGTTGTAGTATTTAATTTATAAGGCCGAATCCAACGTCAAAATATTCCAGCAGACGACGGAGGATTAGATTTAATCAAAAGTAATATTATTCTTATTGATCTAGACTCCCACCCCCTCACCCCAAGAAAAAAAAATAAAAAGAAAAAAATTACAAGGAACCCCCTGACGATACATATGCCCACGAAATCTGATTCACAAGGGGCCCAAACGGGTACTCTTTCATAGAATCCTCAAATATCCCCAAAAAGTCTCCGCCCAATGGCCTTCGAGCAAAGGATCAAATATAATGTTGTCTACACTCACCAAAGCCGGTCATCCAGACGTAACAAGCTATGTATATTCGAATCCAGTTGTACCACTCTTTGGCCTTAAAATAGTGATACCAGACGAACATGACCTGCATCCAACCTTTCCATTCCTCAGTCTGATCTCTGATTTGGCAAGAAAACAAATGTCAATAATCGGGAAATTTGAAAACAAAGAAACAAACAAAAAAACAAACAAGATACAAATGTGACCACCAAGGCCGTACCCAGGGGAGGGGGGGCTAGGGGGGATGCAGCCCCCCAAATTAATTCTAAAAATCAAATTTTATTATAAAATATACTTCTTTATCATTGTGTTCCAATTTTTTTCTTATATAAAACTCTCCGCACAGCCCCCCCCCCTCCCAAAACAAAATCCTGGGTACGGCCTTGGTGACCCCACATCAATTAATATATTAAAATACAAAGGAAACAACATATCGAGACTTTTTTAAAACTTAGGTTGTGTTTTTTATTCCGGTGGGACGGACAGCCGAGTGGTGTAAAACTCGACTGTCGACCAGAGAGTCCTGGTTCGATTCTCTGAGATCCATGGGGAATGTTTCCAGGTGAAATTTGTTTCAAAGTCGTCCCACAAGACCACCCAGCTTTAAATGGGTACCTGACTTAAGTTGGGGAAGTAAAGGCGGCTGGGCGTTGTGTTAACACACAATCCCTTCATATGCCGAGGTTATAGATACAGATGATTTCTATACTTCATCTGCCCCGATGGCCTGAAGGGCTAAAGGAAATTTACTTTACTTTTTATTCCATAAAGGGCTCAAGCAAAGGCGTTTTGACGTTTGTGGAAGCTTTAGGCAAAGGTACATTGGGGGGGGGAGGGCCTAGGCAAAGGTACATTGGGGGGGGAGGGCCTAGGCAAAGGTACATTGGGGGGGGGAGGGCCTAGGCAAAGTTACATTGGGAGGGCCTAGGCAAAGGTACATTGGGTGGGGGAGGGCCTAGGCAAAGGTACATTGGGAGGGCCTAGGCAAAGGTACATTGTGGGGGGGGAGGGCCTAGGCAAAGGTACATTGTGGGGGGGAGGGCCTAGGCAAAGGTACATTGGGGGGGAGGGCCTAGGCAAAGGTACATTGTGGGGGGGAGGGCCTAGGCAAAGGTACATTGTGGGGGGGGGAGGGCCTAGGCAAAGGTACATTTGTAGACCTAGGAAAAGGTACAGTCGGAAGCCCATATTAAGTATACATTAATGGGCCATAAACGTAATCAAGGTCATGTTTGCATATCTTATGGCTCTGAATAATCTTTGATGTACATGGTATCTGGTGGATGGAAATAGAAATGATAAAAGTCTTGACCCCTGGTGGTGGGGGGGGGGAGGCTCCTAGAAGTGGGGCTTTAAAGAACGGCTCAGTGTTAGGGGTTAGGTTTAACACTGTAAAGTAAATAAATATTCATTGTTCAGTTTGATTTCTTCACATTTTGGCGACACTTTCAATTGCTTTACACCGTTGTCCCACGCCCCATAATTTTCGTTGAGACGTTGGACTATTGATAATATTAATTTGAAAGAGAAAAGAATGAATATTCGCAAATGTTCGCCTTGCAGGCGAAAACACAAGAAATGATAAAAGAGACATGTAAAAGAAATGTGGATTGTAGTGCACACGACACACACACTGTCGGAATAAGCCCACAAAAATAACCCATTGTTATATTCCCCCTCCCCCCCACTCATCCGAATCTCCAAACGTTATGCATTTCACATCTCAAATGGTCATGCATGCTGACATAAAATAATGTGCTAAATTCCTTTTACGCACCAATGTTGTTGTTTTTTTTTTTTTAATCAAATAATTTTATAAATTACCTGTTGAGAATTTTGTCAGAATTGGTTTTCATGGTGAAGCAGCAGCTGACAAGGAAGAATATAAACACCAAGAACATGAACTGGTCTCGGGAGTAGGTTCTCTCCCCTTGTTCAAACAGCTGCAAAGTGAGAAACGAAATAAAAAAAACAAAACAAAACAAACAAATATATGAATGGTATTAACAACAAATGAAATGGTTTTGATGAATGTTGTGGTATCCGGTAAGACTAGCCTGCTGAGGGGTAGGCGGAAAACTTGACATGCAAACAGCAGGTTTTGTTTCTAACGTATCACTTATCGCATTGACGTTCGTATGGTCCACAAGACAAACCAAGCGGCTGTCCTCTCAGAACTTATTTATTAATTTAAAACTGTTAATGTTTTTTTAAAAAAAAGATACCAATTATGCGCTGTCTTGATTCAACAGAAACGTTTACTAAATCAAAAATAAAAATAAATAAATTCAAAAAAAATTTGGGGGTAGGCCTGACCAGTGGCGTAGCCAGCTTAAAGTGCACGGGGCACAATACCTTTTTAGCGCAGCCCTCCCACGCGAAAACAATATATACTATTATATGTAAAATATACCATTTGGTGCCCCTTTGTGAGTAGCGCTCGGGGCATAATGCCCCTCTTGCCCACCCCTCACTACGCCACTGGGCCTGACTGACCAGGGCCCCTCAAAAACGTAGAAACGGCTCTGAGATATCCACCATTGAAATGACAATTGTAATTTTTATATAAGCTAACTCGATGGAAGTGTACACTAGTGTACAGTGTACATGCTGGCAAGTCAGAGCTTCAGGTCTGTCCTATAAGTATATCATTAAGTATGTCTGCCTACCATTTATCTAAATGCCAATATCTCTATTTTAAGGTGCGAATGTTCTAAAGGTGGCCTTTGTTCATAACGCAATGATGTTTGTGAATGTGGGTGTGTCGCTGATCAGCTTAGAAAGGGGATGTACTGAACCGCTTTGTTAAGTGCTGTTTATATCTAATGTTGACGTTAAAAATCTCTCTCTCATCAGTCTGTTTGTCTTTCCATCCATTCATTCATTCATCCATCCATCCATCTCTCTCTCTGCCTGCCTGTCTGTCTGTCTGTCTGTCTGTCTGTCTACCTACCTACCTACCTACCTACCTACCTACCTACCTACCTACCTACCTACCTACCTACCTACCTATCTATCTATCTATCTATCTATCTATCTATCTATCTATCTATCTATATGTCTGTCTGTCTGTCTGTCTGTCTCCTTCATTCATATTTCTCCCAGTCTGTGCATGTGTACAATAGTAAGTAATAGTAATCTACACCACTCGGCCATCTGTCCCGCATGTGTACAATGGAGATGAATTACCTTTCTATAATCACACAGATAAAAATAGATCATTATTGCACCGAACAGCACCAGAGACGAAAGGAAACGGTCAAAAGTCACCGCCTCCAGTGCGGGCCTAGGGGGTGCGACTTCCTGTGGAGCCTTGTGGTCAACTGCTACCCTCTGGGCGTCTTCACTGTCCTTCTCCGCATCCATTTTCAACTGATCAAACTCTCGGGTTGTGAACTCTTTGGAGCCAGACCTGTGGTCTCCGCGGGCAGAGGGGATCTCTCCATTAGGCTCCTTCATCTCGACTGTCACGTGGTTCGAGTGGTTGTCATGGGCATGGTCCGCCGACTCATTCTTGTGGGCGTCGTCCCCGGCGTAGCCGATGAGCTGGCGAAACAGCCAGATGGTAACGAGGACCAGGTATGATATCAAAAGTGTCAACTGCAGACCGGTTTCCTGGTACTGCAGCTCGGCGTGCGGGTCCGCCACCTGTTTTGCGCCGTCCGAGGCCGTCATGTTGGTAGGCGCCTCTGACATCGAGGAATATGCTCACAAAACGATGAGGCTGCTGCGAGGGGTTTTAAGTCAATTTGACTATTGTGAATCTAGCGGTGTGATCAAAGCCAACCTCACTAATGTGCATAAACACAGGAGACGGACGGCTCTTTCAACATGCTGTTCACTTCTAATGCATTAACTATAATTTTCATTTCAGATTTAGCGCATGCATTGATTTTGTACTTTTGTATACAGAGCTGGCCCATAAAACAAATATCTGAAATTAAGGAAGACAAATAGAAAATAATTAAAGATTTTTATAAAAAAAACATTATTTGAAAAATTAAATAATCATATTTTTATTGATAAAATTTAAAGACTATAGATATAAATATATATATTTGTCATACATGTGTATTGTTGGTATAATCATATGCAATCATGGGCAATATTTAACGAAAAAGTTGCTGACTTAAAAGTATAACGAATTTTATTTTTTCAGTTACAAGCAAACTTTAACAATGAGAAAATATTTTAGTTAAAAGAGTAGAGTAATTTTTTTCCCCCCGTTATTGTCAAAAAAGTTTAACTAAAAATATTCAGCTAATTTCACAATATTTTCAGAATACAAAATTTTACTATACGACTTCCAATTCAAATTAATAATTTACGTAACACTTTTTTTTAGCTCAATTTTTACCCCCCACCCCCTCATCTGCCCCTTTTCACACTTCCTTGTGTACACAAACTAAGATGACGCAATCAAGAGTCGTATTAGTCTGCAGATGTACACATAACGACACTAGAGTTTCTACAATTTCCCCGCTTGTAATTTCGAAAAATAAAATAAAAAAAAAGAACCATTAACTGCATTCGCTGCTGAATAATCACCATTGGGGAAGTGATTCTAAAACATCTTTTTTTTCTTTAGTTAAGCTATAAATATTATTTGAATTAGTTGTAACTTAAAGTTAGCCATTTAAAAAAAAAATTACAAATGTGTTAAGTTTAACTAAATAAATTTAGTACGGTATCAAGGAACACTGATCGCAATGAAACTCCCTGACAAGTGCACCATTATAAACCAAAATTTTTTTGATCCCAGAAGCACGAGAGTTACGTTGCACGTTTTAACTTTGAGCAACTGGACTTAAGGCAAGAAAAGAGTGGAGAAACTTTTGTAACGGCAAATGACTTCCCAATTAATGATTAGTTTTTCTTATATAACACGCTGTTTTTTTATTTATTTATTTTTATTTTTGCACAAAAAAGTCACTGCATGGTTGAACAAAAGTTTCTCTATGATATATAGGCGAACTAGGCTGGGAATTTGTACAATGTAAACATACAGATGCCTATCAAAAAGCCACCACATCTGTACACTTACACTGAATAGAAAGACACCGATCGCTATTGAAATTTGGCCTCTTTTCATTAAATGGCAAACATAAATAACATTGGGGTTGGGAGGGGTGGGTGGGGCGGGGGGGGGTTGAAAGGAGCTGAGTGCTTGCCAGGGGCTTAATTAACAATTTCTGTCATTCTATTCGCATGACTTATCATTCGTTCCTTCTGTCTGTATGCCTTGTCGTGTTTTTATGTTTATATGCCTATCTGTAGCCCCGTAGCGTGAAAATTCTACAGCAGGGGCCAGGCATTCTTCAGCAGGGGCAGGCCAATAGCAAGGGGGGGGGGGCAGGAAATAAATGTTACTAAGTAGAGCAAACAAGCAGAGGGGGCCAGACAAAACGCAGGGAAGGTGCGCCCCCTCCCTCCCGCACGCTACAGGCCTGATCTGTTGGTATGTCTGGATTACTACCTGTCCGTCCATTCACTCATTTATCCATTCCATCTATCCAAACATTTGAGTCAGTCTTCAAGTTTGTCCGTCGTTCATCTGTCAGCTCACAGTCATTATTTACAGTCTGTCATTCTTTTTTTGTTTGTATATTATAAACATTACACAACATTTCGCCCTTCTGACTATGCACCACGCTCCTACTCAGAGACTTGCTGGCACAAACACACCTCTGACGAGCGGTAGTACGTATACTGTGAGTATGGGAAGCCAGTGAAGCCAACATATCGTCAAGTACAATAATCTGCTTTAAAACTGCATCGAATTTAATAACTTCTTTTCAATTTATTTAATGTGAGAAATTCTTATTGTTTCGTCTTGGGAGAGCACGTCCTTGACCCCTATCTGCT
This sequence comes from Bulinus truncatus, assembly GCA_021962125.1. Lineage (NCBI taxonomy): Eukaryota > Metazoa > Mollusca > Gastropoda > Planorbidae > Bulinus > Bulinus truncatus. Next base: position 1,023,750 of record JAGDYQ010000122.1, read on the forward strand.
CGTAATGAACAAATAATTTCAACCAACAGATCACAGGTATATATGCTTACTACATGCAATAAGAGCTGTCCTGCCAACTATTTTCATGAAGAATTTTCCAGAAAATATTTGAACAATATAGTAAAAAAAATATCAAAATTTTATATCTAAACGACACAATACAATTATCTAGATCTAATATCTGATAACATTTTATATTTGATGAAAAATTTCATTAAAAAAAATCTAGATCTAGACAAAAAAAAAAATCCAGATTGGCAACCCTACATACAACTATGTATAACCACATCAGATTACCTGTTCACTCACACTATCTTCACCGTGTATCAATATGAAACAAAACGACTTCAACACCTTTGCTGTGTGACACACACACATCCCCATCGATCTTAAGTACGAGTCCGTCTATCGTCTTAGTCATAAAGAGAGAAGCTATGGGCAGGTCTTGGACTATAAATAAAAAAAACCCAATAAAAACTTAATATTTTTTTGATGTGCAGACTGTTGCTATACAATGCACTTTGATATACCTTATTGCCTTATTTTTATGTTAAATAACTACTACACAGCATCAACTAAACTACCTCCTTTTCGCTATCTCTCCCCCCCCCCCCCCAATCATAATTCTTTGTACCTTTTAAGGGCTTCCACCCCCCCGGAGGGGGGGGGGGTAATATGTTGGAACACCAATGACCTATACCAGTCATGAGCAAACCTAGGCCTTTTATTTATATTAATACAGCACACCATGCCTCTGTTCCTGCCCACCCCTTGACTAGTAGAATATGAACGTTGAACATACAGGGTACATACACAATATCGGGTTACACAGATGTATTGAACATACAGGGTACATACTCTATATCGGGTTACACAGATGTATTGAACATACAGGGTACGTACACAATCTCGAGTTACACAGATGTATTGAACATACAGGGGACATACACAATATCGGGTTACACAGATGTGTTGAACATACAGGGGACATACACAATATCGGGTTACACAGATGTGTTATATATATCAATTTAGATGGGAAAAAAAATGTATCATTTCTCTCAGTCTCTCTCTCACTCATCGGTAACTCTGTACGACGTGTCAATCATCTATTGAGACCACGGTTGTCATCTATTGTCTATTGTAACATTTTCTATCACACGCGTGTATCAGTTAATCCCCTCCCCTCACCACCCCTTCCCTCAAGGCCAATCGATACTTGAGAAACAATTAATTCGAAACTTCTGGACAGTGATGCATACGACTTCAAGCAGCGGCGTAGCCAGGTGGGTGTGAAAGGGGGGGTGGGGCGGCGGAAGGAGCGATCAGCACGTTCTTTTGTTGCCTACTATTTTTTTAGTCAATCTTAAGTACTTTTTGGATTGTTAGATCCCCCTCCACGGGCGAGACTTAACTCTAGTTACGCCCCTGACCTCATGAAATCACGAGTCTTGTGAGGGGGGTGTGGGAGGTGCGGGGGGGGGAGTGATGTCAAACATTTTTATTACACTAACCCATTTATTCATTTTTTTTATTGTTTGGCATGCATTTTTTCCCCTAACATGTCTACATTGTTTCATTGTAACGATATGTCATTATTTGTTTTATTGTAAGGATAAGTCGTTTTAGTTACAATCCAGATATAAACAAAAAATTAAACCCAACAACAATTGTACGTGCCCCAGATATCTTTACAAAGAAACTGAGAGGATTTTGTGAAAAAAACAACAACAACAATACAAAGCAAATAAAAACATTAACATCAATAAACTTAGAAAACACTAACATCAATAAACTTAGAAAACACTAACATCAATAAACTTAGAAAACACCAACATCAATAAACTTAGTAAACAAACTTGAACTTAAACATAGCAAGAAAGTGAGAAAGGGACATTAGTAGCGACCCATGATAGGGGTCATGGTGGTGGGTGGGTGGGGGTACGATATATTACAGGTCCTGTGCATTCAACAGTAAAGCTGAGGCCGCCTATATTGACTGACAGGGAAAGACACATAGTTGACTGACACAGAGATATGTTAGTGTCTTACACTCACACACTAGAACACACCATTACATACATACCGTTTCAACGTCCTAAGTCACTCTGAACACGGCAGTTTTACACACTATAAAAAAATAAAGAAGATAATATCTTACATTTCATTGCAATCTCCTGGTTTCATCTAGCCTGCTATGTTGATTTCACCGTGTTTAAATATTTCAACAGACCGAGAGCTATCATACAGTAACAGCTATCAAAACTGTGTCCATTAGTTTTACACATTTCACCTACAAGCCATAGATGCATTTGACACACTTCACCTACATGCCATGGTTGTGTATTACACACTGCACCTAGAAGCCATGGTTGCGTATTACACACTTCCCCTACATGTCATGGTTGTATATTATTACCAGTTCACGACTGGTTGAATCTATCGCTGTGTCCCTGTGTAAAGAGTTTACATCTATACACCCCCTCCCCCCATTCCCGGGTTTAATCGCACGTAAAGAAGAAAATAAAAGATTTAAAGGAAACATAAGAAAACCCCCGCAAGTTTGGTTAAAATGAAAAGTTGCACGCGGTAAGGTCGCGTTCATCTCACGAGACAATCAGCAAATTTAAATAAAATAAAATAGAAACAACGACAAATGCGAGGGGATGTAAACAAATCCCCATGTCTATAGCCTATGAAGATCTTAATCCTATCCATTAATATCATCAACCTAGATGTAAAATTGGTTCAACACGTGAATCACAAAGGTTACACAGAAGTGTTTTTATTTCATGTGTATGCTTTGTTTAAAGTATTCACCTGTTTTGACTCAGGCTGATTCCGTTGACACAGGAGTCTTTTTTTGAAAATTTGATTGATTTGTGCAATTGATCGCATTGATTATTGATTATATCTATATTACATTCAATGAAAACAATGCGAAAGATAAATATGGATGTCATTGGATGTAATGAAAATAAAAGTAAATAATAATACACAGACATTAAAAAAATCTTCTACACGAGATCCTTACAAAGTAAGACTGACAATGTCCCATATCTGTGTGGGACAGCCTGTTATTATATAGGCCACAGTACTAGATCCATATAGTAAAAAAAAAGGGGGGGGGGAGGGAAAGTGGAGAGCAGGGAAGTGGCTTGGTGGGTAAGCATTGAAATACCGTGCGTTTGTCTTAGAGTTGTCGCTTTCAGAGAGAGAGAGAGAGAGACCAACATTTAACCGTGCTAAACGTTAAAATGTTGTCTTTGGAATTGTATCACCATCCCCACTCAATAGTGAAAAAAAAAGTGTCGTATCGTGATGGGCGTATCCCATACAAACCTGTTCCACAATCAGAGGCGGGCTTACACGGAGTGAAGTGGGCGCACAGCGCAATGAACTTTGGTAGAATATCATACGCGAGAGCCGGATTAGTAATGTTAGAGCTAGACGACAAATACATCTCACACGGCAGGGCCTCCCTTATTGTATGGGCTTAGGCTCTGCCCGCTAGAGTCCCCGCCGTCTGTATCCGCCACTGCAAAGTGCTTTTTTTTTTTTAATTTTTTTGTTGACATGTTGGTGAACAAAAAAAAAATTTCAATCAATAAAACTAAAACTAATGTATAAATGGCTGTGTCTACAGGGGGCTGTGATTCAGTCTGAATCTGTTACAGCTCAATTACTTCCAAGTTCAAATCCTCAATGAATGATACAAAATAGTTTCAGATATGATAGACCAGCGATTCTCAACTTTGATTATGCGAGTGTACCCCAAACAATTCGAAAGCATATCCGCAGGTCCCCCCCCCCACACACACAAGTACGTTCGCGAATAAATGTATTCATTTTCCTAATGGAATGGGATTACCTTTCTAGTGCGATACTTGGGCGCGTGGGCTACTCGAAAATTATATGTCGCTTCTTACCCCTGCATACATGGGCGTATTTATGGGAGGGGGGGCAAGGGGGGCATTTCCCCCCTACATTTTGAAAAAATGTCATATAAGAGGGGGGGGGGGGCATTTGCTCCCCCCCATTACATTTAAAAATAAATGTCATAAAGTTGTTATTTGCCCCCCCCCCCCCACTGGAAAAATTCCTAGCGACGCCCATGCCTGCATAGCCTTTCGGTACGCGCACAGCTGGTTGTATGCTGTATTTTTGCCTTTGTGTGTGTATGCTTTCTATGTCATCCAAAAACCTTACGGAGCCGTTCATAATATATATAAAAGCGATTTGGGTTCTGCGTTAAATCGAAAGTAAAGAATTAATACAACAGTATTTCAGTTTTAAATACAATCATGAAAAAACTGGATCTGCCCGAAATAACCAAGCCCTACCGCTCAAGCCTAAGGGGATATAACTCTATGCAAAAGTTATGCAGGGTACAGCTAGTATATCATAAAAACGCAAAAATGATCAAACAATTAGCCCCCCCCCCCCCTTCCCCTTATACCACTATACAAAAAAAAAAACAAACTCTGCCCGGCACTATATAATACAAGCTGTTTATCCTCTTTGAATCGTATGCAAAATAGTATCATTCATTTGTCTGATATATTAGGGAAAGAATCATCCACCGCCGTCCCAAGATGACAATAATAAAACACCGTATCTCGTCCCACACCTATGGGTCATATAATAATATGTGAACGCACCATACCGACGTACTTATTATCAAATACAATGGGATGGCTATTTATATGATTTCATTAAAGTACCAAAGTCACATCATTCATCAAATGAATCTTTCTTGAATAAAAATGAAATGCTGGGGAATTCTAAACACAACACGGATTTCTTATTAATGAATTAAGATTTTTAAATGATATGGAGTAGCGTGCGCAAATTATGTTTAATAGTCGGGGGTTGTTTTTGTTAAGCTTCTGTACCCATAATGAGGATTATTTTCTTTGGGATGAATTATATAAAAAGCTATTTTTTTGTATATAGACTGATTGTTAACTCGCTGAAATATATTGTACCGAGTTGGTTGGGATAGGTGTGGGAATAAAACAAATGGCTGTGGAAAGGGGGGGGGGAGTCAAGCAGACGATTCAAGTTGCAACACCGCTATTTTTTTAACTTCACGTCTCTCTTTTTTTTTTTTAAATACGTCATGTGATAAAACAAAAAGAACTGTTGGAATGGGGGTGTAGGGTTGGTAAAAGAGTGTTTATCCGGGGGGGGGGGTAGGGAAACGTGTCACGTGGTATTGTTAACAGGGTGAACATGCAGTTATACTAAATGCCCCTTTTTGTAATTTTGTACATTGAGACCCACTGCGATTCGGGCATGTCTTGAGTGGAAGGGGGGGAGGGGCGGGCGGGGGAGGGAGGGAAGGATAGTCCTTTAAAATATCATGAATGAATTAAGATTAGTCAATGATATGGTGTTGTGAGCACATCACCATTTTCAACTCCAACTGCGTGCCTAATAGCCGGTCCGGGTACCGGGCCTGTTCAGCTAGTCATACATATTGTGCTTACATAGGACATGTTGTGCACATATCGCCAGATATTACTCTTTCAAATAGGTTACGTTGCCCGGCTACTACTTGGCGGTATACACATTCCGGGGGAAGGGGGGGGGGTCTTCGGTGCAAGGCTTGTTTAGACATTAAAAAAACAAACAAACAAAATTACGAATTTTTAGTTAGGGATATACATGAATTTTGACATATTTAAAATATGAGACGATTTTTTAAAAACAAAGTTTAATATAGTTTCTCGCTACTTTAGGTGAAGAAATGAAAAAAAAAAAAAGAGTTACTACTAAGGGAGACAACCCAGTTTATGAATACAAACATACAGAAACCATTGTGACATTCTTACTTTGTACGATGGACATTTTATTATTGCAGCAGGATGTCGTCCTTTTTTTTTTAGATTTAATAAGATTTCTTTTGTTTCTTTTCTTTTTTTTTTTGGCGTTTTAATTTATGACTTATTTTCTAGAACTTCCGGTTGCTATCTGAGAGTTCGCTCGGTCCGCACCACATATTAAATATTATATAGATATGGTGTGCACTGATCTATGCAACAATTTTTAGATGTCTTTATATATATCTACTAGCGGTGTGTAACCGGCGTTGCCCGATAATTCGGGAGTTCAAACGTGACACTTGAAACCATTATGTAAAGATATGGGTGCTAATATATGCCACCTACCTAATGTGCATAAATGACCTACATTTCATCCGTCACAAATTACGTTTTACCCGTCATCGCTAACCAAACCAACCAAACCAAACAGCATTAGGTGCTGGGTGCTAATATATGCCACCTACCTAATTTCAATTCCGCTTCTTACTTTCTTTCTTACTTAATTTCTTACACGCTGTCCTTATATATATATATATATATATATATATATATATATATATATATATATATATATATATATATATATATATATATTAGGGCGTCCCAGAAATGCTCGGAAAAATTATTTTTTTAAATCTTTGGTGTCTCACCCCCTGAAAAGTGTCTCTTGGGTACAATGAGTGAATTGGTGAAGTTGTAGCTCATTTGAACAACATTTAGAGGTCCCCCAAGAGCTTTTGAAATTCCAGTATTAGGCCAACATAAAAATCCAGACGAATCGTGGCTCAAGTAATTTGCAGTTTTTGCAAGCCATATATGAATACAAGGAAGTTTAAATATACTTATATTTAATTCATTGCTACCATTAACTAGAGTTGAAATTGTGTGATTCTTAATTAGAAAATGTAATAAATACGAGAAAACATATAAAATACCTAATGTGCAAAACTTGTGCAATGTGCATATTTTTAATCGGTTTACCATATGTGTTAATCTTCAATCATGGTTTTCATGCAGGCTCACCTCAGATGCACCTGTGAATGATATCTTGTTGATACAGCGTTTATACGAATATGTCGATGATGTTCTTCGATCGACTGGATTGAAAATGATGGTGCGTCACTCGTGGTACTTGAGTCCGGAACTGTCGACGCTTGCGTTATTTTCAACCCTTTTGTCGAACAAAGAAAAAACTGGCCTTGTTCGGACAATGCAATCAGAACGTGGACCGCATCTCATAAAAACACTACCAAAAAGTGTTGTTGATTTGCGTGCTTCTACCACATTTTTTGAAACATCCAACATTGATGCCAGTTTTCTAGATGTTCCTGTTGAAGCATGGTCAGATACACCATCTTTTAAAGTTGCAGCAGATTTTGTAAAGAATCTGGCTTGTATCAATGACTCTGCAGAGCGAGGTGTAGCATTGATACAAAATTTCAATGACATTACCACCAAGGACGAAGAACAAAAACAATTTTTGCTCCAAGTGGTTGAAAAACATCGGAAAAATTTAGCAGGGTGTAATCGTAAACAGCTGGCTAAAATTTAAATTTGAAGAACTTTTTAAAATTTTTGTCTACCCTACAGTACAAAGTACAAAATAAATAGTAGGAATGCTTTTTTGCATTGCTTATTATAATTATTTTTCAAGCAGATTGACATTGTTTCAAGAATTAACTTGACAAAATGAATAACACTTTGTTTTTCATAATTTTTTACTTAAATTTCAAAGTTAAAAATTTAAACCATTCAAGATTTATATATTTTGTTTCATTTAATATTATAAACAATATTAAGCATCAATTTGTTACTTAATATATCAGTTTCGCATATACTGCAATATTAACGCTGTATTAGATTTGACCGCGAATGATTTTACACCAAAATCTGGAACTTTACACCTGTTGGGGGACCTCTAAACATTGTCCAAATGAGCTGAAATTTTGCAGGTTAACTACTGTTACCATACAGACATATTCTGTGGGATGAGACATCAACATTTCAAAACTTCATTTTTTTGGACGCCCTAATATATATAATATTTAGATGAGTAGGCTCACACAGTCGACCTTCGTTTATCGAGGTTCATCGATTCCAGACTTTTTAAAGTCTTCCGAAAAGTCCCCCTTATTCGTTTTTTGTTCTACTTACTTTTAAAGGGGCCCTTCTTTTTGTTATGTGCACAGACTTCCAACTAACATTTTTTCACCTTTGACTTAAAAGCAGTCTGGTCAATGATATTCTTATACATTAATGTAAACGATTCTCTATTCAAATTGATGTTTCTTAGAAGTCGTTTTGTTTTGTTTGCCACTTAAAAAATACTTGTAGAAAAAAAAAAACAACCTTTGCAAGCAGGTAAATACAAATGTTCGCAGCGAAAATCCGAACTTGTCTAATTATTTCGATTAGAATGTCTTTGCAGCGAAACATATATATATATATAGAATTCGCAAGGTCTAGATACCGAAATTTCCGACCGGTGGGGGTTAACCTTTAAGGTCTCAAGGACAACAACCAATATGGCGGCAAATTAATATCTAGGGGTTATAGCTCAACGGTACTAGTGATAGTAGAATCATGCTGTTGGTAATTAATTAGGTCAGATGTTTACATCTCGCGTCGTGCTGTTTTAAAAACTGCTGACAGCTTATGACATGCCATCACAGACCTTCCGTGTCATTCGTGGTAAACATATGAAAACAAAGATAGCAAAACAAAACACACACACACACACACATACATACACACACACCGCAATAAATACACACATTCTACGACACGTCAGAATCGTTTAAATCTAAGCGTGATTCCCTTCAAATAGCCATCGAACAACCATCGAACAACCATCGAACATCCATCGAACAGTCACTTATACTTTAAGAAAGAAGGCAAAACTGCAGAACTGTTCAACAACATGGCAGCCGTTCACCGAGTGACAGTGACATGTTTTCTTTCTATATTAAGTATTACAATATTTCTTCCTATTTTGATTGAGTACTAATTAATACTATATGTAGATAAACTTGATTTATATTATTTGTCTTTAGCAAAGACTATTATTGTTGAATTTGACTTAACTTATTTCTTTGAACTTCTTGGCGGAGAGGGACTGTATAATTATTGTCCATCGCTTTTTGCTTTGGGAGGACTTTTTCACCATTGTTATTAATTTTTTATGAAATATATTCATTAAGATAAATGGGATTGGTTCATAATTGTTTCATTGACGATTGGCATGTATCAGCTATTTGTATACTAGCTTATATTTAATGAAAACCATTTCTTGTGATACTTTAATCTCCATCTAATTTAGATTATATTTTATCTACTATTTAAAAAAAGTAGTGTATGAAAGTTTCTAATTATTACTTGATATAAAGCTAAATACGGAATTCGCGAGGTTCCTAGTAGAGAGCTGCACTGAGCTGTATTTTTCATTAAACCCAAACCCGTCCTCGCATAGATTGAACCACCCCATACCAATTTCCCATCAAAGTCTGTTTAATCCCTACCCGTCCCCACCCACACATACCCGTCCCAGCTGAAATAAACATAACCTCATGATAAAATTATAAACAAAAGAACCAATCAATTTGTATTAATACAAATGAGCAAGTTCATTTATTTCTGAACAAATGATGAATCAGCAAATCAATATTTAAACAAAAATTGATGCAGCAAATTTACATTAAAAAAAAAACATTAAACAAATAAAGACACATAAAGTACAAGTTTTACGGCTTAAGTGTTGTTGAATTTCATTTTGGTCGGCAGAACCAGGTGAATCGTTGGACTTTGTCTGATGATATGCATTTTGTTGATGTTTCAACAGGCTCTAAAATGCCTGTTAGACTCTTTATTAGTCCATCGTTAATTTCAGCCAAACATCTTAGATTTGTCTGCTGACCCCCCGTTTCATTACTTAAGGCACACAATTCTGCAAAATGAAATGCTGCTAACTTAAGCATTGTCCAAACACTGTTCCATTGTGTAGTATTACACACTATTTCATAGTAGATGGTAATCGTTTGTTGACTTTTGTTTTGCAGGGCCTCTTTAAGGTCATCGTAGGCCCTAGGCACTTTCCAAGTCGTAGGCCCTAGGCACTTTCCAAGTCGTAGGCCCTAGGCACTTTCCAAGTCGTAGGCCCTAGGCACTTTCCAAGTCGTAGGCCCTAGGCACTTTCCAAGTCGTAGGCCCTAGGCACTTTCCAAGTCGTAGGCCCTAGGCACTTTCCAAGTCGTAGGCCCTAGGCACTTTCCAAGTCGTAGGCCCTAGGCACTTTCCAAGTCGTAGGCCCTAGGCACTTTCCAAGTCGTAGGCCCTAGGCACTTTCCAAGTCGTAGGCCCTAGGCACTTTCCAAGTCGTAGGCCCTAGGCACTTTCCAAGTCGTAGGCCCTAGGCACTTTCCAAGTCGTAGGCCCTAGGCACTTTCCAAGTCGTAGGCCCTAGGCACTTTCCAAGTCGTAGGCCCTCCTCGATTTCATTTTTTAATATTTTTCAAGAATGGACTTGTTTTCACTTTATGTTCTGGCTTTCGTAGGCCCTTGAAAAGACCCTAGGCCCTAGGCACACTGTGCCTATGGGATAAAGCGGCCCTGTTAGCAAGAGTTACGAGTTGTTTGGTTGTTTCTACTAGTTGAAGGTACCTGGTTCGATCTCTGGTGAAGACCAAGGAAATTTTTCAGGTCTTGGCTCAAGTTCCCGATATATCTCCCGTGGTGCCTCTATGGCCATTGCACTATCGGCTATGGTGGGGATGAAAGAAGGGCACCATAAAACCCGTCCCATTAGTGGTTTATAGGATCTAAGAGATTTCATCTCATCCTTACAGGGACTTCACACACACACACTAGTTGAGATATTCCACGTCAAAATAACCGATGAGATTCTTTTGTTCATTCAAACCGTGCGCCGAAATCAGATTAAAATGTTATGACACGTGCAGCCTCACCATGACTTCTCTTTTAATTCAGCCTTGATATTGGTTGGTCGCAATATCTGTTAAAACAGATGGTTTGTTTTATTTATATTAAATCATTCAACTAATCCTTGTTGCTGATGGTCACTTATCTAATCTGTAAACAAAGAATTAAGCTATTTTATTAGATTGAAACAGAACATTGTTTAATGTGTTGTTTTGAAAATTTAGATATGCAAGTAAACACACCATATGGTGCTGTACTATAGTGAACTTCAGATACCTAGCCGCCTGCCTGTCTACCTGCCTGCCTGACTTCTATTAGGGTGGCCTAAAATTGTTTTTCGATATTTCTTTTTTTTTTTCAAAATTGAAGACCTGCATTGTCTTCTGGCAAAGACATTTTTTTCCCTGAAAAAAATATTAAACAATAGAGTGCAATGTTTAGTGGTTGCACAAGACCGATGAACATTTATATGGGATATTAATTAGTAATTGTATGCTTAGGGGGGTTGGAGGGGGGGGTAGGGGGTTGACATAGATTTTCTTATTTATAGGCATACAGCGATACTTTTTTAAATAAAAGGTATTTTGGTTATTAGGTTAGGTTAAAATATTGCAAGAAGAAAAATAATTTCATTTTTTCCAGGTAACGATATATATATATATATATATATATATATACTGTACATACATATATACATATGTAAATACATGTATACACTGTACATACATGTATACACTGTACATACATGTAAACACTTACATACATGTAAACACTTACATACATATATACACTGTACATACATGTATACACTGTACATTAGGGTGGTTCATTTAGATATGGCAAAAAATGAAATGTGTGGTATGGAGCAAGACACCCTCCCAATTTTTTACATCTGCCAATTGTGATGTTTTGGTAAAGTTTTAGCTTTAAATTCCAACTACAAGACGGTGCTCAAGAGCAATATAATATCCAAATTTTACGAAATTCTAGTAGAATGAAGAAATACGCACATGTTGAATGTTTTAAAATTACAAACATCAATAGCTTTTTAATATCAACAGTTCAGCACTCTTTTGCAAATTAAACATCTAGCTTAAACATATGGCTATTGGCATTTGTCACAATTAAAAGGTCGAATTGTGCTAGTCAATCAAAAAACTTGAAATTTAACCTACTCAAAATCAAGTCACAAAAGAATGCATTATAAGTCAATGTTATTGCCATTCTGACATTAAGGCCTGAACAGCAGGCTTTTTGGTGAATTGTGTTGGAACAGCCTTGCGGTTTGCTTCCACAACTTCCAATAAGAGTTATTTTTCTTCTTCGTCTTTAGTAAGCAGTGTGTTGTATTCTTCAAAAAGCTCTGCAGTGTCATTCACAACACGTAATGACATGAATCTTGTCTGGCCATATCGATACTGTTCACGTGCAGGCCACTCTTGTGATAGCGAATCTTGAGATGCACTGCAATGTAATTACAACAAAGAAGGTTCCCATTCCGGTAGTTGCAAAGTCACCTAAACATACATCTGGTTTCTTTAGAATTGATGGATCTCCGCGCACTTTTCGTTTGCCAGCTTCATTGGTGATTCCTTGCACAATTCCCACCTTTGCAGCTGCTGTCACATGATCTGAGAACAGGGATAATCCAACAAGCTCGTCTGAAAGATACCAGAGATGATTTTCAAGGACTTTTCTTGCATCTGAACTGATTTCAGGATCGATGATCTAGTAACTGCTGAGATTAGTCCGCAGCTGTAAATCACTGGATGGAGCTTCAGTTACCCAATTCTTGGTGTAAATTAGTGCACCAAACTACAAAGCGCTCAACTTTGACTTCTTATTTGTAAGCTTTAATACATGTGTTTGGTTGCGGAAGAGATTTATTTTCATGGCATAAATTCATTTTGCCATCCAGCGAGCATGATGTACTGGTCCTGGAGCCCTCCAGTGGATTATACACGGTGGATGTCCCAAACAATCAGAGTCAACTCAATAAGCTCCATGTAATCATCTCTGGCTTGTTCCTTTTAGGTGCTCTTTGGTCAGGACTGCAATGGTTGCACGTGATAAACTGGAAGCTTTAGGTGTCACTTGGAATTCTGACAAAATCTGCCTGGTGATGACACTCTAACAGCCTTTGAATCGTTTGAAATGTGGGATATCTGGGGAATTTGAAGTTCCAAAGCAGATAGTGAAAACCTTTGACAAGATGATCTCCATTACATGATGACGACAGGCTAAGTGATTAATGAAGTTCACGACCTAGCATGTTTTCAAGGCCAACACATACTCGATTTATTCTGCTGGTATTTATTGAGGTTGTGTCAAAGCACATAGCCTGAACCTTCTCAACCAGCTGCCACTCCACTCCACCAACAATTTGTGAGCGTCAATTGCTTGATTCTCACCAGTTCCAGAGCTCACCTTTGGCACACCTAACAGTTTATCCATCCTATCACCTGAAAATAAAACTGGTAGCCTGTCAACTGAGCCTTCCCCAAATATACTCATCGTCATATTTAGTTTCATCATCAAGAAAACTGCTTGCAAATGCACAGTCATCATCAACAGGAAGTTATGACATAGAATAGTTTAACAGCCAACCCTAAGTAAGTAAAATTTAACACAAAGAACATGATACAATAAGTAAATATGCAAAATGTAAATGACATGAAAGTTCGGCAATTTTCTATGAGATTTTTAAAATCCATGGTCGTTGAGCATCACCTTGTAGTTGGCACAAGAGGCTGAAACTCTGCCCTAATTAAAGGTTTGCTATAAGGAAAAAAGTTAGAGGGTGTCTTGCTCTGTAGGTGAAAGTTGAGTTTTTTGGGCCACCCTACTGTACATACATGTATACACTTTACATACATGTATACACTGTACATACATGTATACACTGTACATACATGTATACACTGTACATACATAAATACACTGTACATACATGTATACACTGTACATACATGTATACACTGTACATACATGTATACACCGTACATACATGTATACACTGTACATACATGTATACACTGTACATACATGTATACACTGTACATACATGTATACACTGTACATACATGTATAAGCTGTACATTAGTGTACATACATGTATACACTGTACATACATGTACACATGCTCCGCTCCTCTCAGCTTGTTCACCCCAATAAAGCTCAAATGAAATGTGTATTAAGTTATATAAACACAGCATGTGTCTGCTCTTAGTCAGGCATTTCTCTGAAAATTTAGAATGCACTGTTTCACTCAGTTCTAAATAAAATATCCACCCCAACTTTAGAGATAAAACCGGTAATACTCACCCCAACTTTAGAGATAAAACCGGTAATACTCAGTCCTACTTTAGAATTAAAACCGGTAATACTCACTCCTACTTTAGAGATAATACCGATAATACTCACTCCTTCTTTAGAATTAAAACCGGTAATACTCAGTCCTACTTAGAGATAAAACCGATAATAGTCATTCCTTCTTTAGAGATAAAACCGGTAATAGTCACTCCTTCTTTAGAGATAAAACCGGTAATACTCACTCCTACTTTAGAATTAAAACCGATAATACTCACTCCTACTTAGATATAAAAACGATAATAGTCACTCCTTCTTTAGAGATAAAACCGGTAATACTCACTCCTACTTTAGAATTAAAACCGATAATAGTCACTCCTTCTTTAGAGATAAAACCGGTAATACTCACTCCTACTTTAGAGATAAAACCGGCAATACTCACTCCTACTTCAGAGATAAAGCCGGCAATACTCTGTCCTGCTTGAGAGATAAAACCGGTAATACTCAGTCCTACTTAGAGATAAAACCGATAATACTCACTCCTTCTTTAGAGATAAAACCGGTAATACTCACTCCTACTTTAGAATTAAAACCGGTAATACTCAGTCCTACTTTAGAATTAAAACCGGTAATACTCAGTCCTACTTAGAGATAAATCCGGCAATACTCACTCCTACTTCAGAGATAAAGCCGGCAATACTCTGTCCTGCTTTAGAGATAAAACCGGTAATACTCACTGCTACTTTAGAGATACAACTGGTAAAACTCACTCCTAACTGTCGCATTCTAAATGGATATAATTCATACATTCCGAATATTTTCTTTTACAGCCATGTTTACATCTAGTGAAACGGTTCCCCGTCAACCAATATTAAAATGTTCCACGTTCATGTTTGTAAAAATGGGGAATGACGCAGTGATGGAATTGTTGGCAGTAACGGAACGAGTTCAAGGTCATCAGTTGTTGGTAGCATCAATCAGAGGAAAGAAAGGAACAGTTGTAAGTTTCTTTGTATTTAACCTTTATTTTTAATCGTTCAAAATATAAAATCCACCAAAATTATAACGAAATTCACACACATTTTCCCCAAAGAACACACACAAAATAAACGCTTTAACGCTGGCTTAATACAGACACGCTTCTTTACACACGACGTACACTCACTCACCATCTCTTTCAAATATATATATATATATATATATATATATATATATATATATATATATATATATACACACACAAAATACACACACACACACATTTTAAAACACGAAGTAATACACATACTTTCATGTACAAAATACTATATAACATACAAAACAGAACTTTTTTTTACTTTAATAGTTTTATTTTGGCAAAAAAAATATTCAGCTAAAACACTAGCTAAAACACTAGCTGAAGCACTAGCTAAAACACTAGCTAAAACACTAGCGATGCGACAAATAACATGTTCAAGGGGGGCAAAAGGCGTATGAACATATGGGGCAGGCCTGGGTTAACCATTAGGCAAACAAGGCACGTGCTTAGGGCATCAAGCGTTTAGGGGGGCGCCAAAGTCCACAAGAAAAATTTTGTATATTATCCTGGTAACATGCGCG
Organism: Bulinus truncatus; assembly: GCA_021962125.1. Classification (NCBI taxonomy): domain Eukaryota; kingdom Metazoa; phylum Mollusca; class Gastropoda; family Planorbidae; genus Bulinus; species Bulinus truncatus. The sequence continues at coordinate 1,039,421 of JAGDYQ010000122.1, forward strand.
TAATCGACATTACATTAGAAAATCGCAAATGTAATATTGAATCGCACATTATTTAACCTTGGTCCCACAGACTCCCACAACATGGGGGGGGGGGGGGGGTTGTAAATATCTGCTACCCAGTTTTATTTGCAATTTTTCTTCGAGGTTTTTTGGTACTATTTTAAACTTTTTTTAGGATATGTTTGTGCTACGTAATGCCTGTTGCGTAGTCTGTTAGAGAAAACAATTGAGAATAGTGCTAATTTTTCGAAGATGCAAAAGAAATAACACCAGGGGTGAATTATAAATCAACTTTGAACCGTATCCCAGAGTTATCTCTGAATGTCAGAGACGAATTTCGTATATCTGCTTTATACGTCATTGTTGACAAACTTGAGACAGAAATGAGTAGACGAGGACAGGTGTATAATTAATTATATAGCAATTCGATTTTCTTGTTTGATCTCAGTGTTGTGAAGGACTAATAAATGCATATCCTGAAGATCTGAACAATAATTTATACACTGATTAGCAACAGTTACACTCAGATTATTCGCCACAGGTTTTGTGAATCAAAATCTGAAAACAACACATTCAGTCATTGCAGAATTATACAACGTAATTGCTAGAGAGGCAACATCGGGTGTGCTTTTCCAAATGTAGAAATCGCCTTGCGCTTATTTTTAACATTAATGGTTAAGAACTGTTCTACTGGGCGCTCTTTTGCTCAGCAGAAACGTACAAAAAAAAACCCCAAATAGATCCACAAAAAAAAAAAAACCCAAATAGATCCACAATGAGACAAGAAAGGTTTGATTCATTATCTCTGCTAATGATTGAGGTAGACTTGTTGCGCAAAATTAACTTTGATGATTTGCTCAAATACTTTACCAGACATGGTGTTGTACATTAATTACGTCAACAATTTAGGGAAGGGGGGGAGTTCTGGAAAAGTTTGATAGCTGTTGACATGGGGGAGGAGGGTGTGGAGACTAATTATGTGTATTAATTGAACTATCTCATGAAACTTGTTGTTACAATACTTTCAAACTCAATTAAACATATAAATATGGTAAAAAATATTCTCCAATCAATGAAATAAATTGATGGTATCTAAAATATTAATATGGATTATTTTATATGCATTTTAGTATACAGTGTACTAGTTTATATAAATTAACCCCCTTTGAGCTATTTTAGCCATTTAGATTAGAATAATATATTTTTTGAAATTACCTAACATGTTTATCAGTGTGCGTGTTCTGTAAAATTTTCTATTTTATTACTTTCTATTTTAGCTATACTAATATTCTAACTCTAACTATTAAATATTATTATATTGGACAGATAAAGAAGACTTTCGACTTTCCGACCTAATGTTGCGTAATGACATTCGAACATTCCCGATACTGCAAAAGGTTGTACTACTATACCTAAAAATTAACTGCCTTACTTAGTAATCAAATAAACACTTTTTATTACAGTAATTATATTAAAGTTTTTTTTTCAAGCATATCATTACTAAAAATATTTGTAATTATTTAGTATATTGCGAATAAATATTGAATTATTTGTGGTATAGTCAGTAGCGTTGGAAGGGCGCCAAAGTAGAAAGGGCGCTGAAATATAAATCTTGAAAACAACAATCAGCCACTAGACCAGATATAAGCGATTTATGGCCCGCAAACAAGTAGGATCAGTTTGACATTACATTCCCTTCCGTTCATTTATATCGATAACGCTTACATTTAATTTATGTTAATTCATATAAAATATTATAAACACTCCATTCGTCTATTCTTGGTCCGGATCTTCAATCAAATTTAAGAACCCACTGTGGCCCTTCCGTGGTTATAAATCTACATCTGTGGTCTGTCGTGTAAACATATAGGGGAGTGTACAGGCACACATGTAAGCTGCAAATCACAGTGCTAATATGTACATAAAGTGCTATGAGCTGCTGACACAAATGAACTTTAATTTTGTTTAAAATACTTCTGTAAAATGAAAGAAAAAAAAATACTATTCAGTCGATTGTGAACCATTTTGTAGCATTTCCATTATGATAAATAAAAAGTATTGTCAGTTATACATGTAACATTGAAAGGTCACACATACAATAGAGATAAACATCAATAGCAGAATCAGTGAATGCACAGTGAATGCAGAGTGAATCATGAAGTAATTGAAGTCTACTTGTAAATATGTCGGTGTACGAATGTCTTAACTTTAAACTTAATCAATAGCATCCAATTTAGTACCTTTAAATAATTTCTCATGTATGTGTATGATGGGATGTCGGCAGCCCCGTAGCGTGAAAATTTTACAGCAGGGGCCAGGCATTTTACAGCAGGGGCCAGGCATTTTACAGCGGGGCCAGGCAATAGCAGAGGGGGGGCAGGTAATACATTTTACTAGGTAGAGCAAATAAGCAGAGGGGGCCAGGCAAAACGCGGGGGGGGGGGCCTGGATGTCGGTCAAGATTGTTGTCAATGATTGACTGGGTCAGCAAGTGATTCCAAAGTAATGGCATATATACAAACAATACAGCTATGATGGTTAGAAATTTATAAGTGGCCATTCAGAGTGAGCAAAATAATGGAATGAAATCAAGGGCTACAGACAATGATACAAGATGGATGTTCCAGAACTATTCTAAGAAGAGAGAAAGACTTGTGAGAACACTACATACAGAACAGGCAATATATGTAGGAAGTGATCTTACACACTAATTAAACACGCGGTGTGTAGTTTAAAGATGTTATACATCCTATAGAGGTTTACATTTTTTAGAATGATGCCTAGGAGAGGGGGGGAAGGGCAAACAATACTGACACAGGGCACTACAGAAGCTAGCCAGGCCTACGACTCGGCGGATGTAATTGCGAACCGTATTGTCAAACAAATTACATGGAAGAGCCACATACTGTTATATAATATTTAAAGGCTGGAGATGTGTTGCAGTTTTTTGTGAAAAAACTCGTTATATACACAGGTCAAATTAGATATACATACAGGTCAAATTAGATTTCAATTATTAGAATTGGCGGGCGGAGTTGGAAGTTTGTTTATATTTGAAAAGGGGGGGGGGTCACAAATTGGGGTTGGGGTCACCGAAAGTTTGACAATTGTTGACAGGGGGGGGGGAGGGGGGGTCTAAAAAGTGCTAAAATTTGTTGGCGTAATTTATGGACGAACCCTTATCAGACCATAGATGTTTCAAATTTGCTGATTGTAACACGAAAAGTTATGAGACAATCATACAATTTTACGATGGTGCCCTACTCAATTCCAGGCTTCTATATCCAAGTCTGTTATTATGTGTAAGTAAACTTGGTATTTACCTAGAACAACCACGAATGAGGAGGAAAACTTAAATTTTGCAGTAGCCCAGTAGACTTTTAACATTTGAAACATGCAAACAAACACTTATTAACATACTACTCAAGAGATGTTGACTAGATCTATAGGAAATGGTCCAGGCGAGTTTAACATCTTGTCAAGTCTATAGGCTATTGCTAATAGGAACGCAATCTTAGATAGATTCGCTTAGGGCAGCGAATACTCTGGCACCGGCCCTGGTTGTGAATTCAAACTTCTTTCTTGATTTAGTATCTTGTCGACTTTTGTGTCATCCAGAGAAATTGTGTCTCCTAGTTGGAAATTCAGACACCCGGCTAAACTAAGCTCATTTAATTTAGAATTTCTCTTGATCTATTGAATTTGTTTTTGTATTCATCATTATATTAGACACGTTTCAATCTTTCCATGGTTGGTGGTTATACCTAATGAGCGAATCATTTACTCTATTAAAAAAAAAGAATTGATGAAAGTCAAGGTCTTCTCTTCTGTTTGCATTAATAACGGTTTAGCTAATAAGTGGCGCAGTTTCAGTTAGAAACGATATCTCAATATAGTTGATAAAACGGTCACAACAATCAAATTATGGGCTTATGTGACAGTATTATTATTTATCAAAAGCAACCCCCAATAAAAATGTTATGTTTCCGACACCGGGAAAAAATTACCGACACACCGGCTCAGTAAATTTTTCTAACAGTTTTTATTTTATTGTTAAACATTTTTTTGATCATTTTTAAACAGAATGAATTCTCGACATACAAGAACGACATCATATTTGTTAACACTCCAGAGCTGTCAGAAATTAAATTGTATATTGAAATGAATACTACCAACAAAAGTGCTTTCTCTTGCTCGCTGAGATACACAAATGTAACAGATAGACGGTTCCTTTTGATTGAACGAGAAATGGAAATGGAGATAAAAGGTTTGACTGGTTACTCTTAACTGCGTTGCGTTTTGATTTGTCTTTTAGACAAGGGTTGAACATATTTAGATAATAGATACAATTATTAGTTTTAAATCAGTGGATATTTCTACTCAAAGAGATGCCTTAAAGTAGGAACATCTCAAAATAGGAACATTTCAAAATAGGAACAAATTGAAATCATGTTAAAACTGATATAGAATGTGCAATGGTGGCATGATTCGTACGTCCACCACTTTTATTATTCTAGTAGTGTTAGATGTCACTCAATCCACCTTTATACCATATGCCTCGCAGTAATATGGCGCCTTTGGCTTAGAAAACCCATACAGAAACACCGCAGAGAAATAATTTTTAAACAGGTAAAAGCGAAAACAAAACTTCCAATTAAATAATTAAACGAATATATCCATGTAATGTAATAGTATTGGTAACAAAGGTTGCGACTGTATTGCACTCACTAACAATTAGGGAGCACTCCCGCAAAATATTGCTTATCGGGGCAGATGATGCGTAGAGGGAATCTATTTCAGTTGCATTCAGGGGCTGTTCACTTATTACTTGGAAGCTACCTATTTTCCTCGAGTTACAACCTCAACCGCTGGTAATATTTTGTCGCACCTACCCCTAGATCTAAACTTTCGTAACGTTTGGCTCTTCCCACCCCTTCCCTTTAAAAAAAAAATAGAAAAATTGCAGTATTTTGCATTTTAGACCATTTCACACTGATTGAACTCTCTTATGTTAACGAACCGAGACATCCAGGTCCCTTAGGGCTCGTGAAATGAAACCTGCTGTGTCTCTCAACATCTGGAGACTGTCATAGAGCCAGCGGGGTTCCCGACTCGTCCAGTCTGAAAGCCTCCAGACGTGGACACTCATTCAGCAAATGATCCACCGTTTCCTCTTCCTCCCTGCAATGTCGACAACGGGAGTCGTATTCAGGTCTCATGCTCCCAAACTCGGCGCCAATCGGACAATGCCCAGTTCGGAATTGGGCTATTAGGGCCTGTTTGTCTCCGAAGCCTCCACCAAGGGTCGGATTTGGAAGGTCGCTCCATATTCCTTCTCACCTCTCGCCCTGTGGTTCCCTTTTCCCAGTTCGAAAGCCATACAGTTTGTTCAAGGGTGCGTAACTTGGCAAGGATGGACTCATAGGAGGCCCCACACGCTTCCATTGATAAACTCCCAGAGGAGTCCATTGTAGTACCGAATTGGGCTCGTTCCCAGGAATGCCCGCGTGGCCTGGGATCCACTGTAGCGTCACTTCCACACTGCGATTTTTTTATGAGTTGTTGGACAGCCTCCACCATGGCTTCCAGTCGTTACGACCATTCCCCACTATAGCCTGGAGAACAGACTTAGAATCCGTCAGGATGACGACCTCCGCCTCTTTTATGGCTTTCATCTCTGCTTCTGCTCCACAGAGAGCTCCACATGGTCCTGCAACGTCCTCGATGAACCCTGTTGCCTGGTGGACGATATGAGAACCGAATCCGGACATCTTTGCCATCCACGCTGACAGCGGAACCGTCAGTGTAGGCTAGGATAGCACTTTCTGGATAGGACTCGATTGCCTTCCTAGCTGCCTCTTGCGGTGTCTCTAGCCGACTGCTTTTCTTTGCCTTGGTGTCTATCAGACTCGTGCGTACCTCTGGCATACAGGATGCTTTACCGGGGTGAGACCGGGAGTGGGTCTTCAAACCTTCTCGTTCAGTTGGAAGCTTTGCGTTCTCTGTCAATCGTGCTGCACAATGCATGAATGACTTCATTGATAGCCTCTTTCCTTCCGTCCAGTTATCAACCAGTTCCCTGTGAACCGATTTCTCCTCTAGCCGTTTGAACCTCTCATACGTGGACAACACAGCTCGCTCCCTGCGTGGGCCTAGAGGTACTACATTTGCAATAATTTCTACCGCGCCGGTAGGTGTTGTTCGAAGCGTGCCAGTAATTAGGCGAAGAGCTTGGTTCTGCACTTTTTCCAGGTTCTCTAGTGACGATCGAGACACGTACACCTGTGCTACCATGCTGTAATCGATGTGAGATCGGACTGCACCCATGTACAGTGACCTCAAGACATTTGCCCTTGCCCCCCCCCCCAGGACATGCTCACCATCTTCTTAATCATGTTCAGACTCTCCGAGGACTTCCTTGAAACCTCAGAGATGTGCGCGCAAAGGATCAATTTTCTGTCCAGTGTGACCCCCCAAATACTTTGGCTTGTCTTCCCTTTCAAGTATCACTCCGTCAATTTCCAACTGAAATGGGTCTTTGAGGATCTTTGTCCCCAGTGTAAATAGAGTATGGACTGTTTTTGAACAATTTATTTCTAGGCCTCACAGCCTAGAGTAGCAGCTAACTGAAGCCAAATCCTTCTGGAGTGCTTTCTAAAGTACAGAGGCACTCCTTCCAGTCTTCCATATTGTGAGGTCAATAGTGCTCGTCATAGTTTCCTCAGCAGTCCTCATGCCGAGCTCTGACTTGGGAGGGTTATACACATTCAAGCACGTATACTTCCTTCCAGCCTTGTGAATTTCCAAAGTCAGGACGTCCGTCTTCCCGTAGCCTGTAGGCGAAACCCCTAGCATAGCAGATAATGAGTTTCGGGAAGAGGGGACACGCCCTTGGCACTTTGTGCATCTACAGCGGTAAGAGGTGTACCCAGTTATGGTGCAGTTTCTTTTCCCAAGGAGACATTTTTGTAGCATGGCAACGTCCACATCATTCTCATGCAGTAATTTGGTGACTTCGAGACTCTTGGGGATAAGACTCCGTACATTCAGGTGGACAGCCTTGAATTGAGTCATGCTCGCACGTTTTCCCGATCTAAGCTTCTCTGAACTTTAGCCGACACAGCTTTCAGCTAGGTTCAGGGGCTGCCCTTGGCTTGCAGCCGCTTTTGCTTCCTGGCCTGCTCCAGGGGACGTGTGAATAGGGTTCTTGCTGACAGAGCAATCAGAGTTGCCCAATGGTTGAGTTCGCCCCGGCTCAACCGCCGTTGTTCTCACCAAACTTTCGCCGACAGAGCAATCAGCTAGGTTTGGGGGGTTTGATTGACTCGTGCCGACAGAGCAACCAGCATTTGTCGTTCGCACCCTAGCAAAGAAGTCCGCATTTCTCGCATTCCGACATTCCTTGGGGGAACGGCCGCTTTTTTCGAACCCCTGCTTCCCCCCTGTTGCATGGGGGACTGCAGTCGACAATTTTTCGAGGCTGGCACTGCCTCCCGAACACCGAACAACGGAGACTGTTTGGGTCTGCTCGTACCAGGGTTAATTCGATTTGGTGCGACTTTCATGATTTTTATGGTGCCACAACGGGGGGGGGGGAGGGGGGCGTTCTGGGTGGATCTGCCATAGGCTTTCGTTTAGCTGACCCTGCAGTCAGCAGATACTATTTGTGGTCGCGGTTTGAGGGCCCGAGCCGAGGCTCCTCTCGCCAAGTCTCTGGAGGGCTCACCTCCGTGTTTTTTACATTAACATCGTTTGCTCGAGTCTTTTGTGCTCGCCCCTTACGTACAGAGCGTTTTCGGTTCGGGGTTCTTAGGGCTGGGCCTGCCCGGGCCCGAGCCTGTGTTCTTTGCTTGGTCGAAAGAGCATATCATACTAGCCCATATCACACTTGCACATATCATAACAGTACATATAACACTAGCCCACTTCACACTAGCCCATATCATACTAGCCCATATCATGCTAGCCCATATCACTCTAGCCCAGTGTTTCCCAATTTTTTTCATGTCGTGCCCCACCTAAGCCTTTCTCAAATTCTTATGCCCCCCCCCCCCCATGTAAAATGCATAATTTTCAATATAAAAAAAATTGATTGATTGATTGTTCACTTGAGAAACTTAAATAATAGGTTTTAGGAAGAAATCAATAGGCACTTGTTAACGAAAAACTGTAGGTACATTTTCAAAAAATATAATGTTAAACTGAAATTCTAATACGAAAAAAATTAAAAAAACATATTTCTATATTAATTTATTATTCCAGTTTAGTGAGGTCCTTGCGTTTGATGCATGCTGCACAGAGCTTTTCTATTAGGTTCCAATTTGGTTAGCTTCAGTCTCAAGTCTCCGCGTCGTTTTATATCCAGCCGACTTTTTTTATTTAACAGTAAATCATTTACAGCACTAAATCCACATTCAGCTAGATATGAAGATGGAAATGGTAGCAAAGTTTTCTTGCACATTTGTATGATTTTTTCCAGTTTTTGCGATGAATAAAGAAATTTGATAACTAGCCTCAAGAACACGATTAGTAGTTGAAGTATGAGCAGTAAATAGGGACTTTAGTGTTGTTCTCTTTTCAAAATTTGTCTTTAAAATTTTAAAGTAATTCAAATCTGAATTAATATGAGCACTGTGTTTTGCCTTCAACTGTGCCTCAAGACGACCTCGTTTCATTGATTCGTTGGTCAAGCATTGCTGGCATAAAAGACAAAAAGGCATCCGCGCATCGTGGACAGCGGGTATGAATCCAAATTTTAAATAGTCCTCTGAATATTGACGAGTTTTTTTTCTTGCTTGCATCACTCATTTTACTATGGAATAAAATATAATAACTATCGCTCTCTATGTTCAGAGATTCAAAAGCTTAAAATTAGCAATTAAAAACATGTAGCACTATCGGCAACGGAACAACCCGAAATCGGCGACGCGCGGCAACTATAGTTGCCAATCAGTAGAGGCGACGCGCGGCGACTATAGTGCCCAAAGGGTTAAATACTAGCACATATCACACTAGCACATATCATGCTAGCCCATATCACACTTGCCCAATACATACTAGCCCATTTCATGCTAGCCCACGTCACACTAGCACATATCACACTAGCCCATTTCATGCTAGTCCATGTCACACTAGCAATGTAACACTAGCACATATCACACTAGCCCATATAACACTAACCAATACCATACTGGCACATATCATACTAGCCCATATCATACTGGCATAGATCATACTAGCACATATCATACTAGCACATATCATACTGGCACATATCATACTAGCGCATATCATACTAACCCATATCATACTGGCACAGATTATACTAACACATATCATACTAGCACATATCATACTAGCACATATCATACTAGCACATATCATACTAGCGCATATCATACTAGCCCATATCATACTGGCACAGATCATACTAGCACATATCATACTAGCACATATCATACTAGCACATATCATACTAGCACATATCATACTAGCGCATATCATACTAGCGCATATCATACTGGCACATATCATACTAGCACATATCATACTAGCGCATATCATACTAGCCCATACATAACTGGCAGATCATGCTAGCCCATATCATACTTGCCCATATCATACTAGCCCATACCGAGTTAACACTTTTTTTTTCTACAGAGTCTACTACCGGAAGAAGTAATTCAGTTACTACCATAGGTATATCTATGGTGATAAAGATAACGGCTGTTGTCATTGGAGGCATCCTGGCACTTGGTGTCGTAATAACTGCCATTTATTGCGTCATTAGATGGCGCATATGTTCATGTGACAGTAAGTAAAACATGCTTGAAACATTCTTTGTAAAAGTAAAGATTATTGTATTAGTTATTGTTGTTTTTTTTTTTTTTAAATATAGATTTCTTGCATAAAATAGATCTGAACACTACCTGTTTGTAATCTTAATTTATAAAAAAAAAGGAATCTAAAGAATTGATTCATAGAATATTTTATGTTAAACATTAACATGAGGCAAAACAAGTTTCTTAATAAGTAAGTAAAATAGAAAAGCAAAAGCCATTGTGGTCAAGAAGGACATTGGCTTTTAACTTTATTATAAGTGCGAACATTGTAAATTGACATCCATATAAATTATAGCGGTCAGGTTTCTGTGTCAAATCGAAAGTAAAGAATTTATACAACAGTATTCCAGTTTAAAGTTCAATCATGAAACAATGGGATCTGCCAGAAACCAAATAATAACCTAGCCTAACGATCAAACATAAGGGGGTGTAACTCTATGCAAAGGTTTTGCAGGGTACAGCTGGTATAAAATAATAAAAAAAACATGTAAATCATGGTACTAGTGAGAAGATTTAAATAGTACACTCTACCACAGTGGCGTAGCGAGGTGGTGGGCAAGGGGGCTTCATGCATCGGGCGCTACTCATAAAGGGGCGCCAAATGGTATATTTTACATTTAATATTATATTGTTTTCGAATGGCGGGTGGGCGCTAAAAAGGTATTTTGCTCCTGGCGCGAGTAAAGCACGCTACGCCAGTGCACTCTACTCACATAAATATATTTATGTTTATTTTATTTTATTGCAGGAGCTATCAAGAGGTAAGTTAACTTAGTTCACTTATTTTAGCATTAGTAGACCTATATTACATTTTTTGAAATAATATTATTAAGAGGAATGTACGACTAAAAATACACATGATTTTTTAAATTTGAGACAAATTTCGCTTATCTCGATTTTCTTCAATTATCTTAACGATCATAGCTACGGTAATAGTTCTATAACCTTTTCAGCTTACTTCATTAAAAAAATAACGTCTTTTTAAAATAATGTTTCAAATTAAATTAATTAATTATAATAATCGCTCTTGTACATTTTGTCTTTTATCCACCAAGAGATATTTATTATACACAGGCACCAGTCCGTAACAGGGATCTGGTGACCTTTCATAAGCAAAGATAATTCAATCTGCAGCAAAATAATCCAATACAAAATGAATAAGGGGGACAAGTGTCGTTATCCCTAGTTAACTATCTCTCTCTCTCTCTCTCTATGTCTCTCTTTCTCTAGGTCTCTCTTTCTCTCACTCAGAGACACAACGATCGACTGGCGCAAACCGCGCTCACCGGTCGAAAGTCGACTAGCACCGACCGCGCTCACCGGTCGAATCCCCGCGAATCTATATTTCATTCTTCATATCCCTTTCTCCCACGTGACCCTTAGCCAATCAAATATAATATAGGTTTCTTTCAAACTTTCAAATTAGGGGGTGGAGCCTAGATGAGGAGGGGGGGGGGGGGAGAAATACGTCGTATAGACAAAGACCTTAGTAACTGGACATCGAGCGGGTCGCTGTCCCTTTGAAGAAGCCGACCGGAGAATAGTCCGGTGGTAAGAGAATATTTCCCCTGGAATGTAACGTGTTTCTGTTACCTCCCTGCCTCGTACACCTGGCTGATGACGCAATTAACGGGGGTGGGTTAAAAGGGGGGAAACTGGAGCACGGGAACGTATATTACTATACATGGTATAATATACACCTTAACGTTAGTAATATTATTAAGTTAAGGGTTGGAGTAAGGGGATAGTTTCGACATATTAGTCACAACCCGTGACAGGGGTGGAATGCAATAAACTGGAGTAGATATATATATATATATATATATATATATATATATATATTATATATATATATATATTTACATTAGTTAAAAGTAGATAAATAGTTCATAAATCTAGATGAGCAACCACGCTTATAATTTCTAATAACAATATTTTATAAAACTATTAATTTAATCTAAAGAATTTTTTTTTTACTTATTAGCGCATTTTAAATAAAAATTATTTTTAAGTTATTTTGGTTCCATAAAAGTCAATTCTGAAAAAAAAGTTTTTTTGATTTTTTTTTTAAATTCCTCAAAGTCTCAAAGTAAATTGATGCATGCACATATTATGTTAATACATTTGCAATTTGACAATCGCTCATGATTGCGCACTGTTCTATTTAACAAAAAAAAAAAACCAAAATATCCTCGTTTTTTGAAATAAAAAAATAGTGCGCCCTATTTAAGGTGCGCCGTAAAGTTTGAGTTGTAAATCGCTAAGCCATTGAATTTGTAAAACAAATGGTCATGTTCTATTGTTTGATACGTTTTTGGCTTCTTTTTTTAATGCACGGTAAGTGTCAATTTAAACCATTTACAAAATTTAATGTATTTCAAAATGAAATGTTCAAAATGTACACTCCTTCTAATAACTATGTTTCTTTTCAAATGATTATCCCAATCTTTATTTATAGTCTCAATACAAAAACAAGCAATTAAGCCTGTTCCATTCTGGACACAGGACGTGTTAGCGCATTTTCATGTTATGTATCAGTACGTATGCTATCTTTCAGTAAATATTTGTAAATTTTGGAAATGTTTATAAATTCAATTGTGTAATGCATATATCTGTAAAAAATAAATTATAAAGACGTTTCTTTATATTTGAAAAAAAATTATTGTCTCTTAAATCTAACTACAAGTGGTTTGAGGTTACTGAAATAGGACTCATAATTGAAAACATTCGAAATTATAGTCATTTAATCGTCCGAAAACTCCGTCAATTGTTGCATAGCTCTGATACTTTCAATTAAACTCAGAACACAAGCTTACTATTTCATTTGATGAGTTTCTTAATAAATCTTGGTGAAACTACGTGCTGCAGTATTTCGCACCAAATGAACGGGTTATTGAACGTACAAGGTGTATATATAATATATAAGCCCCTTAGGAGCCCTGAAGCCCGGCCCTCAGAGGTCCTATCGCGAAATGAACTTTTGATGTACACTTGGCAGGCCAAGACCTACAAAATGATATATACATCATGGGTCTAGGACTTATAGTTGCTGAGATATAGCGCTCCTTTATTAATATGGCTTATATAGTAAAAAAAAACTGTACTAAGGCCCCTTTTACGGCCCTGAGAGGTCAGATCGCGAAATGAAAAAAAGTCATTTCTTGGCAGGCCAAGACCTACAAAATGATATATACATCATGGGTCTAGGACTTATGGTTGTTGAGATCTAGGGTGATGACGTACAGACAGACAGACAGACAAAACGGGGACAATAGAGCATTTTTTTTAGAAAATGCTCTAAAAAAACAACAACAATAAGTGTGTAATATTAAATAGTCCACACCAATTTTTAAAAACAGATTTACCATCGAATTTTTGTTTTGTTTTTGTTGAAAAGAAATCGTTGTTCTAAAAATGTGGATGAGAAATATCTATAAGTATAACTAACAAAATTAAAAAAAAAGTTATCAGCTTTTAAAAGGTCGTATTTTAAAATGTTTTAAAAACCTGTTAAAGTCTGATTTTTCGGAAGCCATTATCGGATAATCAACAACACATACATTAGGGTGCATCACCACAATAGAGGAAAACATTGATTGCTTATTTTTGAGCTGTCTATGTTTCTAATTTGTTCTAATATCATTAATAATAACTTGTGTAAAATATTTTTCAAATCAGAGTTGATTTAGAGGTCCCCCCCCCGCCCAAGAAATCACAAAACATGACATATAAGGCAAAAACGTTTATTCTAGCCTATATAAAAATTACATAAAAGTATTGAATTGTTTATTACTGTTGCATTTAATTCAGTTTCTCTTTGTTGCACGTTTGTAAGGTTTACGCATATTTTTTTCTACCACTTGAAGAATGTTTTGAAAATATTCATCCGTTCACGCTGCTTCAACAAAGTCAGATGCCAGTTTCACTCCTCTTTCGGCACAATCGTTAACAACGTTAATAGCAGCAACATTTTCTGCACTGGCAATGTAAGAAGCTGTTTGGCACCAATCATCAACAGGCAGTTTGAGGAATTCTGTGTCCAATTGATGTCTGTATATAGTAAACCACAAGTCAACTCCAGCCATATCACACAACCGAGTTGAAGAATCAATTGATTGGAATCGTGGTTTTCCCAAACCATTTCCAAATCGGTTCTGTGGAGTTTGGAGGGCAACCACCGGTCGAAGCCTTAGTAGAGCATCTGCTAGTGCTAGCTTTTCCAACACAGGTACTTCATTGCTGAACAGAGCAAGTGGAATCATTTCAGCAGTGAGGTACCATAGATGCCTATTCAGGGCACGGATTACTGACTTGGATGTCTTTGTTGACATCGTTGTAATCCAAAAGTCGCTTGTAGAGCTGTAGATCATTCCATGGTGCATCCACACTCTTTTTGCAAGTGAGCCACCACACGACATAAACATGTGTTACAAATGTAGCAAATGCACGAATCTTTGGCACTTGGTCACGTGTGGTAATAGTACCTGGAGGCAATAATTGAATTTATTCCTCACACAGTGCAATCTTGAGGCAATATATCAGCTTTGCCATCCATCGTGCTCTGTGCAGGGCACCTGGTCTTTTAAAGTTAACCTCCTTATTTGAAGCATTCAGGTAAACAAGGGACAGCTTAAGGAATTCGTGGTGGTCGTCTCGCAAGAATTCGGTTTGTTTACTAGAGTTGGCATGAGCAATTACCGCATCTCTCATTATCGTCAGTCGCTCTTGAGCCTTCGTATCATGATCAGCTAACGTAAACGAACGACGTAATGAGACCAATCATGTGTCACCAATTCCCAATTACTTCGCAGCTTGGTGAACAAAGTTTTATCCGGGGATTTGGAAACTTCTATTGTCATGTCTGCAAACACATGCGAAAGGATAACTTCACCAATGTGATGGCGACAACCTGACCACAAAACAGCAAGTTGCAACTTATTTTGTATGGCAATGCAGGCAGCAGTCTGATGACCAGTGTTTGACCTTGTTGTGTCGAATAGCATATTAACGATACAATCATTACAATTCCACTCTGTCATTAGCTTCATGGTTAATTCTGCAATTATTTTACCAACGGGTTTCTTTGTTGCCTTGGCATAATTTGGCACTTCTAGAAGTTTCAATTGCTTTGCATCACCAACAAAAACTGTCATGCGTTCTTCAGTGACACGATGATTTTTTAGAGAAGGTGTCAGTTTGCCATCCCAGTGGAGCGTGCAGAGTTTGGGTGGTTCCCATGAGTCGTGGATCTTTGTAGATATCTCACTTACAACTTTGCGACGTGAACGATCTGCAGTGGCATAGGAAAAAGCCACCATTGATACATCACCCCCAGACTCGCTAATAAGGCCCTGTGTGAAAGCTGCCTGCTGTGTTGGTGTAATTTTTAATCTTGTCGCTAGTGACACAAGATTTGGTCGGCTTAAAACATATGGAGGTACAAATACCAAAGTTCCTGTTGGCTTTTTCGCTTTTGCAATGGCATTATATCATCAAAACAGTTATCAACAAACTCTATATTATCTTCAGATTTAGAAGTAGAATCATCGGGTTCGTTGGGAGGCACTGATATCGTTGAACATGCTGCATTTTCTTCTTTTGCGCGTTTCTGACGTTCCAATGCTGAGGCATCTCGTGAATGGCATCGAGCGATTTTTTTTCCAAGTGTTTTGTCAAATGACCCAAAGCTGGAAGACCTGTCTCCTTTCATGGACCTCAAGAATACTAGATCTTCTGCATTCTTGATAATAGTCTCGACATTTGGTGGCCACAGTTGAAAAGTTGTTGCCAACATAGATTTCATTTGATCCAGTTTACGAAGTAATAACTGGATATGACACTGTTGAAGTGGTGTCAGCATGTCCTTAAAAGGTGTAAAAAACATATTGCTGTTTTCCATATTATTTCCATGTTCTGATTTTATAGGTCGTGTGTATCAGAAATTAAAATTACATATGTAAAGAAATTAAAATGCTTACCTTGGTCATCAATATGCGGTAAGAAAAAAGGTTGTTTTTGCTCATAAAATAAGAATTTTAAATTTAATTTCTAACGCAACTGTTTATCAAAATCAATCATGGCTGCCAAACATTATAAAACCAAAGACTATAAAACAAATTATATAGTGCTTCACTTTTTGTATGTAAGTCTGTAAGACTTTACAAGTAAGGATGGTTTTATCTAGTTTTCGCTTAATTATGCAAGTTTTGTTGAAGTCCGGGGGACCTCTAAACATTGTCTAATATTTTTTTATTTTTTACACAATGCTTTTTTGATCAATGGAACACATTTAAATAGCAGACAGATTAAATATTAGAAATTTTTTTGGTGATGCACCCTAACATACATGCTTCAAACATATATCACATAATAGCCCCTAGACAACACTCAATTTTTATCACTACTCTAAATTAATGTGGCATATCCCGTTTTGTTTTTATACATTTCATTTCCTCAGATTTGTTAAGGTAGACAAAATCACTAAATATTACAATTTTGAAAATTTACAACCAATTACTGAATCACCTACAGAGAAAATAATAATATCGACGCAAAGCATAAAGCAAGCTTAATCATTATAAAAATCGTTTAAGCTTCTGGAAAAATTTACTGAATATATTTAAAATCCTTTTGTTTTACTTTGGGGTTAGCTTATAATTGTTTAAAAGTGCATAAGAACCAAAAGTTGATGATTAAAATAGTCTGTTTAGAAAAATGTAACTAGAAATGTTTCAAAGACTTTTAAATATAAAAAAAAAACATCTATTTGACAGTAAAAATGTAATTGTAATAATCACATTTTGTAAAAAAAAAATGCTTGAATTACTCTAAAATAAACCAAAAAATATTTAGATTAGTACTAGTAAACAAAGGCCCGATACGCTGACCGGCTTGTAGGCACGCAGTCAGTGTTGAAAATGGTGATATATGAATACAAACATGCAGAAAAGGTTGTAACCAATTTGAAAGTTGTTAATGACACAGCCGAAAGAGGAATGAAACTGATTCAGGATTTCAATGAAGTTTTATGCAGAAAAGAAGACCAGAAGCAATTCTTACTTCAGGTGGTGCAAGAACACCGACCATTATATCAGGATGCGAAGAAGACCACAGTGGTTACTGGACTAGCTAAAAGCAGTTAGTGAATATGACGTCCATAAATAGTAAACACATTGCTTTGTTGCATTCTATTATTTTATTTGTTTTGAGGTTGTTATTTGATGTTTAACACTAAACAATTAACATAAACCATTAAATTACTATTTAGTACCAAATTAATGTTTTCATAGCCTTTGTGCAACCCCTAAATATTTCACGATTGTATTCATTTTTTCAGAAAACACTTTTTTATTCTGGCAGAACACAATGCAGGCCTTAAATTTAGAAAAATCGAAAAAAAGTTTTTTTGGGCCACCCTAATATATATATATATATTTATATATATATATATATATATATATATATATATGTATATATATGTATATATATTTGAACGCGTTGACAATAAGTCAATATAAAAATAGCATATCTATGTACTCGAAGTGGCCCCAGAGGTCATGAACAGATTATTGTAGCCAAAATACATTTAAGTATGGGGGCACTTCAAACTACATCAAATAAAGTTCATATTTTATAAAGTTCATCCCAATGTAAATATTCCTCTTTGTTAGTACACAATCTTAACAAAAAGAACCCCACCGACAATGACTCCAACATCCAACTATACATAATCTGCGCAAACAACACACATATCATTGACATATTCTGCGCACACAACACACATATCATTGATATAATCTGCGCACACAACACACATATCATTGATATAATCTACGCACACAACACACATATCATTGATATAATCTGCGCACACAAAACACATATCATTGATATGATCTGCGCACACAACACACATATCATTGATATAATCTGCGCACACAACAGACATATCATTGATATAATCTGCGCACACAACACACATATCATTGATATGATCTGCGCACACAACACACATATCATTGATATAATCTGCGCACACAACAGACATATCATTGATATAATCTGCGCACACAACACACATATCATTGATATAATCTGCGCACACAACACACATATCATTGATATAATCTGCGCACACAACACACATATCATTGATATAATCTTCGCTCACAACAGACATATCATTGATATAATCTGCGCACACAACACACATATCATTGATATAATCTGCGCACACAACACACATATCATTGATATGATCTGCGCACACAACACACATATCATTGATATAATCTTCGCACACAACACACATATCATTGATATAATCTTCGCACACAACACACATATCATTGATACATCTTAATTCAAACAGAATATTTTAAACGGCTGTTTTCCAAACATTTCTTCATTTTATGTTTTATGATGTTCAACATGACGAATTAAAAAAAAAAAGGATTTACGTGAGTGCCGGCTATTTGCTACATGTACAACACACGGTTTATTTACTTATATACAAATTGCACATGTGTTACAGTGCACTATTTAATTAACTAAAAAAATGTTGCCTACTTCGTGCACTTTTTAATACAAAAAATATAAGTAAAATTTTAACACTCCTTTTACATTTATTATACTTTACAGACATTTCGTTTTGAATAACAGCAGAATGCAATACTATATAGATACAATGTGTGATACAGTATAATGTATCAAAGTACAAAACAAAAAAAAGATGGAATCGTTGTGTAGATTCCATCTGCCCTTCAATTAAAAAAAAATTAATTCAGAGGCAGCATTGTATCAGTTGAGACCATATTCGAAGAAGAAAATATCAGGCCACTTCAAAAAGAAATATCAACTATATTGAAGCCCCCATCATAAGTGGGTTAGTTTGCATTGTCAACATTGTACACTGCGCTACTCAGACTCCGCCCTTATACAATTCATCTATGTGACATAATAGTAAAAAAAAAACGGAAAAATACAACAACGTAGTTTCAGATGTTTGCCGTAAAGGGATGTAATTGTATATAAGATATAGACATTTTATAGAAATAATAACAAACTGAACACCATAAATATTACAATATCTTGAGATATACAGTCAAAAGTAGCAAATCTGATTGTCCACGTAAGATGTATTTAAATATTAATTACTAATCCTAATTTGTTTCGGTGAGTATTACAAAATATTTTGGCATTTTGTGATCTCTCCTTCCTGGTCTGAGAGACATACCATGATCCACGGGGGATGGATCATAGGGGTTCTCTAGTCAGGAAAAAAACCCATTACTTGCGAGGGTGGTGGTACTGTGGTCAATGAGGACTATCCGAGACCGCAGTATTCACAGCTGGCGGTGGTGACGGATGTGGTCGGCACACAACACCCTTACACTCCATCCCACTAAAGCACACCTGCGCAGCTTGCCATTTCCGGCTGAGGGTACAGGCACACTACACCCTCCCCTCTGTCCGAGTGGCAGGAAAAACCCCTTTCCTTGCCATTCTGGCCGACCGGCAGTACACACACCCTGCTACTGTGGCCGGTTTGGGCAAGGATTAAAACCCATCTTTCTGCCATCCCTGCAGATGATAGCGGGCACACTCACCCCGCCGCCCTGTAGGCATGGCAGACGTGCATCAGCGCCGCCAACAATGTTGGTGTGGTAGGCACACTACACCCTACCATGCTGGCAATGGCGGCGTTAATAAAAAAAAAATAATAAGAATAAAAAAAATTAGAAAAAAAATTTAAAAAAGAAATACTAATCCTAACTAAAACAAATTCTAGTCAATTTCTGATAACTGCGAAAAGGGTCATTCCATGTCAACTCAACCAGTGGTGTTCACCCGACCCCCTCAGATCTTCCTGAAATTTTCAGGGCTTGTGGTACATTCAAAGTTGAGTGATTCCTGAAAATTTCAGGCCATTTGGCCAAAAACTTTCTGAGATATGATTTTTTTAATAGGACTGTAGTTTCACGCTGCCCTTCTTTCAGCCCCACCATCGCCTACAGCGCAATGACTATGGAATTTCACCATGACCTAAAATATCTATTGGCACTCATCGAAGATCGAACCAGGGACTCTCATGTTACAGTCGAGCATTTTTACCGCACGACCAACAGTCATTACTAAAAAAAATTGACCACATAAAGGGGACATTGAAAGGTTTTGTAGTGCCCTAATTTTTCCTCCCCACCACAGTAGGTAATGTAATGGTCATGTAGGAACTATGGGAGACATGGAGGGAACTTTAAACATGACCTGAAAAATTACGTGGGACCCAAAGGTCGACATTCGAGCTCTTTACCTCCCTGACATCCGTCCCCTCGTGTTGAGTAAGGTGGCAATTACTGTCATCTTCTCTGTGCTAACATGCTCTAGACCAGGGGTGGGCGAAATTTTTCTACTGAGGGCCACAATGAAAACGTGATTGTCATCGGCTGGCCGCATATATATTTTGTCTACTTTAAATTTATAACGTATGAAAATATGAATTAAGGCTAATAACCATGTGTTTGTTGTTTTATTTCACATTCACACTCTATTACACAAGCACATTACCTTTAAAAATCAAATCAGTGCTAATTTAGTAAAAAGACTTTACTATTCACAATTATTTCAACAAACGTTTTTTGACATCTGTCATAACATTTATGTAGACCAGTGGTTCCCAAACTTTTTGACCCATGGACCCCTTTTTATTATCAAAACTTGCCTACGGACCCCCAAACGGAAAAGCTACAAAAATGCACAGGATAATATTTTTTCTTTAATTAATTGATTTGTGTCGTAAATAATTGTCTTTGCTTTCCAGAAATATTAACACTGAATCAAAGAGCACATACAATTTGATTAAACCATGCAACGTACTCCTGTGTGAAGTAGTAAACGGTTATCGCCTTTGTCATTTTTCAAACAAAGTTGACAAATATCTTATTGAAGGCATTCCTTCTGATTTTATTAACTTGAATGACTTAATCTAGTGATCCATGTAAACGTTCACTAAGATTTTTTTGCGACCAAATGATGTCCATGAATGACACAATGCACTGAAAATACGTTTGGTACAGCACAGCTTGTTTTAAAAAATGCCAGAAAGCCTCAGTATCTTCCTACCATTGCCGGAGCACCATCACTAGCAACAGAGATGGTATTAGTCGAGGGTATAGCTTTTTACATTGAAAAATCTTTTTAATTCAGTAAATAACGTTTCACCTTTTTGTACCGGTTCCCGAACATTTAGCAAAATTTTTCTTCTTTACAAATCTTACATAAGCTAAAAAGTAAAGCTTCGGTCACTGGTAAAGTGAACCAGTGCCGTAGCGAGCTCAACTCGCGCCAGGGGCACAATACCTTTTAATACCTTTTTTAGCGCCCCCTATTCGAAAACTATTTGTGAGTAGCGCCCTGGGCATGGTGCCCCCTTGCTCACCCATCGCTACGCCTCTGAAGTGAAGTCGTCAAGGTGTATAGAAAATTCAGATGTTTTTAAGTAATCACATAAAATAATTTTCAACGGACTGAGCCATTTCGTCAATCTTACTTTGTACTGTATTATCACTCAGTGTAATTCTTTTTATAATGTCGAAATGTGGTTTGTGCAAAACTTTGTGTATTACCTCACTTACAGCTGGTAAAATAAGGTCTTCATCAATAATATACAGCTTTCTGGACTCTGCAATTGATAAGAAGCATGCAGTCATCATCATCTTGCTTAGATGTTGTCCCAGTGAATTGTTGCAGTGACGCTTTTCGGCCTTTTGGCTAATATTAAAGTGTAGTATCTGCACTATAATGGATCTTAGCCGTTTGGGCTATCCTGGTCTGGGAGTAGGCTTGCGGAGCCGGAGCCGAGGAGCCGGGAGCCGCTACTTTTTGCCGGAGCCGGAGCCGAAAAAATCTGGCGGCTCCACGGCTCCCAAATGTTTTTTTTTATAGCAGAATTTTTTTTTTTAGCTTTAAAATTGCAAATTTTTAAGAATGCCACAACAGTAAGTTGAGTAACATGCACATCACCACAAGAAATCTTTAATGGGGAATAGTTTTGTGTTCGTTTTAAATCTTGTTTACCCTCCGAAGTTTTTTTAATGGCATGTTATTTTGTTATTTATAAAGTTAAAACAGTTTTATTTCATAGAATAATTGTATCAATCATTTAAAAATACATTTTTACTACGACGACAAATAGAACGCGTCATTTCGTGTATTATTTGACCGCAAATTTGTAATAGACTAAAAACAAAATGGTCGCTTTCTGTATTTAACAATTTTATTATAGACAGAATATCTGAAATAGAGTAGATAAATTTATAAGGCTGTGGCTATTCGGACCCGGGTCCCAATAAAATCCGATTGTTATTCGGACCCGTGGCAAATATGCACTAAGCTTAGCTATATTTAAACTTTATTAGACGGAACCCGAAAAAATAATAATACAGAGTCCGCTTAGTGGAACCCTAGACACTGAGTAACGATTAAATCATACAATTCAAACAATTATAAAAAAAAATAAACAAAAAACAATAATAAAGTTTATGTACAGCTAAGCTAAGTGCATGTTTGCCACGGGTCCGAATAAAAATCGGAGTTTATTGGTACCCGGGTCCAGGCCCGTAGCCAGAAGGGGGGCTAGGGAAGCTGCCCCCCCCCCCGTTCATGACCTGAGTCCCCCCCCCCCCCGTGCATGATTTGAGCTTTTTGACAAAATTTTAATAATAACGGCTATAAAACATCAATAATTTTGTTCAATTTTGTTTTAGGGGCCGGACTGAGCTGGCCATTCTACTTTTTAAAATATTAATATCAGCACGGGGGCCCATGTCACCCCAGCCCAGGGACCCGAAATTTCTGTCGGTGGGCCTGTTCGCAACCTTGTTATAATTTTATATATTGATATCTTCTGAGGACAACTAGCAACTTAAATAAGTTAATAAAATAACATTGACTTCTGACTTCACTTTTATACATTTGTATAATAAAATAAGAAAGTACAAACTCCGTGATTTCGGAGTGATGTTATTTAATTTGCAAATTTACTTTTTAGCAGAATTAATTTTATTTTAAATTGAATAATTGCGACTGGTCAATTTGTTGTTGATGGATCTGTTCTTTGTTTTCAATATTTTATAAGAAATATCACACAAATAGCTAAGCTATATTCGTGCATCTTTGTCGTTCTTCCCGGGTTGTACGTTAAACCAACAGTATAATAATATAAATCAGGTATATATTATCTAACAATTGTGTAGCAGAACAAATGGTCAATATATTTATAACAGGAATCAGAAATTGCTCAGCCTCAATAAATTTTATCATCAAAACTCTTTACTATTTAAATTATTTTTAACAAAACCGCAACATACCATGCATTATTGAAACTTAGTTAAAATTATATATTTCTAATTAATAGCTAAACAATTGGTACTAAAATGCACCATTCCAGATATGGAAATGCAAAAAATTTCTTGGGGAGGGGACCTCAGTGAGTCGCCTCCCCAAACCCCTCCTCTCCGTTCGCAAGCTTTCGGCGCTTCGCACCTCCATCTTCGCCCCCCCCCCCGAACATTTCTTCTACCCCAGGATCAGTTCTCCGGCACACACCCCCTCCCCCCCGGCCGAAAAAAATGTCTTCGATCCCCGAAAAATTTCTTCACTACCCCTCCCCCCCCAATGCAATAATCCTGGCTACGGGCCTGCTCGGGTCCGAATAGTACACACACCGTGCTGGTCTGGTCGGTCTTGGCATGTCTTAATAACCGTTTTCTATGCCGTGCCGACAGATTGTGGTGAAACAATATAGTCAGAGTTTGATGACGCCATTTCCGCATACTACGATGCCCAAAGCTAGACTGTAGTAATTGTACTCCTCCTGAGTTTATCATTATATGGCAGTTCATGTTCGTGCAATTATCGTAAAGAATTAAATATTACTATTTTTACTTTCAAATGGAGTCGACTTCGTATATTAGTGTTGTTCACTGTTGTTGGAACATCTAATACAAGTTTATAAAAGAACCTCGCAACAGAAATGGATCATAATTTTACTATTTTACATTAAACCTTTCACGGACCCCCTAAAGTTGTTCAGGGACCCCCAAATGAATTTAAATTTTTCACGGACCCCCTGAATTATACCGCGGACCCCAGGGGGTCCGTAGGGACCACTTTGGGAACCACTGATGTAGACGATGGAACTTAATTTACATACAAGCTGTAAATACAAGCTGAACACATAGTACAATTATGAGAAATATGTAACTGTTCACAATATCGGGACATGTTCTTGAACTGTGCAACCAGTTTACTGGTTGTGATTCACATGTCGCACAAAATCGATCTGTTCTTAGACGTGTTTATTTTCATACAAGAAAACCTTGCTCATAAATGTAGCCTATGTGGACCAACATAGTGATAAAAGCTCGGCAGAGAAGTTTTTTAGGTGTAGAACTGCCGCTGCTGGCAAACATCCATAAAACGGCAGAAGAAAAACTAACTTGATCTTCTCATTGAGGTCATAACTTACTAGTATGTCAAGCAGCTTTAATTGTATTTTCTCTGGGGCTGAGTCAGCTTCTGCACTAAATGGCGAACTGATGATATTGAAGAATGGTTCCAGGTTCTTGAAGTCTTGGAACCTCCTTACGAATTCCACAACCAAGGCATCCAACAGAGCCTTGTACTTGTCAGCCATTTAAGCAGAATACATTTTTGTTTCAGCGAAGGGAAATGGCGAAATTTGTTTTCAGCTGCTTGCCTGGAGAACAGAGAGTTTTGCCTGAAATAATTTAACATGCACATACATTTCATATGCAAACAAGATATTGCCCTGAAGTTTGACACTCTGTTCATTCAGGTTTTCTATAATGTCAATGGCAAACATGAAGTCTGGCTTCCACTCTTCATTAACAATGTTAGTAACAAAGTCACAAAGTAAACCCTTCATCTCCAGGAACATAACTATTTCTTCCTTGAGATCCCACACTCGCCTCAATATCTTGCCCAGACTCAGCCAGAGAACATTGATGTAGTAGTTAATGTCAGAATGTTCTGTTTCCTAATCTTTAAGCAGTACCTGGAACAGTCTGTGATGGGGTTTATTACACTGACAACTGGGCAAATAACATGCTTGATATTCAACGCAGCTTTACACAGACTTTCCTGGAGAGGTAAAAGTGTACTTTCAGGATATTCTTCTTTAATTTTATCAACTTCACCAAACCTACGTTTGTTCCAGCTAAAGCATACGCTCCATCTGTTGTTACACTTACCATCTTGTTCCACACCAACCCACAACTTTCAACACAAGTCTCAACAACACTGAATAAATCCTGGCCTGTGGTAGTGTCTTGAGTGGCTCAACAATCAGTAAGCTTAAATATTTATTACCCGTATAAATACCAACAATTGTGCTGCATCAGATACTTTCGTCCAAAGCTAGAGAGTACCACAAAAAGTCTTTGTGTCATAGTATAGTTGTGTGTACTATGCACACAGATGTGTGTGTATGTTTTGGAGTTTGGCCAGCCAGGTCAACCTGAGGTCACGGGATCAAGACTCTAGTTATTTCGAGAGGCTAGATTATGTTTATAGAAAATAGGATTGTCTAAGAAGTGTGATAGAGAGGGACGTAGAATGTTCGAGTATGATGCAAGCAAATTATATAAGAGGATGTTTGTGAGATACAAGGGGTTGAGCAGTCAGTTCAGTTGTGTTCGGTTAGCGAGTCAGCAAGTTCAGTTCAGTTAAGAGAGACAGTCAGTTTAGGAAGTTCAGTTCAGTCAGCGTATCAGAGTATATGAGTTCAGTTAATCATTTGAGTTTATTGGAAAATTGATAAGTGTTTATTCATTGACTTAAGGAGATTATTAGTCATAGTGATAATTCAGTTGATATTGGATTTATTCTACTGTTTATATTTTATTGTATTGTTAATAAACTATTATGAACCATGGAACATGAATTGAGTTACTTATAATCAGTTACAAAGTGACAGCAATTATATATTTCATTCGTTACACTTTGCTTCCATCTCGAAGTTGGTGAATCAAATTGTCACTTATCTTTTCAACACGCCTGATTACAGTTTATTTTTTTTTATAAGAAATGCTGTCACATTTTTTTTTTCCTGATCTGAACATTTAATGCTCCTGTTTCGTTATATTATTATTAACCAACTCCTGGCATTTCTTTTTCTCTCTTCTTTCGTTAAATCGTGCCTGAAATATAAATGTTTTGTTTGGTGGTGTCTTTTTTTTAAGTTGTACTCCTTAAAGACGCTCATACACTCATGACACAGCAAGCAGACAGCTTTGCTCCCAACGCTGGTGATGTAGTATTTAGCAGTCCATTCGTCGGCACCACATTCGTCCTCAATCGTTCTTTTTTTTTTGGCAGCACTCATGGCTAAATCAACATCTATTCGCTTTTAAAATACAATTTTTACAAAACCTTTCAAATAGTAAATTGTAAAGAAAAACAAAATAGGGATGTTAACAGTTAATGGCCAGTAATTTCAGATAATTATCTGGAGCTATAAAACCGATTAAAGATTTTAATCAAATAGTAGGAATACAATTTTTGTTTGCCCACCCCTGCTCTAGACACTTTCGTTGTTTGAAAGTTTGTTGATGAGCTCTTGGAGTGCATTGTTGCTACTGTAAATAAACTTAAGAGAGACTTTCAATTACCATAAACTTAAGTCTGGGAAACACTGAATTTCAGTAAACACAAGGTCAAATACCTATGCCAGGTCCTGCATGTACCTTATTAATAACCTATTTAATTAACACTTCTAAATGAAATAATATTTTAAATCGTTTTATCTCTTTTTTTTTTACATTTTAGTCAGCGGCGTGTACTCGCCAATCAAGTTCTAAACATTTATAATTCATCCATATTGATTTAGATAAAAGAACAATAAATAAAACTATTTTCTCTAGAGCAAAGTTTTAGCCAACTTTTAATGGACAAATCCGAGGCATTTGAAGGCGACTCTGTGACAATTAATTGCTCTGCATCAAGAATACCTGAAAGGTACAATCCCTATAATTGCATTGTTCGTCTGGAATTATTTAGGCTGAACCAAACTACTGGAAATTATGACTCATTGGCTAAAATTTTGTGGACAGTAAAAATATTTGCAATAGTGAGTTGTTGTTTTTCGGTAATAACTATACTTTTCTTATTTAAAAAACACAAAAAATTAAACAAATATTTTATTTTCATGTTTTTGACCAAAGCTATTCCCTCTACATATCTATAAATGATTTCACTAAAGTTATAAGTAGAGCTTTGAAAAAAATAAATATGCATGTATGACCCTCCTCCAAAAAAAGACGCAAAATATGACATATACACTACCTAGATATACTCTAAAAATAGCTAATATAACCATAATATATATGTTACTGCCAATGTTTGCTAGCCATACATGTGTGTTATAACCATAATATATATGTTACTGCCAATGTTTGTTAGCCAAACATGTGTGTTATAACCATAATATATATGTTACTGCCAATGTTTGTTAGCCAAACATGTGTGTTATAACCATAATATATATGTTACTGCCAATGTTTGCTAGCCATACATGTCTGTTATAACCATAATATATATGTTACTGCCAATGTTTGCTAGCCAAACATGTGTGTTATAACCATAATATATATGTTACTGCTAATGTTTGCTAGCCAAACATGTGTTTTTCCTGGAATGTAGGTTCCAAACTCTCTCCTCTCTCTTGGTTTCATATTTTGCTAGGCTGTTTTTTTTTGGTTCAACGAAGTTGATTTCCATGTTGTACAAAGAAATATACAAAGATTTATACAAAGAACGACTAACTTCCAGACCGCACCAATTATCTTATCGAGGTATTTAGGTATAGGCAGCCGTAGTAAAAAAAAAATCCGACAGTAAATATAGATTTGTGATAAAAATTAAAAGCAAACCTTAGTTTGTAAAAATATGTTTTTGTTGGTTTAACAGTGAATGTGAACTTAATAGCCAGACATTTAATACCTGTATAAAAATATGTTTTTGTTGGTTTAACAGTGACTGTGAACTTAATAGCCAGACATTTAATACCTGTATAAAAATATGTTTTTGTTGGTTTAACAGTGACTGTGAACTTAATAGCCAGACATTTAATACCTGTATAAAAATATGTTTTTGTTGGTTTAACAGTGACTTTGAACTTAATAGCCAGACATGTAATACCTGTATAAAAATATGACAATAAAAGATATGCTTTTTTTAAGCTTTATTCTTCGAAATTTCGATTTCGCGAATTCTGTTTCTGTTTCACAGCAATGACTTTCTTATACTCTAACGGAAAAGATTTTCGACTCCAATCTATGTTATTTTAGCGGCCATTAGTTTCTTCACTAGAGCGAAAAAACTACACATGAAAGAAAATTTTGCAAAGCATTTTAAAAAAA
The DNA here is from genome assembly GCA_021962125.1 of Bulinus truncatus. Lineage (NCBI taxonomy): Eukaryota > Metazoa > Mollusca > Gastropoda > Planorbidae > Bulinus > Bulinus truncatus. The sequence continues at coordinate 1,067,703 of JAGDYQ010000122.1, forward strand.
AATTGCAGGAAAAATCCGCTTTTGTACTGGAATGTCTTTTGCAGCGAACCAGAAACGGAATTCGCGAGGTTTAGATACCTGCATTTTGGAGTGGATGAGGCTTCAATTAAAGCCTCCACAAAATGGCGGCCGATGTTTTTTTTATGATTGGTGTTTTAGTGTTTTAGCCTTATGACATTTTAGTTATAACAGAGCTTAGTGTTTTAGCCGTGTGACACTCTAGTAATAACAGAGCTTAGTGTTTTAGCTGTATGAAACAGAGCTTAATCTCCAAAATATAATTTCACTGATATATTAAAAAAAACACTGTTAATGAAAGTTTCAAAAGACCTTGTATTAGTTGTAACTGTTAAAATATTTTAGTGTCTCTCAAAAACTTTCTTTTAAAACGAAATTCTGAACCCTCCCCTCCATTCATTTATAAAATTTTAGCCATTTTGAGTTTATTACATGTATATAAACAAATATAATATAGTTTCAATAGCAATGATAATATAATGAAATACATATATTTTCCTCTCAAACTCCAAGTGTTCTTTTCAAAAGTATTGTTTAGTATATTATAATATTTCAAATGTATTCTGGTATTTAACAGAATCGGAATGCAACAAACTGGAGATATGAAGATGTGACATTCTTTGGGTTTAGTGAGTGTATGAAAAACGAGGAAAGTATTGGAATAGTTCTTCACATCGAACAACTTTTATTGGAAGATGGGACAATTTACTTGTGTGGAAAATATTACGCATTTCACACAATAATGCCTAATATAACAGCCTCACTAACAGTATTTTGTAAGTAAAACAGGAAACATTTACCCCCATCTGTAGTCATTGACCATCAGCCACTCGTTTGGCTAACGCTATTCTCCGCCACCCAAAACCAAAGTCATACTCCCCTTTTTTTAAAGCTGGTTGGGCTTGTGGAGACGTCTTTTGAATGTGATACAAAAATCATATATAATAATACTCATTTCCAGTGTGCGTTAAATCGGAAGTAAAGAATTAATACAACAGTATTCCAGTTTAAAATACAATCATGAAAAAAAAATCGGATCTGCCCGAAACCAAAAATAACCTAGCCTACCGATCAAGCCTAAGGGGATATAACTCTTTGCAAAGGTTTTGCAGGGTACAGCTAGTAATCCATATCACTCAGCAGTGCTCAAGACCATAGCCCACTCCCAAACAAGGGCCGCAGCCAAAAAAAATCTAGGACATCTGAACATTTTTGATTAATGGCAGCACCACAGTATCTTACCACATAGAAAGGCTTCAGCTTGATTGTAACTCGGTAAACAAAAATAAGAAAAATAAATTAAATGCCAAAAGCATGTGGGCCTTAAAGCTCGGGGCCCCCTGACAAGGGTTGACATTGCCTCTCCGTTGTGGTGGATCTGCATCAGATCACACGGGTATCTCGGGGCCCCCTGACAAGGGTTGACATTGCCTCTCCGTTGTGGTGGACCTGCATCAGATCACACGGGTATCTCGGGGCCCCCTGACAAGGGTTGACATTGCCTCTCCGTTGTGGTGGACCTGCATCAGATCACACGGGTATCTCGGGGCCCCCTGACAAGGGTTGACATTGCCTCTCCGTTGTGGTGGACCTGCATCAGATCACACGGGTATCTCGGGGCCCCCTGACAAGGGTTGACATTGCCTCTCCGTTGTGGTGGACCTGCATCAGATCACACGGGTATCTCGGGGCCCCCTGACAAGGGTTGACATTGCCTCTCCGTTGTGGTGGACCTGCATCAGAGCACACGGGTATCTCGGGGCCCCCTGACAAGGGTTGACATTGCCTCTCCGTTGTGGTGGACCTGCATCAGAGCACACGGGTATCCATTAATCCATTAATCTTCACCCAAACAGATCATGGTACTTGTCTCCTGGTAATGCACTCCAATCTCTATTTGTTTTATTTAATTCATTTTTGTCGTGTGGCTTTATTTAAGGCGGTGATGCGTGTCTACAGAGTTTCCGGGGGGGGGGGATGAGTGTTCCCGCTAAACCTGTCGGCAAGGCAGAGAAAAAGGTTTTAGCACTTGCAAAGACTGGCCAGACTGGCATGGTGCTTGTACTGCTGATCTGGCATGGTGCTTGTACTGCTGATCTGGCATGGTGCTTGTACTGCTGATCTGGCATGGTGCTTGTACTGCTGATCTGGCATGGTGCTTGTACTGCTGATCTGGCATGGTGCTTGTACTGCTGATCTGGCATGGTGCTTGTACTGCTGATCTGGCATGGTGCTTGTACTGCTCATCTGGCAGGGTGCTTGTACTGCTCATCTGGCAGGGTGCTTGTACTGCTCATCTGGCAGGGTGCTTGTACTGCTCATCTGGCAGGGTGCTTGTACTGCTGATCTGGCATGGTGCTTGTACTGCTGATCTGGCATGGTGCTTGTACTGCTGATCTGGCATGGTGCTTGTACTGCTGATCTGGCAGAAAGGCCAGGCCAGTATTTTTTCTACCACAACGGACAGAGAGGGAGAGTGTCGTGTGTTTACCCCCCCCTCCTCCCCCGCTATAAATTGTAGGCTGCGACAGTAGGACAGAGAGGAAGGGTGCTGTGTGCCGACCACATTCGTAACCACCGCTAGCTTTGAGTAAACCAGTCTCGGGTTAGTCTCTTTGACTACTTACTGTACCACCAATATCGCTAACATATTTTTCCCTGGCAAGTATACCCCAATTATCCCTTACATATGTCCCCGTGACCTGGTATTGCACTCTAAACTATAGCAACTATGTTCAGGCTTTGAATTAACTAAGAAAACGTATTAAAAGTACTAAACATATTTAGCGTAAGATAAATTTAACATTTAATGTGCTTTGTGTTATAATGATTATGAATAGTCGATTGGAAACTTCTTTAGAACATTTCGCAATTTACGAATATATATGTTTTTAATTCTTGTGTGTCATTTTCTAAGATTTCTGATTGTTGATTTCAAGTAAAGCATTGACATTCTCCATTTCTTTTGTTTTGACCGATTTCTTTAGGAATGAATGGTAATGTGAACAAGGGATCAGGGAGTGGGGCTATGGGATCCAGGTAAAGATGGAGTTTATATTAATAGTGTATGTGTGAAAATATATGGCCGTATACCAGAGGCTGTCAAACGTTTTTGATTGTGGTAGTCCGGGGGAGGAGGATGAGGGGTGGGGGGGGGGTCGGTAGGATAGAGGGACGGAAGAATGTGGGGAAAAAAAAACATCGTTGGGATGGACAATGGGAAGGAGGGGTTACGGCAGAAATGGGCGTGGAGTCCGAGAAAGGCGGGGTGTTATATGTTTGTTTTTTTGTCTATGTGAAAGGTCTGACTTACAACAACGAGACTCAGCTTTACATCTGGTAAAATATAAAGAGACCAGGTCTGACTTACAACAACGAGACTCAGCTTTACATCTGGTAAAATATAAAGAGACCAGGTCTGACTTACAACAACGAGACTCAGCTTTACAGCTGGTAAAATATAAAGAGACCAGGTCTGACCTACAACGACGAGACTCAGCTTTACAGCTGTTAAAATATAAAGAGACCAGGTCTGACTTACAACAACGAGACTCAGCTTTACAGCTGTTAAAATATAAAGAGACCAGGTCTGACTTACAACAACGATGAACCCTAAGAAAAAAAAAACAACAACAACACAGAAGACATTAAAAAATGGTTTGAGCTGGTTTTGTTTATTAAAACATATAATGAATTTGTTCTCTATCATTTTTGTTTCCATTAGCCGCCAATTACAGAAGAAGACCAACAACACCATCAACAATTACACACAATGAAGCGAATAGCGATAACAGGAAAAGCGAATCATTAGATAACACATTTCAATAACTGTCATTGTACCACTTAACAAATAAAAATAAAATAAAATGCCAACTCAATCCTCGACTGTCGACAAGGAGGGTCCCGGGCTCGAATCTCAGTGAAAACCTTGGGATTTTTTTCAGGTCCTGGTTAAAGTCCACCCAGCTTGAAATGGGTACCTTTATGTCCCTTTATATGTCGAGGTTACTTTATACTTCATCTTTACAATTCTATTGCCAATCTTTGTGTAAAGTAAGTAAGTAAAGTTCCCTTAGCCCTAACGGGGCAGATGAAGTGTAGAATTCACCTGTTTCTATAACCTCGGCATATAGTGGGATTGTGTGGTTAGCACAACGCCCTGCACAACTTCCCAAACTTAAGTCAGGTACCCGTTTAAAGCTGGGTGGGCTTGTCGGACGACTTTGCACCAAATTTCACCTGCAAAATTTCCATGGGCCTCACATAGGATGGTACCCAGGACTCTTAGGTCGACAGTCGAGTATCTACACCACTCGGCCATCCGTCCGATCTTTGTGTACAAGGCGGTAAACTGACATATTTCACTGTTTGCAAATTGCTACTTACATTTCACATTAAGGTCAATATAACAAATTTATGGAGATAATTCCAATTACAAGTCTTCGATACTTGAAAACTTTCGCTTAAACTTTTCAGATAGACTTGTTTACCAGCTTATATATGTTTGTTATTTTGGTTGTAGGCGTCAATACTGAAACTAGAACACTTAGGTCATTTTTTTTTTGCCTTGTTTTGTTGAAAACGAATGTTGTCGACTTGTAATAATGCAACTTTTTACATTTATTGACAATTTAAAAAATGATAGTTTGTCAACACTGTTAATATGTATTCAATGTTTTTTTTTATATCATGAGTCTGAATTCTGTCTTGATGGCAGTTGTTTGCTAACCTTCTAAAGCCGCATCCCGGGGAGTTTTTTGGTACACTTCCGTTGACAAATACAACGAAACAACGATCTGGTTTTCGGCTTTTCAGATCATGTAATCTTTTAAATGGGTCAGCGATGACGAGATCCATCTATCCACTGGTTTAAATGGGTCAGCGATGACGAGATCCATCTATCCACTGGTTCAAAGGGATCAGCGATGACGAGATCCATCTATCCACTGGTTTAAATGGGTCAGCGATGACGAGATCCATCTATCCACTGGTTTAAATGGGTCAGCGATGACGAGATCCATCTATCCACTGGTTCAAAGGGATCAGCGATGACGAGATCCATCTATCCACTGGATCAAAGGGATCAGCGATGACGAGATCCATCTATCCACTGGTTTAAATGGGTCAGCGATGACGAGATCCATCTATCCACTGGTTTAAATGGGTCAGCGATGACGAGATCCATCTATCCACTGGTTTAATTGAAGGAGGGTCCACGCCAGGGGGAGGGGGCACTGTTTCCTGCCGAAGGTACGCCAATTTGGCGTAATACCTCAAAATATGAACTTGGTATGACACTGTTCGAATTCCAAATTGTTCAGGTTTCGAATTATTTTTTTCTCTTTATGAATGATATAAAATGAAAAAATTCTCTAATTTAGAAAATTACGGCTTTTTGCTACATCTGCCACCTTAGAAGTCGGCACGCTCTGTTCCTTACAATCTTAGAGTCTAGCATTAATCATAGGAATACCAAATCTTAAATCCAAATTATAATCATAATAAATCAGCTGTACATGTGTTTTGCCATCCAACAGCATCAGCTGTACTCAGTGCTCGATTTAAGAAAAAAACCAGTGCCGGGGGTGGAAAAAAAAATTCTGCAGAGCCGGGGGTAAATGTCTATGGTTTCATCCCCGGCAGGGATATATTAGTTAAAGCTGAGCCGGAGATGACAGTTCTCAGTGCCGGAGATGTCCCCAGCATCCCCGGCGGTAAATCGAGCCGTGGATGTAATAGTGAACAGCAATCATCTGGAAGTGGTCAATGTTTAGAACTAGGACTTATTAAAAAATGCTTTTTTTATATACATGAACACTAATCATTGAATAGGTATATATATATATATATATATAAGTCGGCTCTGCAGAATTTATATATATATATATATATAGGTTCTCAAGATAGCATAGACACAACCACAGTTACAGAAACAACCACAGTAACAGAAACAACCACAGTAACATCGGATGCTAAAGTGGAATACTGTCACGGAATCATTGCTTTGCTTATGTTTACCTTTTGGATTCTCTGGTAAATTTCTATTTTTGTCCATTGTTTGATCCACACGGTGACAGTAGGGAAATCGGCATGGTAACATGTAATGTAAAAGTGCTAGGAGTAGTCCGCAGTACTTACAAGTTGTACTCCTGTATGCATGGGCGTATTCATGGGGGGGGGAACCCATCTCCCTCTGGCTATTAAGTATAGCGTACATCGGCATCCTATACCCCAAACCCTATTCGAAGGTAATGAACGGATACTTTTAAAATTAATCTGTTGACCGGCTTCAACATTCATCACTAATCTAACAATTAGAAAGTTTGATAAACGCCAATGCAAAATAGAATTAGCAAGCACAAAATCTCTCCCTCACTCTGTAAATTATTAAATATATATAAGAGCTGCTGTTCAATTTATTTTATCAATCGAAATTAAGGCAATATATATATATATATATATATATATATATATATATATATATATGTGTGTGTGTGTGTGTGTGTGTGTGTGTAAATATTAGAGCTTCAGTTCGATTTTAAAAAAATGATTGAAATAAACGCGAAATTTAATATATTGTTGATACAATATAATACATTTATTTATATTTAAGCTAGTTAATCATTATATTCTATCATAAAATTCGCATAATAAACAAGTTAGTTTAATTTACGAAAGATTTATAATTAATTGTAACAGATCTGTTAAACATTAACAAATATGTCTGTTGAGTTAGTTGTTTTTTTTTTTCAACCCAGTTTATTGACAGGTATCGCGCTCGACTGTCGACCTGAAGGTACCTGGTTCGATCTCCGGTCAGGACCAAGGAAATTGTCAGGTCTTGGCTCACGTTCCCGATATATCTCCCGTGGTGCCTCCATGGCCATTGCACTATCGGCTATGGTGGGGATGAAAGAAGGGCACAATAGTGGTTTTCTAAGGGATTTCATCTCATCCTTACAGGGACTTTACACATTGACAGGTATCAATCAAGTGATGCGAATTTTTTTACAATTTGAACCAATAACAATGCCAAACCAAACATGTGTCTTTCCCGGAATGAAGGTTCCAACCTCATTACACCTGTCAGCTGTCACCCCCCCCCCCACCCTTTCTCTCTGTCATATTTTGCTACACTTCGTCCCCCACGTAAGTCTTACATACCCTATCCTCCACTACAGTACCCACACTCCCCCCCCCCCACCGCCCCCTCCCCCCCCCCCAAAAAAAAGACACACGGCATTCCTAAGTCATATGTGCCTTTTTCCTTCCTAGTATAGGCAGAAAGGTGTCTCTCGCAGCCTCTCTCCTCACAAAGATGACGTTACTTATGGCTTACTCAACCAGCATGCACCCTCTGTCCCAAATAAAGTTGAGAAGAAGTTCCATCGTTTTCCCCAACCCATGACACCAGTCAATCAAACTAGTGGCACACGTCTGTAGATTTTCACTAATTGTATCATTCAGGGTCAGAAAATAGAATTGAGAAATGACAATCCTATTCTTTCAAGGTTATATTGCTGCCATGATTGTATATAAACCTGACAGTTCATATGTTCGGGTATTTTTTCCTGCTTTTAAAAAAAATATATTTTCTGATCTATTTCTGTTTATAGAATCGGGTTATTGAGTGATTTTTTTCTTTTCTTGGTTTGAAAACATTTGACATTGATTTTGACAAACATTTGACATACATTTCTGATATCAAAAACGTTTGAGTAAAAATTAACGCATGTAGGAGTTTGCCTAAAAATGTAATCTCGTTCTTTTTTTTTTAACGCATTGATCGCAGTTAATCAGACGCTCTAGTATATATATATATATATATATATATATATATATATATATATATATGTGTGTGTGTGTGTGTGTGTGTGTCTGATATTCCATGATAGTATGATAATATATTAAAGAACCACATGTTCAAAACAATTTGAACACAAATCCTTCTATCATAATGGATGCTATTTTAGAACTCACTAATTACTATGGTGCAAATTATTACACTACTATCGTTTAAATTGTTATATTTTAGACAATCCTTAAAGAACATTATTTATCTTGATTCGACATTTGGCATTGTGTTGGTAATTTCATGTGTGAAAGTCTGAAACATAAAAACATTTAGAGTACTAAATCACTGTAATTAAATGAAGCCTCAAGCATAATTATACAAAGAAGCCTATTTCAATCACCTATTCTCTTTCTCTCTCTATGTCTCTCTCTGTCTCTCTGTCTCTCTCTTTCTCTCTCACACACACACTCCCCCCCCCCCTCAACTACATTATATGTTACACAAAAACAAGACACACACTCCAATACTAATATAATATGTAAGATGTGTTTTTAGCTTATTTCTAATGCCATTTGCACACCTCGGTGATGGTTTAAAGCATATACATAATTTCGATGTTACTAGAAACCGACAGTTCCCAAAAAACTTTAAGCTTATATTATAAGCAAACGTTACAATTAATTTTTATCTTTGTAGTCCCTGTAGTCCCCCCCCCCCCACCATAACCTATAGTGCAATGGCCATGGAAGTGACATGGAAGACATGGAGGGAACTTTCACCATTACCTGAAAGATTCCGTTGGTTCTCACTGGAGATCGAACCCGGGACCTTTAGATCGACTGTACAGCCCATTGTAGAATGTATCATTGATTCATTTTTATTTTTGTTTTCGCTTAGCTGTTGATTCGAGCATGGCACTAAAGGAGTTGAGCCCACAACACCAGCACTACAAGATCAATGAATCAATACGCTGTCTTGCATGGAGTTAGTTATATTTAAATTCATTTCTGCTGTTTAGATTTAAAAACAAAAAAAAAAACAATTTTAAGTTAATTTTTGTCTGTTTCAAATAAAAGTTGTGAACTTTCGTCTATTTTTTTAAAAAGTATTATGCAAAAATAGTAAGGTGGTCTAGTAGCTGCATATGATGAGAAAACACCCACAATTGTCAGTGAAAGTTTCATAAAAACTTCTCAATTTTAGTTATACTTTTTAACAACACATTTTTCTCTTTTTGTTCAAATTCCCTTAATCCCCTAAGGACTCATCGGGGCAGATGAAGTGTAGAATTCATCTGTTTCTATAACCTCGGCATATGAAGGGGATTGTGTGGTTAGCACAACAACGCTCAGTCGCCTTTACTTCCCCAACTATAAGTCATGCACCCATTTAAAGCTGAGTGGACTTGGGGACTTAGACCAGCACCTGAAAAATCCCTTGGGTTTCACTGATATTCAAACACGGGACTCTCAGGTCGACAGTCGAACGTTGTACACAGCACGACCACCCGTTCCCCTGTTCTTGCTTACTTCCCACAAATTTAGAGTTTAAAAATTATATTCTACTTCAAATGTTAATATTAATTTCAGTCTGTAGTAGGCTAAAGTAGTTTGTTTACTATATACTGTCATTATTTGTAAACGTTGAATATTTCTTCAGTTAGACTTTCCTTTAACTTCGTTCTTATTTTTTTTTGTGCCTAATTTTTTTATATTCCTATTGAGAATTGTAAAGTTCCCTTAGCCCAAACGGGCCATCGGGGCAGATGAAATGTACAATAGACTGTTGAACTCTCGCTGACCTCGCTGGCCTCGCTCCAAAAATACACACACACCTGTGTGCGTAGCACACGCAACTACACTATGACACAAACCAACCAACCAAACCAACCAACCAAACTAACCAACCAAACCATTTAACCAAACCGACTAAACAAACCAACGGAACCAACCAATCAAACCAACCAAACCAAATTAAACCAAATCAAACCAACCAAACCAAATTAAACCCAACACCAATAGACAAAGATATGGGTGCTAATTTATGCCACCTACCTAATATGCAACGTACCTAATGTGCAGAAATGATCTAAATTTCATTACGTCACAGATTACGTTTAACCCGTCAACGCTAATAACTTGGGGTTATTAGTTTAAAGTTTAAACAGTAATAAATTCCCTCAATGTTAAGATCAAAACGAAGCATTAAAATATAAGCTTTTATAAAAATGCACTGAAAAGTACAAAATAAATACTTCATTAAGCCATTTTGCAGCACAGAGGCAAGTTGGTGTGGCACGATACATCTGTCGGCAGTAAATGAAAAGCCACTTTAATACAACAGTGGTCAACTTGGCTATAATCCTTTTCAATTTGACCCTTTTTCGCCTTTCAGCCTCATTCCGATAAACTTTCTGCACCTAAGATTATCATTATCATGTCACAGCTTTAATCCAGTATTGCTCACATCGACACTGTCAGTTATTTAAACAACTTAGAAATAGTATAGTTTCCCCACAACTTAGAAATAGTATTGTTCCCCCCCCTCATACTGACCACACAACTATACCAACAAATTATCTCAACACATAATCGCCCTTTGTATGCGTGCGTGTGTCTCCCTCAGGCTAATGGTCCGTATACTTAAAAAAATATTTCTTCGTTATCCCTTCTGTCGGATTTCGTTCAGCCAGCTTCAGCAGGCTTTTCCCACTAGTATATGATAAAGACAGTCGGCCACGCCCAACGGTCAATCTATTTCATCTAATTCATCTTACCTGCATGTTTTTTTTTATTAATCTATGTCACAAAAAGTTCATCTTGTTGCAATTAATGACCACTTCATCGTTTGTTATATTTTTAACTCAGTCGCATAAAAAAAATAAAAAAAAACAAAATAAACGGAAAAATGCTCAGCATCATAGGGAATAACAAAGAAAAACAAATAATAGTTTTAATTACGTCAATTAGTATCAAAGAACTACAAATCTCGACTTAATCTGCTCTAATTTAATAAAAGATGTCGGCCACGCAGTACATTTTGCAGAAAATGTATCTTAGTTTAATGTTCAAACAAACAAAAAGTTTATAAGCTCTATCACACGATACTTTCCCCATTGTGACTACGACAAATGGCGGGTCGCATCCAGCCAATGTGAACATTTGCCGGTTTAACTGGCCAATAGCTGCTGTTGGCCGTATAACCATATATACACATATAAAGACCAGCCCCGTAGCGTGAAAATTCTACAGCACGGGCCAGCCATTCTACAGCAGGGGGCCAGGCAATAGCGAGGGGGGGGCAAGTAATACATTTTACTAAAAAGAGCAAATAAGCAGGGGGGGCAGACAAAGCACAGGAGGGCCCGGCCTCCCTGACCCCCCGCACGCTACGGTCTGATAAAGACATACGCTGGGCTGTTTCAACTGACCCGCTGTCCTTCTCTTGTTATGAGGTTTACATTTATTTAGTTCATATTAACACTCCATCTATCTGCTCTTGGTTCGGCCCGCCAGTCAAGTTGAAAAGCCCAAATGTGGCCCGCAGCTCAAAAAGTTTTTGCCCACCCCTGTACGAACCTATAAAACCTAGTCTGGCTTAAAACGTTTTCCCACCCCTGTACGAACCTATAAAACCTAGTCTGGCTTAAAACGTTTTCCCACCTCTGTACGAACCTATAGACCTAGTCTGGCTTAAAACGTTTTCCCACTCCTGTACGAGCCTATAAACCTAGTCTGGCTTAAAACGTTTTTCCACCCCTGTACGAACCTATAAAACCTAGTCTGGCTTAAAACGTTTTCCCACCCCTGTACGAACCTATAGACCTAGTCTGGCTTAAAACGTTTTCCCACCCCTGTACGAACCTATAAAATCTAGACTGGCTTAAAACACTTCACAATAAACCTCTGTGGAAACTGGTGATGGGAGAATCATGCCATTGCCATTGGTAATTAATGAGTTAAAATATTTACACCATGCATCGTGTTGATTTAAAAACTGTTGACAGTATTGTGACATGTCATCTCAGACCCTCTGTGCCATCCCTTGTAAACAAAACAAAACACGCACATGCGCACGCACACATACCATTAAAAATAAACTCATTATAAGACAAGCCAGAATCGCTGCTCATCGGGAATACCCACATCGAGTCATCGAACAGTTAGAAATACTTTTAGAGAGAAGGAAATATTTCAGAACTATTCACCTACAACGTGGGAATCATCAGTCAGACAGTGACATGTTTTCTTTTTATTACTAGTAAGAGCTAAATTTTTTACAATTATTCTGATTAAATTATGCTTTATAATACACATTATTTATAAAATTGATCTTCATTAAAGATTAATTGTGTTAAATCATATGAAATGTATTTATTAAGATAAATGGAATCTGTCCATTATTTTTTAATTCATTAATGGTTTGCAGGTATCCTGTAAGGATAAGATGAGATCTCTAAGACATATAAACCATTTATGGGACGGTTTTTATGGTGCCCTTCTTGCACCCCACCGTGGCTATGGAGGCAGCATGGGAGATAATGGAGTAAACTTCCATCATGACTTGAAATATCCACTGGTCATCACTGGAGATATTAAGCCCGCACCTATTGGACAATGCCCAGTGCGGAACTGAGCAATTAGTGCCTGCTAGATCCTACCGAGCCCCCACCACGGGTCAGTTTTGAACGACCGCTCCATCTGACTGCGGACATTTCGGCCTATCACCGCATTGTCCCAACTTGAGAACCACTAAGTTCGCTCAAAGAGCCTGATCGTGGCAACCCCCAGCTCTAGAGAAAACGGTATTAACCGGTAATTCTCACTCCTAGCCGTTACATTCAAGTTGGATATAATGCATACATTCCGAATATTTTCTTTTACAGCCAATTGTCCGTTCAGTGAAACGGTCCCCCGTCCACCTATAGGCCTATTGAAATGTTCAACGTCAATGTTTGTGAAAATGGGGAATGACGATGTTATGGAATTATTGGCAGTCACGGAACGAGTTCAAGGTCATCAGTTGTTGGTAGCATCAATCAGAGGAAAGAAAGGAACCGTTGTAAGTTTATTTGTATTTAACATTTCTTTTTAATCGTTCAAAATATAAAATCTACCAGAGATTATAATAAAATTCACACACATTACGCACACAAACTAAACGCTTTAACACAGACTAAAAGACTAAACGCAGACACAATTCCTTGCACACGACGTACACTCACTAACTATCTGTTACAAACACACACAAACACACACACACACACACTCACACACGTATAAACACTAATAAAAAAAGCATACTTTCAAGCTAAAAACACATATTCAAACACGCTATAACATACAAAACATGATTATTTTTTTTACTTTAACTGTTTCATTTTGATGAAAACACTTAGCAAAAAAAAAAAACACTATTTGACAACACGATCAAACAAAATGAGTCACCATTAGGTAAGACCGGCGAGAGAAACTGTGGGCACCTCATAAAGTAAAGTTCCCTTAACCCTAACGGGCCATCGGGGCAGATGAAATGTAGAATTCATCTGTTTCTATAACCTCGGCATATGAAGGGATTGTGTGGTTAGCATAACGCCCAGCCGCCTTTACTTCCCCCACTTAAAGTCAGGTACCCATTTAAAGCTGGGTGGACTTGTGGGACGACTTTGAAACACATTTCACCTGGAAAAATTCCCATCGTTCTCACCGAGGATCGAACCCAGGACTCTCAGGTCGACAGTCGAGTGTCTACACCACTCGGCCACCCGTCCCACTGGGCGCCCTCATACGAAATTTTATATTTGTATGTTTGCATATTATTCTACATGCATTATAAATTCTCAACTATTCGATTTGATTTCCAAATATACGGCTTCTACATTATTCGACCTAGTTAACAATGTGTATACGCAAAAAAAAAGAGAATAATTTATAAACAGTTTTAGTGCGGTTAAAAAAGAGAATATTTAGTTAAATTATTATATTGAGTTTTAGTAAGTGTGGAGAGATAGTGGAAGGTCTGTTCGACGGGTTCAATTTAATATTGATCATTGCAAATACAAGTGGGACGGATGGCCGAGGGGTGTAGATACTCAACTGTCGACCTTAGAGTCCTGGGTTCGATCCTCGGTGAGAAGTACTGAGAACAATGGTAATTTTTCCAGCTGAAATTTGTTTCACGGTCGTCACAGTCGAGTTTATAGAAACAAATGGATTCTTCACTTCATATGCCCCTATGCCCCGTTAAGATAAAGAGAACTTTACTTTTTTTTATTGCAAATACAGAATACTGACAAATGATGATTTAACTCAAGAAAAGCTCCAATGTAAAAATTAAACATTTCTTTAATAACTACTTGCCAGATTCAACATAGTAAAGTACATTACATGAGTAAATTTGACCAAGGAGGTGCACATCTAACATTTGACTTGTCTTAAGACTACTGCGCAACTCGTAACATAATCTTTTCTAGGAGTCCGCTTCCTCCGGAATCTAAAGCTCAACTGCGCAACTCTTAACATAATCTTTTCTAGGAGTCCGCTTACTCCGGAATTTAAAGCTCAACTGCGCAACTCTTAACATAATCTTTTCTGGGAGTCCGCTTCCTCTGGAAACTAAAGCTCAACTGCGCAACTCTTAACATATTCTTTTCTAGGAGTCCGCTTCCTCTGGAAACTAAAGCTCAACTGCGCAACTCTTAACATATTCTTTTCTAGGAGTCCGCTTCCTCTGAAATCTAAAGCTCAACTACTCTTAAGGATACATTCTGTCGGCAGCTATTTTGGTCTTTGCTTCATAGCCCAAAAGTTACGTAAAGGTCACAATCCAAAATGACGGGTACATCAATCAATTACATTCACTATCTCGCGCGAGCCAAAACGCGTCATCAGGTACTGCCATCTTGAACTAAATAGTTAATATTTGGTGTTTTTTCGTAATATTTTACGGATGCACAGGTTATTTATTGCAAAAGTCATATCTTATTTTAAGTTTATCGCCATTCTGTCAAAGGTGCCCGAGGACACTCTGAAATAGTATTTTCAAAATACCCATTCATATGCCTAAAAGTACAACAGTTCTGAGTATACCTCACATTGCTTGTGGTAAACTAAGTCTTACTTGTTTGTCGTTTTCTCTGTGTTGTAAGACGTTTGGTCTGAAATCCAGATAGAACCCATAATAAATCAAATTGTATTATTTTGCTGAATGATTTCTGAAATAAACATTATGTTTTTCTAAAAATACAATAACAATTGGTACTTTTTCTAAAAAAAAAGGTCCCGGAACGCTCTCGTGTCATAAAGAAATAACACTGTAAATAGCACAGGAAAGAAATAACACTGTATATAGCGCAGGAAAGAAAAGTCTACGGAAAGAAAGCACTGACAATAACAGAATAATAATTTCAAATTGTTTATGTAATATTGTGGTACATTTCTGCTTTAATATATTTTGTTTTAATTTTGTGGGTCCCTTCAGGTTTTGCGGACCCCATGGCGCAGTACCTATTGTGTCTATAAAACAAGACAGCCCTGAATAGAATCTATACATGATATAATCGTAAACAACAGGCGTGGCCTTATGTGGCTCTTCATTGAGTTAAGTGAGGCTCGGAATGAGTTAAGTGAGGCTCGGAATGAGTTAAGTGAGACTCTCAATGAGTAAAGTGAGGCCCCCAGTGAGTTAAGTGAGGCTCCCAATGAGTTATGTGAGGCTCCCAATGAGTTAAGTGAGGCTCCCAATTAGTTATGTGAGGCTCCCAATGAGTTATGTGAGGCTCCCAGTGAGTTAAGTGAGGTTCTCAATGAGTTAAGTGGAGACTCTCAATGAATAAAGTGAGACTCCCATGAGTTAAAGGGGGAGTTTAGGCTCCCAATGAGTTATGTCAGGCTCCCAATGAGTTATGTGAGGGCTCCCAATGAGTTATGTGAGGCTCCCAATGAGTTATGTGAGGCTCCCAATGAGTTATGTGAGGCTCCCAATGAGTTATGTGAGGCTCCCAGTGAGTTAAGTGAGGCTCCCAATGAGATATGTGAGGCTCCCAATGAGTTAAGTGAGGCTCCCAATGAGTTAGGTGAGGCTCCCAATGAGTTATGTGAGGCTCCCAATGAGTTAAGTGAGGCTCCCAATTAGTTATGTGAGACTCCCAATGAGCTATGTGAGGCTCCCAGTGAGTTAAGTGAGGCTCCCAATGAGATATTTGAGGCTCCCAGTTTTTTTCTAGAGGATAAATTCTTTATATGGCCATATTGTCATCATTGGAAATGATGCGGTTCTTTAAGTAATGTTTACTTTTGTCAAAACCACCAACAACAACAACCGCAGTACGGCTCTCGTCGATGTCACGCTTGGCCACCACCGGAAATGTAATTTGAAAACTTTATTTTTTCGCGCTTTTGATTTATTTCAAGCCAGTGGCGTCACCTAGCGCGGAGGAGGGGGGGGATGATGGACGGTGCGGCACTTGGCAATTTCACTACTTCAGTTGTTTTTTTTCGGGCATGAGAATGGGGCAGAAATTGTCTGAGTCTTTTCCTGGAACCACTAACGCTAGTTACACCAATGTTTTTTTTATCAAGGGGGTACAACCCAAACAATGCATTTAGTCGCTGCTTGAAATGAGTTATCATTTGGCGATTCTGTGTGTTGACAGCGGACACAGTGTATAGAAGTTGCTAGGGATCTAAGATTAGTTGAGGGATACACCTATGGATACACCTATGGATACACCTATGGATACACCTATGGATACACCTGTTTATTGATTTTCTACAGCTTAATCTTTTCAGACACCAATTAGCTGTCATTTAACATAAAAAAAAAACAACATAAAAAAAAAACTCAAGGTAAATTAATTAGTCACCGAGTTCTGGGGTTTTGTTATAGCCACAGAGATCTGTCAAGAATAAAATTAATCCTTTTACTATATGTGATAGACTGCTACCATTTCTTCCATCTCACTGATAGACTTATCAGTCTATTATAACCTAACATCGTAGAATTGTCACAAGCTCCATAATTTTCGTCTTCAACTCGCTCCCACATTCACTTGCGTTTTTTTTTATCTTCTGGGTTCTTTTATCCGAACATCTATGTTTCAAATTTGCTGATTGTATCATGAAAAGTTATGAGACTATAGTACAGTTTTATGATGGTGCACAACTCAATTCCTGGCATCTATTATCCAAATCCCTTTTTTATGTTTAATTAATTATGGCCGTGGCCTTGGACAACCACGAAGAATAAGGCGTACTCCGTCGCGACTTGTAATTTGCCGTGACTCAATAGAGTTTCAAAATTTAATCTGATGGTATCGAAAAAAAAATCCTGGTTAACTATCTTACTACTCAAGAGATGTTTACTAGTTCTAAAATAAATGATGTAGGCGAGTTTAACATTCCTGCAGGCCTATATTGCTTAACGTCCAGTCATGCTCGCCACAAAAAAAAAATAACGTTTGAAGGAGCTTGGGTTATAATGACTGAATGGTTAGTGGGGGCTAGGGTGATGATAATTTCTTTAAAGGCTAAGATTTGTTACAGGTACCATTGACAGCGTTTTTTGCTTAGTTAGGGCCTGCGAATACGTAGAAGAAAGATCTGCACCTGAGGCATTATGGACAATAAATATCTTTTGAATTAAAAGTGCCAATGGCTAGGTCCCTCGTAGACGGCCATGAATTAAGACATAAATACGTGTTAAAACTAATTACGACACACTAGTTTTTTGTGAAAGCTATAAAAAATGTAAACAATTAGTAGCCAAGTTAGCAGTGAAGAAAGGGCGGGGAAGGGGGAGAAGGGAGACGGGTTTTCTTAGGGTAGCAAATATTTTGGCTCCGGCCTTGTTTGTGACTTCAAACTTTTATCTCGATATCGAAGCATACTGTAGCATATTAACATGTCTATATTAGTGTCATCCAGTTAAGAAATGTTTGTGACTTCAAACTTTTATCTCGATATCGAAGCATACTGTAGCATATTAACATGTCTATATTAGTGTCATCCAGTTAAGAAATGTTTGTGACTTCAAACTTTTATCTCGATATCGAAGCATACTGTAGCATATTAACATGTCTATATTAGTGTCATCCAGTTAAGAAATGTATGTGACTTCCAACTTTTATCTCGATATCGAAGCATACTGTAGCATATAAATATGTCTAGATTATTGTCATCCAGTTAAGAAATGTATGTATGTCACCTAGTAAGTTTGAAATTCACACACAGGGTGACGACCATTCAATTCACTCGCCTTGTTCTAATGAACTTAAATTATAAAACTATCCCCTCCCCCTTTTAAAAAAAAAAATAAAACAACAACTCATTATCATAATGACTTGCTTCAATCTTTCAATATGGCTGGTGATTATTCTTAATGAGTTTATCATTTACTCTGCATCGGAAAGACATGATGAATGTTCAGGTCTGCTATTTTAGCTGCGATACGAATGGTTTAGTTCACAAGTGTCACAGTTTAAGATAGAAATAATACGTGCATTTTGTTCATAAAACGGACGGAACAAAAAACAAGCAATTAAGCCTGTTCCATTCTGGACACAGGACGTGTTAGCGCATTTTCATGTTATGTATCAGTACGTTTGTTAGCTTTCAGTAAATATTTGTAAATTTTGGAAATGTTTATAAATTCAATTGTGTAATGCATATATATGTAAAAAAATATTATAAAGACGTTTCTTTATATTTGAAAAAAAATTATTTTCTCTTAAATCTAACTACAAGTGGTTTGTGGTTACTGAAATAGGACTCATAATTGAAAACATTCGAAATTATAGTCATTTAATCGTCCGAAAACTCCGTCAATTGTTGCATAGCTCTGATACTTTCAATTAAACTCAGAACACAAGCTTACTATTTCATTTGATGAGTTTCTTAATAAATCTTGATGAAACTACGTGCTGCAGTATTTCGCACCAAATGAACGGGTTATTGAACGTACAAGGTGTATATATAATATATAAGCCCCTTAGGAGCCCTGAAGCCCGGCCCTCAGAGGTCCTATCGCAAAATAAACTTTTGATGTACACATGGCAGGCCAAGACCTACAAAATGATATATACATCATGGGTCTAGGACTTATGGTTGTTGAGATCTAGGGTGATGACGGACAGACAGACAGACAGACAAAACGGGGACAAAAAATTATTTGCTTATTTTCACAAAATTAATTGAAAGGTTAGTGTTCCGACACCGACACCGGGAAAAAGTACCGACACACCAGCCCTCCAATTTTCTAACAATCTTCATTTTATTGTCCAATCATTTTCTTGATCATTTTTTTTAAACAGAATGAATACTCGACATACAAGGATGACGTCATATTTGTTAACACTCCAGAGGTCTTAGAAATTAAGTTGCCTATTGAAATGAGTACCAACAAAAGTGCTTTCTCCTGCTCGCTGAGATATACAAATGTAACAGATGGACGGCTCCTGTTGATTGAACGAGAAATGGAAATGGAGATCAAAGGTGAGACATTGAACGTCCAAAAGAAATGACTATTGACATTTAACCGCGGTGCTATTTTCCTCTAAAAATAATATTATATCCTAGAGACATGTGATGAAAATGTTGATATCATATATATTAAATTATTAGTTATAGATCAGTGAACATTCCTATTTTCCGCGATACCACAAAATAGGAACATCTTAAAATAGGAACATCACACAATAGGAACATCACAAAGTAGGAACGTTACAAAAGTAGCCGTGTAAATGTTAATGCCTATAGCCGTGTAAATGTAAATACAAATAGCCGTGTAAATAGTAAATAGTGCTTGAAGCAAAGGTTGCGACTGTATGGTACTCGCTTGTGTCTTGTGTTTTCCACACTGATTGATTAGGCGACCACACGAAGTCTGTTTTAATGAACACGAAAGTTTGTTTGTGTAGTATTGGCACGGTTTCATTCATAGTGTTCTCTGTACAACGCACAGTAGCGTGACTAACAATTTGGGAGCACTCCTGCAAAGTGTTACTCATCGGGGGGCAGGTGAAGTGAATCTTTTTCAGTTGCATTCAGGGGCTGATCATGTAATATTCCCCCCCCCCAACCTCCAGTTACAACCTCACCCTTCCCCTTGTGTTGTAGTAGCACTTCCTCGCACTTTCCGGGGGCGGGGGCGGGGGGGGGCTTTAAAAAATGAAATAGTGCATTTCAATTCAATTTGTAAAGTAAGACAGTCGTCATCGAACACTTTGCAATTCGCGAAAATGTTCGATTTTAGCTGCGACCCACTTGTACAAAAAAAAAAAAAAAATAAATAAAGGAAAGCTAAAATTAATTGTATATTAATGCAAGTATAACATTTTTTTGGCGGCCTACTTCAGATCAGCTCGCCAATCAGCACACTTTGATAACCGCTGCATTTATATGTTTACTTTCAAACAAGGCTTTCAAGATCGTGTCAAACAAATAACGAGCCTACATAAAATAAGTCCGTACTTGCTTTGATAACCGCTGTGACAGCTAGTTAGCTGTCAACTTCTTGTTAACGGTCACAGTTATGACAGAACATCAGAAAGATTAAAGGTTGACAATGTGACACTTTACCACTGACCATCCGTCTCCTAGTATAAAACAAGTCGCAGCATACACATTTTTATTATAAAACAAGTCACTGCATACACATTTTATTATAAAACAAGTCGCAGTATACACATTTTTATTATAAAACAAGTTGCAGTATACACATTTTTATTATAAAACAAGTCGCAGCATACACATTTTATTATAAAACAAGTCGCAGCATACACATTTTTACTATAAAACAAGTCGCAGCATACACATTTTATTATAAAACAAGTCGCAGCATACACATTTTATTATAAAACAAGTCGCAGCATACACATTTTATTATAAAACAAGTCGCAGCATACACATTTTTATTATAAAACAAGTTGCAGTATACACATTTTTATTATAAAACAAGTCGCAGCATACACATTTTTATTATAAAACAAGTCGCAGCATACACATTTTTATTATAAAACAAGTTGCAGTATACACATTTTTATTAAAAAACAAGTCGCAGCATACACATTTTTATTATAAAACAAGTCGCACACCCTTATAAAATGAGCGGTGCTGCAGCGTGATGTCATAATTCTTTCTTTGTTTATTCAAACTCAAACTAGCACACATCATGTAGCCCATACTGATTTAACTTTGTTCCTCCCCCTCCCACCCCCCCCCCCCCCACAGATTCTACTACCGGAAGAAGTAAAGCAGTGACCACCATAGGTATATCTAAGGTTACCACAGTAACGGTCAGTGTTCTAGGTGGAATCCTGGCACTTGGTGTATCAGTGACTGCCATTTATTTCAACACTAAGTGGCGCATACGTCCGTCTAACGGTAATTAAAAAAAATATCCTTAAAACATTACTTGTAAAAGTAAAAAAAAAAAAATATCATCAGTTGTTTTGTTTTAGATTTCTTGCATAAAATAGCTGTTAAAACTATTTTGACATATATATATATATATATATATATATATATATATATATATATATATATATATATGTGTATATACTAATATTTATACATATAAATATATATGGGCCTATATTTTTCTTGCAGGATTTATCAACCTGTGAGTGGACTTAGCTGAACTATTCTAGCATAAGTAGACCTATATTATGATTGTTAGCATAAGTAGACCTATATTATGATTGTTAGCATAAGTAGACCTATATTATGATTGTTAGCATAAGTAGACCTATATTATGATTGTTAGCATAAGTAGACCTATATTATGATTGTTAGCATAAGTAGACCTATATTATGATTGTGAAAATAACTGAGAATGTTCAGTTTAAATTACGTTTATTTAATTTTTTTATAAGAATTTCTCTTATCTGGATTTTTCTTCAATTATCTTTACTATCTTAGCTAATGTTTTACTTTACATAGCTTTTCAGTTTAATTGGACATTTTTTATTCGTTTTAATTGAATATTAGTTATTATTATTTTCTTAATTAAAATTTGGATTTTATACACTTTTAATTACTCACTATATCTATAAATAGTTCGTCAAAGCGACAGATATGTAACAGATTTTTTTTTTTCATGAAAAGAAGACCAGTTCACTCAGGACGACTGCCAAATATAAAGGAGGTGTGTTATAAACAACTTATTATTATTAATTCATACAAAAGGTGCAGCCCAAAAAATAAATAAAGTAAATATTTGGTTTTATTTTATGAAAACATTAAAATATCAATACTAAAATGTCAGGCATCTTTGTACACGAAATTTTCGTAATGCTAGCCGGAGCTGTTATCAAGTAAGACTTTTTATTCAGTTACATCCACTACGTAGACTTAGGCATCTGCTGACTTAGGCAACAATAAACTTTATGGATAATTGTTGGTTATAGCAGATAAATGTTTTTCATTTGTTAAAAAAACAAAATCAATAATAATCAACCATTGAAGAAAATAAGAAAAAAAAAAACCCTGACAATATCCACTAAATACCATAGTTATCTATCATAACTGATCAAATGGGCTCGAATTTTCTGGAAAGTTCATATTTCAAAGTTTTTGCAATATATTTCATTCATATACCATTTAAATGATATGGCACTTAATCTGAATAGTCCTATAAAGGAAAATTTCAATGCATGATTTCTACAACATTTTTACCTCATGCATATAAACGTCTTGACACAGGGGCACATCCACCAATCTGAACTGATTCCTTAATGGCGATACTCAAAAAGTCAAATTTCACAATATTTTCTTTTTTAAATCTTGTCATTTTAAAATTAAATATACTTTAAGCCATTATTTTATAAAGAAAATGTTTATATATATTTAAAAAACAAAACAACACAACAACCAATCAACTTACACTAACACAGCAACCAATCAACTTACATTAACACAACAACCAATCAACTTACATTAACACAACAACCGATAACTTACATTAACACAACAACCGATCAACTTACATTAACACAACAACCAATCAACTTACATTAACACAACAACCAATCAACTTACATTAACACAACAACCAATAACTGACATTAACACAGCAATCAATAACTTAAATTAACACATCAACCAATAACTTACATTAACACAACAACCAATCAACTTACATTAACACAACAACCAATAACTTACATTAACACAACAACCAATAACTTACATTAAAAAGTACAAAAAAGGGAAAAATAAAGATTCACTTTATCATGGACGTATTTGAAGAAATGATTATAATTATTAGCACCAACCTATATAATAATCATGACATTTTAAAAAAAATGTATCTCTTAATGCTGTTTAACATTGTATTATTTGAAGGATCATTAATTAAATTTGCAGTAATTGGAAAAGTAAATACGCAGTATTGTTTTCATTTTGCAATATAATACAATACAACCGCCAAATGGCTTCAATGCTTTTATTTTCAACTAACATTTCCACCCAGAAACATGCCCACCGACAGAAATTTCGGGCCCCTGGGTAGGGCTGTCACGCCCCCCCCCCGTGCTGATAATAATATTTTCAAACGTCCGGGCCCCTAAAACTCGACCTAAAACTCGCCGGGCCCCTAGGCCTTTGCCCCCCGCCTCCCTCTCGGGGACACTGCCCACATACACACACTTAATTAATTGTATATTTACATGCACTGTAAATGTTATTTCCTCTTATTGTTTCAGACCAACCTGTACGAAAATGAAGGCAGCTCGATAGAAATACCGCCTGAACTACCCCCAAGGCCCGCTCACTTTCAGACTTCACGACCTCCGAATCAAATGTGACATCTCACAGTTCGATATGATTATAACCTCCCCCACCACCCCCACAACTGCACTATATAAAATAAGCTCATAATAAATATAACTTGTTTTTTGTGTACAATTATCTAATTGTATGTGACCAATCCAAAGAAATAAATATTTGAGGAAATAGTTTTTTTTAGAATAGAATCAACAATAGAGAATTAGTGTCTCCTTACATATTAAAGATGCAAAATTATCGTAACTGTCCTATCCCTTGTAAGTGCTTGCAGGGTCAGGCATGCATGATGCAATCACCGGTGATGCAATCACCAGTGATGCAATCACCCAGTGATGCAATCACCCAGTGATGCAATCACCCAGTGATGCAGTCACCAGTGATGCAATCGCCAGTGATGCAATCACCCCAGTGATGCAACCAATGATGAAATCAGTGATGCAATCACCCAGTGATGCAATCAACCCAGTGATGCAATCAATGATGCAATCACCCAAGTGACGCAATTCATGATGCAATCAGTGATGCAATATATATCCTATAAATGGGGAAGTTAACACGGTTGTTAGAGGGAGACGGAGACACACACACAAGAGAGAGAGACTAGAGACCCATGAAGGGGATACTAGATATAACACGTGGACTAAGTGGACAGTGCAGTCGAGAGTTATAATAGTTATAGACTCGTGTACTGGTTTATAGTGATAGCAGTTACTTGTGATTTATTGCCACATCTCTCATCTAATATTGATTTGTAGCATTTTATCTGTGTGTAGTGTATATAGTATTATACAACGATGGAACAGTTGTGATTGATATTGCCACATAATTATGTATTATTTGGTGGCAGCTAAAAGCGAAAGTAAATCCAGTTGTACGTCTCTGCAGTGTTAAAGGACTTCGTTATTTGTGCATTCTTTCATTGGACATACGCTACAAAGGAAGAATGAATTTTATGAAACTTAATGGTAAGAATAACATTTTATTCTTGAAATATTTCTCGTCATATTTTGGATTAGTTATATTACCACGTGACATTCCAACGTTTTCATTTGTTTATACGTCTGAACATAACAATGGCTAGTACCCCAGAAGAAGAAAAATGGAGACAATACAAAATTAGAGGAGAAGAATTAGGTCTCAAAGGTAAAGAATTGTTGGAATATATAGACAAAAAAGAAAATGAGGATAGAGAAAGAGATGAGAGAATAAAAGAAAGAGAATTAAAAAGAATTGATGAAGAAAGAAAAAGAAACTATGAAGAATTAGAAAGAAAAAGAAATCATGAACTAGAACTAGCAAGAATAGCTGCAAATAAAACAACTGTTATAGAAGAATCAAAAGGAAATTACTCGACTCAATTAAAAATGCAACCTTTCAATGGTAAAACTGAAGATATTGACACATGTTTACAATTTTTTGAACAACAATGCTCAGCCAAGGTACAAAAATTCCGATCAGTGACTGGAAGTCAGAACTTTTCAAGCTTGTAAAAGATGATGCAAGAAAAGCAATCATGACAATACATAACTATGCTGAGTTGAGTTATGAAGATATAAAGATGAAACTTCTGAAATATTTTAATAAAACAGAAGAACATTATCGTCACCGATTTCATGAACTAAAAATGTCAATTAAAGAACAACCTCAACAGTTCATTGATTTAGTTATGAGTGATTTAAAATCATGGCTTATGATGGCAGAAGTTGATATAAATAAACCAACTGAGGTTTTAGAAATGATGGTAGTCGACAAAATTCTTAACATGTGCACTAGAGAAGTGTTGTCCTTCATTAAACAAAGTTCTAAGTGACTATAAAGATTGCTATCCCAATGATGAAATAAGTATATCAGACATTTGTGCATCTATCGATAAATTCAAACCACGGAATGAAACATACAAATTAAAGAATGATAGATACAAACCAAGATACATGAGTCAATCTAAAGATAATACTGTTTATTTTGAAAGAAGAATTTGTCATTATTGTAAGAAAAAAGGTCACATTTTGAAGTACTGCTACTTGAGAAAGAAAGAACTAGAACAACATAGACCAGAAAAACTTCACTTACGTCAAAACAGAAACAGACCAGAACTTAATTCTACTGAAAAGTATGCTGATAGAAAATATCCAAAACAGAAAGTTCAAGATAATGGTGAAACAGAACAATACTGTGCAAATATTATAAATACAAAAGGTCAAATAATATTTCATCCTGCTATCGTCAATGGTCAACAAATAAAATGTCTTAGAGATTCAGGTTGTACTACTGTAGTTGTTAAAAGAAGTCTGGTTAACAAAGATCAGTACATGTCAAAGAAAACACACATCAAGCTAGGAGATGGTACTATAAAGTCGTGTGACGTAGCAACCATTAAAATAGACTCACCATGGTTAGCTGGTATATGTGAAGCTATTATACTAGATAATCCTGTATGTGATTTGATTATTGGTAATGTGCCAGGAGTATCGAAAGATAACACAGAAACTATTGTAACTAACTGGATACAAAGAAAAAGAAATGAAGCTAGGCAACAAACAAGACATAAAATACGATTCAAGAATAAAGGGTACAAACAATCATATACCAGATCTATTGTCTAGAATGATAATTGGGACATCTACAGACAATTAATGAATGTGGATTACTACTTAAATGGAGATATTTTATACTGTCGTCATCGACATTGAGATGTCAACGATTTTGTCACACAAATGTACGTTGATTAAACATTGTTGTTTGAGCTGATGTCACAAGACTGTTTTTATCAACGCAAGTTATCGTTGAGCACACTTTGCTCAATTTTTCATTTTGATTAATGGAGCAATTCATCGTTATTGTGAGCAGTCTTTGCTCAATTTTCGTCGCAGTTAATGGAACAATTCATCGTTACTGTGAGCAGTCGTTGCTCATATTGTCATCCTGACAATGTTAAACGTGAACACTGTGAAAACAATTTTGCCATGGACATTTATTAGTATGAGAGACTATTTTGTGTAGAGACTATTTTGTGTAGAGACTATTATGTGAAGAGACAATTATTGATTTTTGTGCTTAAACTTTGACCTGAAGTCATTGAAGCAAGACAGTGTAGTAAGAAACATGTTACACATATCCATCGTCGTCCTGATGTTGATGAAATGGACTACACATCTACTCAAGGAGAACTATATATATTTTTTCAAAGTTTGTTACACATTCGTTTATTATTGACATCTGTCTAGAGATGTAATTGTATTTATATTTTTAAGATTAACATGTATTACATTTTGTTTTATTGAAAAGATTGAGAGATAATTTAATAACAAAAAATTTTTTTGAGAGTTTGCCAGAATATTTGAATGAATTTATAGCAATTCATGAGTGCTGATTTTAAAAATGCCACTGCTTTTGCTGAATTGGCTCTAGTTTCTGAGATATTGAACACCCTTAAAATATGATTGTACCTATTGTGTGAAACAAATGCAATAAGTTTGGTGTCTGTTGTTTAATTTAAATATACCAAGTTATGCTTGGTTTATTTTTTTTTTCTCTTTTTTGCTGCTTTCTAAAGACATCAGGTTCATCCACAGAAGATGCTGCAAAAATAATCCGAATGTATTCTGTTACATCTGTGGAGAATACTTGATTGAAAAGCAAAGAAGAAATATAACCGACTTGTGCAGCAGGCATATTTGGCTTATTTCGGTATGAAGCTGGAAACCAAGACAAGTCTTGGGCTCCCCATAAGGTCTGAAAAACTGTCTGGAGGCTACAGCAGTGGACAAATGGTGAGAAAGAAAAGTCTAAGTTTGGGTGTACCAATGGTATGGCGAGATTCGAAAGACCATTTTGGTGATTTTTATTTTTGTATTGTGAATGTTAAAGGCTGTCGCCACAAGAAATCTAAGTGGGATTATCCTGATCTTAAATCTGCAAGGAGACCAATTCCACATAGCAGTGAAGTTCCTATACCAGTGTTTACTGGATTATTAAGAGCTTTTTACCATCAGATCCGACGAAGGGCAAGATCTGGAGTTTTTGGCAGGTGAAAACAGTGGAAGCGATTATGAAGGAAGTTCTTCAACACCTCAACCATTCAACCAAGAAGAACCCAATGACCTAATACGAGACCTAAATCTGTCCAAGCAAACATGTGAGTTTTTAGCGTCCAGGCTCAATGAAAGAAATTTTCTCAAACCAGAAGTTAAAATAACATTTTATCGGAAAGAAGAGTTTCTTCTTCATATTTCAGCCAAGAGGAAGATCTTGTTAACTGTAATGACATCCCTGGACTTCTGCTCCAAATGGGACAGTTCCATCAGAAGCTTGAAATGTGTTCTGTTACACAATGGTAACCGTTATGCATCTCTTCCCATTGCTCACTCAACAACACTTAAAGAAGAGTATGAGAATATCAAAAAACAGTATTGCAGAAAGTCTGTTATTATGAGCATCAGTTGTCAATTTTTGTTGATCTAAAAATAGTAAACTTCTTGCTTGGACAGCAGTCAGGATACACAAAATACCCATGCTTCATGTGCCTTTGGGATAGCAGGGCAAGGCAAGATCTTTGGACAAGAGTGACATGGCCTGCAAAGTATGAACAGGTAAAGAAAAATAGATCATTCTCCACGCTTCATATCAAATGAGTTTTAATGAAACAATTTGTTAAAGGTTTTGGACAAATCTGGCAATTGCTTCAGGTATATTTGCAGATCATTCCCCGGATGAGCATGGAAGCTGAAACCTGGGATTTTTGACAGTCCTCAGATTCGAAAACTCATCAATGATCAAAATTTTATGGATCACATTGAAGCTTCTTCATGGAACAATTTTGTTTCAGTTGTCAGGAACTTATTAGAATAACAGAACAGAGAATTACGAAGAACTGGTGCAAGATATACTCGCTAACTTCAGAAACATTGGAACAAATATGAGCATCAAGGTACATTACCTACACAGTCATTAGACAAATTTCCAGGTAACCTTGGGGACTTCAGTGAGGAACAAGGCGAGAGGTTCCATCAGGATATGAGGGTGATGGAGGAGAGATATCAAGGAAGATAGGACATACATATGATGGCTGACAACTGTTGGAGCTTCCAACGCAATTGCACCAACGACACATACAAAAGTCGAGCAAACAGCGATTTGCTAATACATTACCATAGACAATTAACAAATTAATTAATTAATTAATTAGACATAATTAGTTTTTCAAATGAGAATGTTTTCTTCTATAACATTATTACACATATTTTTGAACAAATTTCTGAGTGACTATTAACATTTTCACTACTATTTGTTAGTATACTATTATACTTCATGCAATTCTTGACCAAATTCAAATACGGTGCATTACATTTTTAATTAATTTTAATTATCTCGTAAAATAGAGCCAATCTAGCAAAACACTTACATATTCTAAATCAGCATAGTTGACTTTGTATAAAATGATTCAAATATCACTGGCAATGAATTCTGTTTACCAGTGTAATAGAATAATTAATAATGATATAAGCATGTAAAGCTATAAACAATGGCAAAGAAAGTAATGTTAGATAATTTTATTTAAAATTGTTGATATTGCCAAAATTTCATTAGGTAATGAAATTTTTTTTGGGATAATAGAGTGTCCTATCCCTTGTGATTAAGCTTTAATTACGTTTCATGTGTGCTTATTTGGTATTGTTCCACCACAATGATGCAATCACCCCAATGATGCAATCACAACAATGATGCAATCAATGATGCAATCGCCCCAGTGATGCAATCACACCAATGATGCAATCACCCCAATGATGCAATCAGTGATGCAATCACCCCAGTGATGCAATCACACCAATGATGCAATATGAGAGTGATATATCCTATAAATAGGAGATTACCACGGTTGTAAAGGGACGGACACACACACAAAGAGAGAGACTAGAGACCCAGGAAAGGGATACTAGACTAAGTGGACAGTGCAGTTGAGAGTTATAATAGTTATAGATTTGTGTACTGGTTTATAAGTTATAGCAGCTACTTGTGTTTATTGCCACATCTCTCATGAATATTGATCTTAGTATTTATCGTGATAAAGTATAGAATTATACATGTGTTTATTGATTCATCTTCTCAAGTGTTTATATTGGATTATAATATTCTCATCTGTATATATCATGCATTAAAAAGTTCAGTTAATTCTTTTACAATACAAGGAGTTATGTCGTCTGATTTAATTAGAGCACAAGTGGGATACGACACAACAATAAATTCAATAAATATCATTCAATAATAGTTATGTTAATTCGGTAGGCCTACAATCTACTATATGTTTACACTGACAACCAATTACCGACCCACGTGACCTGTTATATTTGTTTAAATTTGAATAATAAAACTATCTAACAACTGTAAAAAAATGATATACTAGTCAATTTGAATATATAATCTCTTAGAAAATATTATTATCTCTAAAAAAAACTAGCCAGAAAAAAATGAAAGTGTCCGCAAACATGAAATTAGCGTTCAATGTACAAAAGCATCAAAATGGCCTCGAGTTTTATCAAATTAAAGTTATAACTACAACAATAAACATTTCCAAAGAAATATAAAGCTAAAAGAGTAATTGTAAAGGCATTATTAATGGGTTTGTTTTTATGTCTATAAGGATCACAGTTTTAAATTAACTGGAGATCCGGGTTTTTTATATTCCGGAAAGATGAAATAGGCAGTTAAGAAAACACTCTCGAAAAGGACAGACGTCTTCTGTATCTTAGAGTTTATTATTATTATATATTATTGATGGTAGACATTTTTGTATATGATCCTAATGGAATTTATAATAGCTATTTTCTTTTGTGATCGGAAGACTTGATTAGAAGTAATTTGAGAGACATTATCTATTTTTGTTTGTGATCCTAATGGACTTTAGTATTATAATTAAATACTTCTTTTAATTGGTGATCCAACATATTTGACATAATGTATACAATGAACTTTTCTCATACTTATATTTTATTGTGTTACTGTGCAATAAAGTTGAATCAGCAAGAACAGTCTTATTACGTTATTTGAGTGAAAGGAACGGAGGGCCACAGCTACCACACGCCTCCAAGTTTGTTCAGTGACAAAATATATTATACTCCTAAACACACGAACTTTAAAACCTTCACAGTAATGAACAAATAATGTAACTATTTATCTACAAGTTTTTATCGTTTTACTTACCAACTAGAGGTGTTTAAGTCCCAATAAAGTTCAATTCATTGTGACTGGTGTAGCGTTACCAACTTGATTGTCGGCCATTAACACGGTCGTGCAAGAGTGGGTGAAAAATGTGTGTTATATGCTATTTCTTAGCGCTCTGCGCTTCTGGGCCAAGCTTACAAGATAAGTTTATTATCGTATTTTAAAAAAGAAAAATGGACAAGCTTTCTAATGATACTAAAGAAAAACCTACAAAATTAAAAAATCACATAGTAATTTATATTTATTTTGATTTTTAATATTAAAATATTTTAAATATAATTTAATTAAATGTTTAGTATGGTTGTAAAGAGCATTCATTTTCGCACACATTGATATATTTGGCATTACTGTAAAACAATGGCCCAGGAGCGCACGGAGAGTGAAAATAGGATGGTCAAATTAGATCACACATAGGCAGTTAAAAGTGACTTTGGTGATGGTTTTCATTTAAAAGATTGAACCTTTTGTTTTGAATCAACGTAATTAAAATTACATATTATTGAAGGGCTAACAAAATACTTTAAAATGGTATAATGTATTTTGAGATTTTATCAGTTTTACATAGAGAAATCATTAAGTTAAAACTCAATATATTGACTACAGTGGCCTTAAAACCCGATTTTGAGCCAGTTTGTGGTACCTACATCTTAGCAGCCTCAGCACTAAATACTAGAGTCATCTTAGCAGCTAAACTCATAGCCTTTAGATCCCATGTAAGCTGTTCCTGAATTAAATTCCTAGCCATTTGCAAGAATTATTTTCTCCCTATTGCACTAAAATAAACTGTATTAAACAGCTGATCTTTTGAAGGTCATTTGTGTAAATAAAGCAGAATATAACTACACTCTGTTTAAATGTATTTATGTGTATCCATGGACTTACCTTGCAGGTAATGTTCCCCCAGACTTTCCATCCAATATTGGCTTCAGCTGAACTCTGTTCATCTAGTTCTAAGGTAAAATATGAAAAAAATGTTAATTACCATATAATATAATGTACTAAGATTTTATGACACAAAATAATAATGTGAAAAAATTGATTTATTGGATCAAGATTGAACAAAGTTAGATCCAACAATACTTCAAAAAATTCTCTTGCAATAGTTCAACTCATTTATATTTTTTTTAATTATCGAACAGGTGGTTAAAAATAGCAAAAAATTATAATTTCTTCTTCAAAAAAAAGCTAGCAATACTTTTCACTCCTACTTTAGAATTAAAACCGGTAATACCTCACTCCTACTTTAAAGTTAAAACCGGTAATACCACTCCTACTTTAGAGTTAAAATCAGTAATTTTCATTCTTCTTTAGAGTTAAAACTGCTAATACTCACTCCTACTTTAGAGATAACAGCCGGCAATACCAACTCTACTCTTAGAGATAAAGCCGGCAATACTCACTCCTACTTCAGAGATAAAGTTGGCAATACTCATTGTCCCGCTTGTAGAGATAAAACCGGTAATACTCAATTGCTACTTTAGAGATACAACTGGTAAAACTCACTCCCTAACTGTCGAATTCTAAATGGATAGAGTAATTCATACATTCCGAATATTTTCTTTTACAGACATTTTTACATTTAGTGAAACGGTCCCCCGTCAACCAATATTAAAATGTTCCACGTCCATGTTTGTAAAAATGGGGAATGACGCAGTAATGGAATTGTTGGCAGTGACGGAACGAGTTCAAGGTCATCAGTTGTTGGTAGCATCAATCAGAGGAAAGAAAGGAACAGTTGTAAGTTTCTTTGTATTTAACCTTTATTTTTAATCGTTCAAAATATAAAATCCACCAAAAATTAGAACGAAATTCCCACACATTTTCCCCAAAGAACACACACAAAATAAACGCTTTAACGCTGGCTAAATACAGACACGCTTCTTTACACACGACGTACACTCACTCACCATCTCTTTCAAATATATATATGGGTCATTCCATGTCAACTCAACCAGTTTTTTGACAATTGTTCACCCGACCCCCTCAGATCTTCCTGAAATTTTCAGGGCTTGTGGTGCATTCAAAGTTGAGTGATTCCTGAAAATTTTAGGCCATTTGGTCAAAAACTTTCTGAGATATGATTTTTTTAGATTTTAGGGGTAGTCGCGAGTGCGCGTGACATTTACATTTTCGCAATTTTTCACCAAGAAGGCGTTAAGACATCAACATGAAATTTTCACCATAGCTAGTACTTGCCAAGGTTGACAAGTGTGCAAAATATGAAAAGTGTGAATTACTGTCCACATGGTCATCTGGGGGTCGCGAAAAGTGCAAAAATGGATGACCATGATGCTTAAAGGGGCCCACCATGAGTACACTATTATTGATTAACAGGAATTCTCTATCAAAATAATAAACACTTACTAATTGTATAACAAACATCATTTCATGTCTTATAGGTTCTTGGCTATACCGAGTCAAATATTGATGAAAACTGTCTGAAGTGCAATGTTTGGAAATTTTTAGGGCATTCTGTGTGCAAGCTACACTTAAGATAAATACATCATTCAACTTAGGACAAAACAATGAGTAAATACTGAAAATTTCAGCCTGATACCTTTTTTAGTTTTTGAAATATTCACGTTCAAATATCGCGAAAATGTAAATGTCACGCGCACTCGCGACTACCCCTAAAAATTAAAAAAATCATATCTCAGAAAGTTTTTGACCAAATGGCCTAAAATTTTCAGGAATCACTCAACTTTGAATGTACCACAAGCCCTGAAAATTTCAGGAAGATCTGAGGGGGTCGGGTGAACACCACTGGTTGAGTTGACATGGAATGACCCATATACTAGTTGCAAGTACCCGGCTTTGCCCGGGTTTAAAATAAGGTTTTCTGTTTACCTTCTGTTTTCTCCCTACCCCCTCTCTCCCTTCCTCTCTCTCTCCCTCCCTCCCTCTCCCTCCCTCTCTCCCATCTCTCTCCCATCTCCCTCTCTCTCCTCTCCCCCTCCTTCTCTCCCACCGTCCATCCTCCCTCCCTCCTCCTTCCCTCTCTCTCCATACCTAACCTCTCTTTCTCTTTATCTCTTCCTCCCATTTCTTCCATCCTCTCCCTCTCTCCTTCCCTCCCCCTCTCTCCCTCCCTAACCCCCTCTCTCCCTCCTTTCTCCATCCCTCCCCTTTCCACCTCTCTCTCCCCCTCCCCCCTCTCTCCCTTCCTCCCTTCCTCATTCCCTCTCTCTCCCTCCCTGCCCCCTCACTCTTTATCTCTTCCCTCCCACTCCCTCTCTCTCTCTCTCCCTTCCCTCCCTCCTCTCTCCCTCCCTACCCCCTCTCTCCCCCCCTTCCTTTCTCTCTCCCTCTCCCCCTGCTCCCTCTCTCCCCATCTCCTTCTCCCCCCTGCTCCCCCTCTCCCATCTCTCCCTCCCCCTCTCCCCCTTCCTCCCTCCCTCACGTTCCCTCTCTCTCCTTCCTGCCCCCTCACTCTTATCTCTCTCCCTCTCTCTCTCTCCCCCCCTCTCTCTCCTCCCTCTCCCTCTCTCTCCCTCCCTACCCCCTCTCCCTCCCCCCTTCCTTTCTATCTCCCTCTCCCCCTGCTCCCTCTCCCCATCTCCTCTCTCCCGCTCCTTTTCTCCCCCTCTCCCATCCCCTCCCTCCTCTCTCCCCCTCCCCTCCCTCCCTCCTACCTCCTCTCTCTCCTCCTGCCCCCTCCTCTCTCTCTTTATCTCTCTCCTTCCCTCTCTCTCTCTCTCTCGCTCTCTCTCTCTCTCTCTCTCTCTCTCTCTCTCTATATATATATATATATATATACTTATTATTATGGCTTCACACTTCTTCTAAAATCCTTCTTCATTCCTTTATCTTCCTCAAACTGTACAAATCAGCATGAAAAAACAACAACAATTCTTTGCATCACAAAGGCACTATACAGCACCAGCGCGCAAGTTCTATTCGATCATCGGGAAATGACGTCACAGAGGAATTTTATTTATGGCGCCGTCGAGATTACTTTAATATAGTAAAATACTAAAATAAAAAAAAATTAATTACAATTAAACTACCCATCGAGATGAAACGAAACCTGTCCTATAACCTTCCCCATGTAATTATGTGTATGTGTAACACATTTCACATTATTTGGTTATCTGGATCTTGAGTTATAAGGGAACAGACAGACAGACAGACAGTCAGACAACAAATGCGTCTTATAAGTATAGAGATTATTATTATATATATATATATATATATATATATATATACACACACACAAAACACACACACACACATTTTAAAACACGAAGTAATGCACATACTTTCATGTACAAAATACTATATAACATACAAAACAGAACTTTTTTTTACTGTAATAGTTTTATTTGGGCAAAAAAAATATTCAGCTAAAACACTAGCTAAAACACTAGCTTGAGCACTAGCTAAAACACTAGCTAAAACACTAGCTAAAACACTAGCTAAAAAACTAGCAATGCGCCAAATAACATGTTCAAGGGGGGCAAAAGGCGTATGAACATATGGGGCAGGCCTGGGTTAACCATTAGGCAAACAAGGCACGTGCTTAGGGCATCAAGCGTTTAGGGGGGCACCAAAGTCCACAAGAAACATTTTGTATATTATCCTGGTAACATGCGCGTAATCGACGTGACATTAGAAAATCGCAAATGTAATATTGAATCGCACATTATTTAACCTTGGTCCCACAGACTCCCACAACATGGGGGAGAGGGGGGGGGGTAAATATCTGCTACCCAGTTTTATTTGCAATTTTTCTTCGAGGTTTTTTGTACTATTTTGAACTTTTTTTAGGATATGTTTGTGCTACGTAATGCCTGTTGCGTAGTCTGTTAGAGAAAACAATTGAGAATAGTGCTAATTTTTCGAAGATGCAAAAGAAATAACACCAGGGGTGAATTATAAATCAACTTTGAACCGTATCCCAGAGTTATCTCTGAATGTCAGAGACGAATTTTGTATATCTGCTTTCTACGTCATTGTTGACAAACTTGAGACAGAAATGAGTAGACGAGGACAGGTGTATAATTAATGATATAGCAATTCGATTTTCTTGTTTGATCTCAGTGTTGTGAAGGACTAATAAATGCATATCCTGAAGATCTGAACAATAATTTATACACTGATTTGCAACAGTTCCACTCAGATTATTCGCCACAGGTTTTGTAAATCAAAATCTGAAAACAACACATTCAGTCATTGCAGAATTAAACAACGTAATTGCTAGAGAGGCAACATCGAGTGTGCTTTTCCAAATGTAGAAATCGCCTTGCGCTTATTTTTAACATTAACATTAATGGTTAAGAACTGCTCAACTGGGCGCTCTTTTGCTCAGCAGAAACGTAAAAAAAAAACCCAAATAGATCCGCAAAAAAAAAAAAAACCCAAATAGATCCACAAAAAAAACCCAAATAGATCCACAAAAAAAAAACCCCAAATAGATCCACAATGAGACAAGAAAGGTTTGATTCATTATCTCTGCTAATGATTGAGGCAGACTTATTGCGCAAAATTAACTTTGATGATTTGCTCAAATACTTTACCAGACATGGTGATGTCCATTAATTGCGTCAACAATTTAGGGAGG
Organism: Bulinus truncatus; assembly: GCA_021962125.1. Lineage (NCBI taxonomy): Eukaryota > Metazoa > Mollusca > Gastropoda > Planorbidae > Bulinus > Bulinus truncatus. Next base: position 1,104,076 of record JAGDYQ010000122.1, read on the forward strand.
GGGGGGGAGTTCTGGAAAAGTTTGATAGCTGTTGACATGGGGGAGGAGGGTTTGGAGACTAATTATGTGTATTAATTGAACTATCTCATGAAACTTACTGTTAAAATACTTTCAAACCCGATTAAACATTTAAATATGATAAACAATATTCTCCAATCAATGAAATAAATTGATGGTATCTAAAATATTAATATGGATTATTTTATATGCATTTTAGAATACAGTGTACTAGTTTATGTAAATTAACCCCCTTTAAGCTATTTTTAGCCATTTAGATTAGAATAATATATTTTTTTGAAATTACCTAACATGTTTATCAGTGTGCGTGTTCTGTTAAATTTTCTATTGGCAGAGTGCTCAACTGCTCATTCAGCAATCTTAAATTGGTACAATATGTTTTAAGATGTGAAATGTCACAACCGTTTATTGTTGAATTTGCCAGACTGATATGGTCTAGCTTTACAATTCATTTTGTTAACCATGGACAGCACATTTTTTAAAACAATTTTATTACTTTCTATTTTAGCTATACTAATATTCTAACTCTAACTATTAAATATTATTATATTGGACAGATAAAGAAGACATCCGACTTTCCGACCTAATGTTGCGTAATGACATTCGAACATTCCCGATACTGCAAAAGGTTGTACTACTATATACCTAAAAATTAACTGCCTTACTTAGTAATCAAATAAACACTTTTTATTACAGTAATTATATTAAAGTTTTTTTCAAGCATATCATTAATAAAAATATTTGTAATTATTTCGTTTATTGCGGATAAATATTGAATTATTTGCGGAATAGTCAGTAGCGTTGGAAGGGCGCAAAAGTAGAAAAGGCGCTGAAATATAAATCTTGAAAACAACAATCAGCCACTAGACCAGATATAAGCGATTTATGGCCCGCAAACAAGTAGGATCAGTTTGACATTACATTCCCTTCCGTTCATTTATATCGATAACGTTTACATTTAATTTATGTTAATTTATATGAAAATATTATAAACCACCTCATTCATGTCTATTCTTGGTCCGGACCTTCAATCAAATTTAAGAGCCCATGTGGCCCTTCCGTGGTTATAAATCTACATCTGTGGTCTGTCTGTTAAACATATCGGGGAGTGTACAGGCACACATGTAAGCTGCAAATCACAGTGCTAATATGTGCATAACGTGCTATGAGCTGCTGACACAAATGAACTTTAATTTTGTTTAAAATACTTCTGTAAAAGGAAAGAAAAAAAAAATTACTATTCAGTCGATTGTGAACCATTTTATGATAAATAAAATTATTGTCAGTTGTACATGTAACGTTGAAAGGTCACACATACAATAGAGATAAACATCAATAGCAGAATCAGTGAATGCACAGTGAATGCAGAGTGAATCATGAAGTAATTGAAGTCTGCACCCTTGTCAATATCAATGTCGGAGTACGAATTGTCTCTAACTTTAAACTTAATCAATAAGCATCCAATTTAGTACCTTTCAATAATTTCTCATGTATGTGTATGATGGGATGTCGGCAGCTCCGTAGCGTGAAAATTTTACAGCAGGGGCCAGGCATTCTACAGCAGGGGCCAGGCAATAGCAGAGGGGCCAGGTAATACATTTTACTATGTTGAGCAAATAAGAAGAGGGGGCCAGGCAAAACGTGGGGGGGGCCTGGATGTCGGTCAAGATTGTTGTCAATGATTGACTGGGTCAGCAAGTGACTCCAAAGTAATGACATATATACAAACAATACAGCTATAATGGTTAGAAATTTATAAGTGGCCATTCAGAGTGAGCAAAATAATGGAATGAAATCAAGGGCTACAGACAATGATACAAGATGGATGTTCCAGAACTATTCTAAGAAGAAAGAAAGACGTGTGAGAACACTACATCCAGAACAGGCAATATATGTAGGAAGTGATCTTACACACTAATTAAACACGCGGTGTGTAGTTTAAAGATGTTATACATCCTATAGAGGTTTACATTTTTTAGAATGGTGCCTAGGAGAGGGGGGAAGGGCAAACAATACTGACACAGAGCACTACAGAAGTTAGCCAGGCCTACGACTCGGCGGATGTAATTGCGAACCGTATTGTCAAACAAATTACATGGAAGAGCCACATACTGTTATATAATATTTGAAGGCTGGAGATGTGTTGTAGTTTTTTGTGAAAAACTCGTTATATACACAGGTCAAATTAGATATACATACAGGTCAAATTAGATTTCAATTATTAGAATTAGCGGGCATAGTTGGAAGTTTGTTACTTAACGTTATATTTGAAAAGGGGGGGGGGATTTTATATTTATACCTTTTTGTGTATAAGTTTCTATTTTTAGACGGGGGAGGGGGCGTGTAACAAATTGGGGTTGGGGTCGGGGTCACCGAAAGTTTGACAATTGTTGACAGGGCGGGGGGAGGGGGGGTCTAAAAATTTAGACCTTAGATATTTCAAATTTGCTGATTGGGTCATTCCATGTCTACTCAACCAGTTTTTTGACAATTGTTCACCCGAACCTCTCAAATCTTCCTGTGGTACATTCAAAGTTGAGTAATTCCTGAAAATTTCAGGCCATTTTGTCAAAAACTTTCCGAGATATGATTTTTTAAAGTTTTAAGGGTAGTCGCGAGTTCGCGTGACATTTACATTTTTGCGATATTTGAACGTGAATATTTCAAAAACTAAATGAGGTATCAGACTGAAATTTTCAGTATTTACTCATTGTTTTATCTTAGGTGTAGCTTGCACACAGAATGCCCTAAAAAATTCCAAACATTGCACTTCAGACAGTTTTCATCAATATTTGACCCGGTATAGCCAAGAACCTATGAGACATGAAATGATGTTTGTTATACAACTAGTAAGTACCATATATGTGTTTATTATTTTGATAGAGAATTCCTGTTAATCAATAATAGTGTACTCATGGTGGGCCCCTTTAAGCATCATGGTCGTCCATTTTAGCACGCATTGCGACCCCCAGCTGACCATGTGAACAGTAATTCACACTTTTCATATTTTGCACACTTGTTAATCTTGACAAGTACTAGCTATGGTGAAAATTTCATGTTGTTGTTTTAACGCCTTCTTGGTGAAAAATCTGAATGAAATTGCATGATTTCTACACTATCGTGGACCATAGTAATTTTTAATGTTTTGTAGGGCATTCTGTGTGCAAGTTACACTTCAGATAAATATATTATTCAACTCAGAATAAAACAATGAGTAAATACTGAAAATTTCAGTCTGATACCTCATTTAGTTTATGAAATATTCACGTTCAAATATCCCGAAAATGTAAATGTCACGCGATCTCGAGACTACCCTTAAAACTTTAAAAAATCATATCTCGGAAAGTTTTTGACCAAATGGTCTGAAATTTTCAGGAATCACTCAACTTTGAATGTTTTACAAGCTATGAAAATTTCAGGAAGATCTGAGAGGGTCGGGTGAACACCACTGGTTGAGTTGACATGGAATGACCCGATTGTAACATGAAAAGTTATGAGACTATCATACAGTTTTACGATGTTGCCCAACTCAATTCCTGGCTTCTATATCCAAGTCTGTTATTATGTGTAAGTAAACTTGGTAGTTACCTAGAACAACCACGAATGAGGGGGAAAACTTTAATTTTGTCGTAGCCCAGTAGACTTTTAACATTTAACGTGTTGTTTTTGAAACAAGCAAACAAACACTTATTAACCATCTTACTACTCAAGAGATGTTGACTAGAACTATAGGAAATGATCCAGGCGAGTTTAAAATCCTGTCAAGTCTATAGGCTATTGCTAATAGGGACGCAATCTTAGATAGATTCGCTTAAAAGTTCCCTTAACCCTAACGGGCCATCGGGGCAGATGAAGTGTAGAATTCATCTGTTTCTATAATCTCGGCATATGAAGGGGTTTGTGGTTAGCACAACGCCCAGCCGTCTTTACTTCCCCAACTTAAGTCAGGTACCCATTTAAAGCTGGGTGGACTTGTGGGACAATTTTACACCGAATTTCACCTGGAAAAATTCCACGGGCTTCACCGAGGATCGAACCCAGGACTCTCAGGTCGACAGTCGAGTATCTACACTACTCGTCCATCCGTCCCACTAGATTCGCAAAGGGCAGCGAATACTCTGGCACCGGCTCTGGTTGTAAGTGAGTTCAAACTTCTGTCTTGATATAGTACTTGAACATATATAGTATCTTGTCGACTTTTGTGTCATCCAGAGAAATTGTATCTCCTAGTTGGAAATTCAGACACCGGGCTTAACTAAGCTCATTTAATTTAGAATTTCTTTTGATCTAATGTTTTTTTTTTGTATTCATCATTACATTTGAAACGCTTCAATCTTTCCATGACTGGTGGTTATACCTAATGAGCGAATCATTTACTCTATTAAAAAAAAACTTGCATTTAGAACGGTTTAGCTAATAAGTGTCACAGTGCAGTTAGAATTAATATCTCAATATAGTTGAATTACGGTGACAACATTCAAATTACGGGCTTATGGGACTAGGGAGCGACCGATATGCCTTTTTACCGATAGTCCGATACCGATATTATTCCCCAGCATTTTTGCCGATACCGATACCGATAACGATATTTCGCTATTAATGAAAGGGTGTCTTGCAGATGATTAGAAGATTATAAAAGCAAAAGATTTGAAAAGATAGATCGAAAGACCGAAGTCAGAAACACAAACCATGCCTGCATAATCTCAGAAATCTGCATGTTTTTTTGTTTAAATATGTTGTTTTTACTTTTTACTTGTTCACAAACAGAAAAGTAAGATAAAGTTGTAAATAATTCATGTCAAATGGCAGTTGTAAATATAGTATTAATTGAACCAACTTATCTTTCAACTGCTGCCAACGATGTTAAAATCTTTGTTTCGATTGTTCTGTCAATGTTTGTCGACAGCTAGGCATCATTTATTGCCTGACAAGTCTATTAATTAATGAACGTTCTGAAACTAGCGATGTCAACATGATGGAAAGGCATATTTTTGTTTGTGCTTTGTATATAGCAATAAAAACATCAATAGATTTTTCTCTAAGAGTTAAACAGGCAAACACTCACGCCTGCCTCATCCCTGATACAACTGTTGCTATAACCAAAATGAGACAAAAGAAAGAATTTTTAATGTTGACACACGAAAGAAAGAAAAGAACAACAGAAGATGAAAAATGAAAGCCGACCGATCAAAATTTTGCTTTGAATTGCCATGCGGTAACATCAAAGAGTGTCATTTTACAATACAATATCTTTTCAATATCTTAACAAATAGTTGATAGTAAGAAAGTAACTGAATGAAAGAATATAAGAGTAACATTTATATACATCGACGCGCAAAGCAAAATCTTCAAAAGAAGATTAAAAGTAAATTTGTCCTTCAACTCGCCGACCCTGTTGGTAAATGACGTCATCTTTGTGCTGCTGTATCTAAAATGAAACTGGGTTGCGCGGAGGGGGGGTATAAAAAAACCGCGTTAAAGATAAGGGAGCGATTACTTTCTTGCTATATTATTATTTTAGGAAGGAAAGGCACATATGATATATAAAACGCATAGTGCCAATATCGGTCCGACTATCGGTCGCTCCCTACAAAAATCGGCCGATCCGATATTAACCGATAGTGCCAAATCGGTCCGATACCGATACCGATCCGATTATAATCGGTCGCTCCCTATATGGGACATTATTATTTTGTATCAAAATCAACCCCCAATAGAATAGTTATGTTTCTAACACCGGGAAAAATTACTAACACACCGGCCAGGCAAATTTTGCAAAGTTTTTATTTTATTGTTTAATATTTTTTTATCATTTTTATACAGAACGAATCCTTGACATACAAGGATGACGTCATATTAGTGAACACTCCAGATGTCTCAGAAATTAAGTTCCCTATTGATATGGATTCGACTAACAAAAGTGCTTTCTCCTGCTGGCTGAGATACACAAATGTAACAGATGAACGTCACCTGTTGATTGAACGAGAAATGGAAATGGAGATAAAAGGTGAGACATTGAACGTCTAAATGAAATGACTGGTTACTCTTAACTGCGTTGCGTTTTGATTTGTCTTTTAGACATGTGATGAAAATATTTAGATGATCGATTAAATTATCCTACTAATAAAGTGCTTATCTTGTCGTCCGGCTTGCGGGCGGCGTGTGGGGAAGCCGTCGCTATAATTAACCTATGACGTCATTTCCCGTCATTTTTTTGCAGAAATTTAACGCCATCGCTATAAATAAAAATCCTCTATGACGTCATTTCTCGATGGTACATTTTTAGAGCATTTTCGAAAAAAATGCTATATTGTCCCCGTTTTGTCTGTCTGTCTGTCTGTCTGTCTGTTCGTCATCATCCTAGTTCTCAACAACCATAAGTCCTAGACCCATGATGTGTATATCATTTTGTAGGTCTTGGCCTGCCAAGAAAACACTTTGGTCCATTTCGCGATTTGACCTCTGAGGGCCGAAAAAGGGGGCATTTTAAGTACCGTTTTTTTTACTATATAAGCTATATTAATAAAGGAGCGCCCTATATCTCAGTAACCATAAGTCCTAGACCCATGATGTATATATCGTTTTGTAGGTCTTTGCCTGTCAAGTGTACATCAAAAGTTCATTTCGCGATCTGACCTCTGAGGGCCGAAAAAGGGGGCGTTTCAAGTACCGTTTTTGCTTATAATTTAAATATAAATAATAAAAGATAATCAAAGGGGCGTAATCATATTTATTTTTGTAACAGTTATTCAACATGATTACTTCCCTCTCTGTTTATCAAAACCTATACGCGTGGAGCAAAATCTATGGCTGTAACCCGGAAAAAAATACGGATTTCGTCCGGCGTAGCCGTAGCCACTGCGTACACGAAAATGCTCTAAAATGTCCTTTGTCCGAAACGGAAAAGACTTAAATTGCTTGTTTAATTTTCCTACTAATAAAGCCGAATTGAACTTGTGCGCGGGTGCTACACCAACTTGCCTTAGGGCTGCAAAATGGCATAATAAAGTAGCTATTTTTTACTATTCAGTGCATTTTTATTAAGGCTTTTTTAATGCTCCGTTTTGATCTTAACATTGAGAGAATTAAGGATAAAACCTGACGGGTGACATACATTAGCACCCATATTTGTGTTTAGTTTGGTTTTGGTTTGGTTGGTTGTTTTGCTTTGGTTGATTTGTAGGGTTTGGTTTGTTTGATTGGTTGCTTTGGGTGGTTTGGTTGGTTGATTTGGTTAGCTGGTTTGCCTGTTTGGTTTGGTTGCTTAGCGTTGAAGGGTAAAACGTTATTTGTGACGGATTTGGCATGGTTGGTTTGTTGGTTGGATTGGTTGGCTCGGTTGGTTTGTTTGGTTGATTGGTTAGCTGGTTTGGTTAGTTGGTTTGGTTGGTTGTTTGGTTTGGTTGGTTTGATTGATTGATTGGTTCGGTTGTTTTTTGTTTGGTATGGTTTGGTTGGTTAGCGTTGATGGGTAAAACGTAATTTGTGGTGTATGAAATTCAGTAGTTAACTTGATTAGGAAGGTGTTTCACAGTAAACCTAGATTTCCCGGGCAAAGCGGGGCTTAATATCTAGTTACTTATAAATTAGTGGATACCTCAAAATAGGAATAGGAATATCTCAAAAAGGAACAAATTGAAATCATGTTAACAATTATACAGAATATGAATTAAGGTAAGAAGATTCGTGCGTTTACCACATTTTATTCTAGTAGTGTTAGTAGTCACCAGGCTTGCGGAGCCGCCATATTTTTTTCGGCTCCGGCTCCCACAAATTTGACGGCTCCGGCACGACTCTGGCTCCCTATTAAGATAGTATCACACGAGAAAAAAATGTTTGTAATTGCGCCACGCTAACATGCCGCTGTTAAAAAGCTATGCAAAGTTTGTCGCGTTCACCCCAATAGTCAGGAAAAATATACGCATTGTCGGTTTTACTAAAAATAAACCAATTCAGTGCATCCAGAATCATATCATTATTTTCGACCGAGGTTTCACTAGTCGCCATTTTCATAAATAATAAAAAGTTAGTTCAATGGTCACATTAGCAAATAGTAAAATGATACATTATTTAAAATATTTTAAAGACTTCAGTATTTATATTTATTATTAATAAATTCAAAGTGACTATTCGGACCCGGGAGCCAATAAACTCCGAATTTTATTCGGACCCCGTCCCAATAAAGCCTGATTGTTATTCGGAGCCACAGCCTTATAAATTTATCTACTCTATTTCAGCTATTCTGTTTATAATAAAATTATTAAATACAGAAAGCGACCATTTTGTTTATAGTCTATTACAAATTCGCGGTCAAATAATATACAAAATGACGCGTTCTATTTGTCGTCGTAGTAAAAATTTATTTTTAAATGATTGATACAATTATTCTATGAAATAAAATTGTTTTAACTTTATATATAACAAAATAACATGCCATTAAAAAGATTTCGGAGGGTAAACAAGATTCAAAACGAACACAAAACGATTCCCCATTAAAAATTTCGGCACCGGCTCCAGCAAAAAGTGCGGCTCCACGGCTCCTCGGCTCCGGCTCCGCAAGCCTGGTAGTCACTTATTCCACCTTTATACCTTATGCAGCGCAGTAATATGGCGCCTTTGGACTAGAAAACCCATGCAGAAACACCACAGAGAAATAATTTCAAAAAGAAAATAACGAAAACAAAACTTACAATAAAATAAGTAAATGCATGTATCCGTGTAATGTAATAGTATTGGTAACAAAGGTTGCGACCATACGACACTAACTAACAATTAGGGAGCACTCCCGCAAAATGTTGCTCATCGGGGCAGATGATGCGTACAGTCAATGTATTTCAGTTACATTCAGGGGCTGTTCACTTATTACTTAAACGCTAATTATTTTCCTCTAGTTACAACCTCACCCCATGGTAATAAATTATCGCAACTACCCCCCCCCCCCAACACCAAAGCCCTTTGCTCTAGAATTTCGTAACGTCTGTCTCTTTACGCTCCTCCCATTAAAAGTAAAATAGAAACTTTCAGTTTCATCGCTATATTCTAGTAAAATCAGTATTTATTATTTTACCCTATTTAGTACTAGCCCATATCATACTATTTACATATCATATTAGCCCATACCATAATAGCCAATACCATATTGACACATATTATACTAGCACATATCACACTAGCCCACATCATACTAGACCATATCACACTAGCTCATATCACACTAGCCCATATTACACTAGCCCGTATCACACTAGCCCATTTCAAACTACCACATAACATACTAGCCCATATCACACTAGCCCATACCATACTTGCCCATAACATACCAGCCCATATCACACCATCCCTAACCATACCGGCATATATCTTACTAGCCCATATCACACTATCACACATCCACAATAGCTTATATCATACTACCTCATACCTACTGGCACATATCACACTAGCCCATATCACACTATCACATATCATACTAGTCCTTATCATACTAGCTCATACCAAAAAAGCCGATACCATACTAGCCCATGTCTTAATAGCACATATCACTCTAGCCTATTTCAAACTAGCTCATACCATACTAGCCCAGCGGTCATGGAACCGGGATAAATTACTCCAAATGGAAAAAAAGGACATTTTTGGGTGTAAAAATATAACTTTTGTGAGTAAAAAGTATATATTTTTAATTTGATATTGGGTAATATCAACTTACACCAAATTATTTCTGGGTAATGATTAAAAAAAGTTCCCGACCGCTGCACTAGCCCATATAATTCTAGCCTATATCATACTAGCACATAACCTGCTAGCCCATATCAAACTAGCCCGTATCGATCTAGCCCATATCACACTAGCCCATATCATACTAGCCCTTATCAAAATAACCCATATAATACTAGCCAATAACACACTAGCACATATCATACTAGCCCATATCACACTAGCACATATCATACTTGCCCATATCACACTAGCACATATCATACTAGCCCATATCACACTAGCCAATATCATACTAGCCCATATCAAACTAGCCCTTATCATACTAACCCATATCACTCTCGCCCATATCACACTAGGCCATATCACACTAGCCCATATCATACTAGCCCATATCACACGACCATATCATACTAACACATATCATTCTAGCCCATAACACAGTAGACCATATCACACTAGCCCATAAAACAATAGCACATATCACACTAGTCAAAATCACACTAGCCAATATCATACTAGCCGTTATCACACTAGCACAAATCACACTAGACCATATCACTCTAGCCCCCATATCATACTAGCCCATATCACATTAGACCATATCACACTAGCACATATCATAATAGCCCATATCGAACTAGCCCATATATTACTAGTCCAAATCACACTAGAACATATCATACTAGCCCATATCATAATAGCCCTTATCAAACTAGAACATATCAAACTAGCCCATATAACAATTGCACATATCACACTAGCACATATCACACTAGCACATATCACACTAGCACATATCATGCCAATCCATATCACACTAGCATATATTACACTAGCCCCTATCACACTAGTCCATATCACACTAGCACATATCATGCAAGCCCATGCCACACATTAGCACATATTACACCATCCCATATCATAATAGCCGATACCATACTAGCCCATATGACACTAGCCCATGTCACACTAGCATACACCATAATGTCACATATCATACTAGCCCATATCAGACTAGAACATATCATATTAGCTCATATCACACTAGCCCATACCATACTGGCACATATCATACTAGCCCATACTACACTAGCACATATCATACTAGCACATATCACACTAGTCCATAACACACTAGCACATATTACACAAGCCCATAACATACTAGGCCATATCACATTAGCCCCTATCATACTAGTCCATATCACACTAGCACATATCATGCTAGCCCATATTACACTAGCCCATACCATACTAGGCCATATAACACTAGCCCATGTCACACTAGCACACACCATAATGTCACATATCATACTAGCCCATATCACACTAGAACATATCATACAAGCTCATATCACACTAGCCCATACCATACTGGCACATATCATACTAGCCCATATCATACTAGCCCATATTACACTAGCACATATCACACTAGCCCATATCATAATAGCCCATATCACACTAGCCCATATCATACTAGTCCAAATCACATTGGCAGATATCATACTAGCCCATATCACACTAGAACATATCACACTAGTCCATATCACACAAGCAAATATTACACTAGCCCATATCATACTAGCCCATATCACATTAGCACATATTACACTTGCACATATCAAACTAGCCTATATCATACTAGCCCACATCATACTAGCCTATATCATACTAGCCAATATCATAATAGCCCATATCACACTAGCCCAGATCATACTAGTCCATATCACACTAGCACATATTATGCTAGCCCATACCATACTATTTCATATCATACTAGCCTATATCATACTAGTCCATATAACAATAGCACATACCACACTAGCACATATCACTAGAGCCTATATCATACTAGCCCACATATTACACTAGCCTATATCATTTTAACTTATACCATACTAGCCCTTACCATACTGGGACATATCACACTAGCCCATATCACACTAGCTCATATCATACTAGCCCTTATCATATTACTTCATTCCATACTAGCCCATACCATACTAGCCCATATTACACTAGCCCATATCATACTAGCCCATATCATACTAACCCATATCACAATAGCCCATATCATACTAGACCAAATCAAGCTAGTTCATATCAGACTAGCCCATATCACACTAGTACATATCACATTCGTCCATATCACACTAGCCCATATCATACGAGTTTATATCACACTAGCCCATATCATTCTAGCGCATATCACACTAGCCCATATCATACTAGCCCATTTCATACTAGTCCGTATCACACTAGCCCATATCATACTAGTCCATATCACACTAGCCCATTTCATACTAGTCCATATAACACTAGCCCGTATCATACTAGTCCATATTACCCTAGCCCATATCATACTAGTCCATATCACACTAGCCATATCATACTAGCCCATATCATACGAGTTAATATAACACTAGCCTATCTCACACTAGCACATATCAAGCTAGTCCATATCACACTAGCCCATATCACCCTAGCGCATATCACACTAGCCCATATCATACTAGTACATATTACACTAGTCCATATCACACTAGCCCATATCATACGAGTTTATATCACAATAGCCCATATCACACTAGCCCATATCACACTAACCATTATCATACTAGTCCATATCACACTAGCCCATATCATACTAGCCCATATCACACTAGCCCAAATCATACTATTCCATATCACACTAGTCCATATCATTCTAGCCCATATCTTACGAGTTTATATCACACTAGCCCATATCACACAAGCCCATAACATACTAGTCCATATCACACTAGCCCATATCATACTAGCCCATATCATACTAGCCCATATCACACTAGCCCATATCATACTAGCCCATATGATACTTGCCCATATCATACTAGCCCATATCATACTAGCCCATATGATACTAGCCCATATCATAATAGCCCATATGATAATTGCCCATATCATACTAGCCCATATCATACTAGCCCATATCATACTAGCCCATATGATACTTGCCCATATCATACTAGCCCATATCATACTAGCCCATGTGATACTTGCCCATATCATACTAGCCCATATCATACTAGACCATATCATACTAGCCCATATGATACTTGCCCATATCACACTAGCCCATTTCATACTAGTCTATATCATACTAGCCCATATCATACTAGCCCATATCACACTAGCACATATAATACTAGCCCATATGATACTTGCCCATATCATACTAGCCCATATGATACTTGCCCATATCATACTAGCCCATATCATACTAGCCCATATCACACTAGCACATATCATACTAGCCCATATGATACTTGCCCATATCATACTTGCCCATATCATACTAGCTCATATGATACTTGCCCATATCATACTAGCCCATATCATACTAGCCCATATGATACTTGCCTATATCATACTTGCCCATATCATACTAGTCCATATCATACTAGCCCATATCACACTAGCACATATCATACTAGCCCATATAATACTTGCCCATATCACACTAGTCCATATGATACTTGCCCATATCACACTAGTCCATATGATACTTGCCCATATTACACTAGTCCATATGATACTTGCCCACACTGAGTTAACACTTTTTTTTTCTACAGAGTCTACTACCGGAAGAAATAATTCAGTTACTACCACCATAGGTATATCTATGATGATAAAGATAACGGCTGTTGTCATTGGAGGAATCCTGGCACTTGGTGTCGTAATAACTGCCATTTATTGCGTCATTAGATGGCGCATATGTTCATGTGACAGTAAGTAAAACATGCTTGAAACATTATTTGTAAAAGTAAAGATAACAGTATTAGTTATTGTTGTTTTTTTTAAAAAAAATAGATTTCTTGCATAAAATAGCTCTGAACTCTATTTTGTCTAGCTACCTGTTTGTAATCTTAATTTATAAAAAAAAGGAATCTAAAGAATTGGTTCATAGAATATTTCCACACGCAGTAATAATGACAGTGATGATGATGCCGTGAGTGCCGGAGGGAGACAGTATGTCGTAGAAGCATATCAACCGAGTCAGAACGTTCCATCGGACCACCGCATGGACTATGCAGGGTCACTGAAATGTCGTCGGGGAAAATTAGAGTTTTATCCTGGACTAGTCGGCGATCAGAAGGTTAGAGTTCTACGCGACACAGGCTGCACCACAGCAGGCGTAAGACGTTGCTTTGTGTACCGCTCGAAACTAACGGAAGGACCCTATCATGTATGACTTTTGGGGGGAACATTGAAACGTACCCAACTGCCGTCATCCTGTGTTGGAGACAACCGCTGATTTGATAATAGGGAACATAAGGGGTGTGCAACAACCCACTTTAGCTGGTTTACAGTTGTGGCAACATCATGCAGTTGTTAGCCAGGCAGGGGCAGCGGTCACCCAAGCTCAAAAGAAACGAGAAGAGGGAAATGCAGTAGGAAACAACCGAGACATTATGAAGGCGATGTCATGTCAAACAGAAGTCAGGCATAGGAAGGAGATGTCATGTCAGACAGAGGTCAGGGAGATGAAGGAGGCGGCATGTCAGACAGAGGCCATGCAGATGGAGATGTCATATCAGACAGAGGGTATACAGATGACGAATGTGGAATGTCAGGGGAGGTCAGGCAGAATGTTGAGGCGACCTGTCAAACGGATTATACGACAGAGTAAGGCAGTACAACAGAAGGTGGAGAAAATACAGAAGGTGAAGGATGATAAAGATTGTTGTCATGACGACACCGTAAAGATCAAGAAACATTCCGTTGACTACAAAACGCAGGAGAACGTTGAGACAACGTTGGACGTTAAGATATGCAGAACGTTGAGGCAGCAGGTCAGACTTCCGTGCAGGTACTCAGGGCTGACAGTGCAAATGATTCAGGACTTATGTATTACGAGACGTGTGGGATATTCAACGCTAGAGTAACCGATGGGTGTTGCTACCACCAGACTTCACAGTTATTGTGGAGGTGCTACCTGGAACCAGGTGGTGGAAACGTTATCTAAACAACCGAGAGATGACAGAACCGGTATCAAGGACACATGTGTTGGAAGGCAGGCGACGGCAGCCCTAAAGACACCTACTTAGTGATTGAGTAGACATAACTATTGTTATGTTATTGAATTTATTGTGTTTTTTAGTTATAATATATGTATTCGATGTCATGTTACCATAATTGCCATTATTTGGTCATTTTGTTAGTAATGAATATTACTAATTAGGACATTCGGTTGGAAAGGATACATTTTAAGTTATTTGTTTATTGAAGGGGAAGATGTCCCGGAACCATTATGTTATTATTTGGCATTTTGTTAATACGTATATTTAATATATTATATTTTGTTGTTAACATTGTATATGGGAGGCTATTATTCTCAAGTGCACTAAATGGAGGTTTACTGTTGTGATGGTGGTTTGTTGGATTTTGCAGCCACATCGGTATCGGATACTTGGGGTTATTTGTTCTTGATGTTATTGATTGTATTTGGTTATCCTTTTTATAAGTAGGGTATCGTTTAAAAAAACAAACAATTAGCATTGTTTCTGTAAAGGTGGAGGGTATGTCACAGGGTATTCCTATGACAGTGCTGCACTAAATGAATGGTTATGTTGAACGGAAGAGAGAGGTGCGATTTAGACACGGTTGTGGTAGTAAAATGAAAGAATACATTAATTTTAACAATCTCTCTTATTGTGTTGGAATTAATCTATAAGTATATTGTGACACTATGTCTTATCAAAACTTGTAGATAAAAAAAATGTTATCAAAACGTATAGATAAAAATGTGCTATCAAAAGTATAGATAAAAATGTGATAGCAAAGGTACAGACAAAAATGTATTATCAAAGATATAGACAAAATGTGTTATCAAAACGTAAAGACAAAATTATACGTATAATTTTAACGATAATTTAAACATTATGATTTTCAGAAGCAACTATGTCAGCTATGAGTGTGAAATATCGAAGGACTCTCATCCGACTAGCGTGTCCTTGACATTTAAGAAATCGGACACGCCCACAAACCTTTTCAAAGTTTTCTACCCACCCCCGCTACAGCGGAATTTTACTGTCTGTCACGCGGGTCTGTACAATTACAGAAATTACAAACTGTTGATTCAGAGCGTGGAATTGAACAGAGTTTTGGAGCAGAGCATATCTTTGTCTACAATATAAGTGTCTCAAATGAAACAGATGCCGTGTTGAGGTATTATCAGAAACAAAATTTCTTGACCGTCATTCCGTTTCTACTTCCCGTTTCTCAAGCCCAGTATCAAGGTCAGATCTTGGCTATGAACGACTGCCTCTACCGCAACAAGGGGGTCTCTCGGTTCATTGCATTTGTTGATACGGACGAGCTCATTATTCCTAATCACCATGACAACTGGTATGACCTCATAGCTAAAATCGATGAAGATTTCTACGCCACACGTAAAAATTCAAATATCCGACTCGGTTCGTACCTTTTTGAAAGCACATTTTTCCAAGACAGACCAAGCAGCTCCGAATGGCAGGCAATAAAACTCAACAATACATTAACGTCTGAAGAAGAGCGGATTCTGGAGCAGTGCTCACTGACGGTATTTACCCATGTTAAACAGTTGAAACATACTTTTGGTAGACTCAGAACGAAGACTATAGTCAGAACGGAGCTGATCATGTTCTCTACTGTCCATTTACATACTCGCATCGTGGTACGGCAGTAAACTATCCTATCAGCGTTAATTTGGCTTTGCTTCACCATCAGAGAAAGTTTGATAACTCTCGTGACGGTTTTGTTGAGGCAACTTCCTGGAGATTCAAGGATAGGTTAATTCCCTTGGTCAATAAAACGTTTAATGAGCTTGTGTTATAAGCTTGTGTTATAAACGTATCCCTTTTTTTAAAGGTCAGCTGTTTGTAAGCTTTTATTTGGCTTCTTGTTTCGTGGATTTTTGGGTTTGATTGTCTATATGTTTTGTAAGTCAATTTTTCGCATGTGCTAGTTTAGTTAGATTGCTGAACATTTGGACATGCGTGAATAATATCTATTAGCTTTCGAGTGTTAAAATAAATAATATTGAAATAAATAATTCTAAACGTTGACACAGTATGCTATCTGTTGCAATGCGTGACATTAATTTTTGTCTGTCTTTGAAATAGTCTGGACTACGCGTCATACAATAACAAGTTGCTAGATACATAACTGTAACTGGTATTTGATCATGATTCAGTATACTTTATTTAAATAGTTATATGATTTAGGTATTTTTTAAAAGAAATTTTTAATAAAAGGTGTTTTATCTTTTATGATACATATTATTACTCCATTGTTAATAACTTATCTATTTCTCTATTAGCTACAAAAGTAAAAGTTTGTAAATCTACAAAGTGAATAGAAAGCTATATATATATATATATATATATATATATATATATATATATGTCGCGAAGTGTTATAATTGTTTGAGAACCAGTGTAATATCCTATGTACATTTTAATTCCAACTAAGTGTCATTCATTTTTTTTATCATTTTATGTAATGTTTATAGGAATTTATAAATTATATATAATACACTCATTGAAGGTTTATTAAAAACAAATACTCTGTTCTATTGTTGAACTTTTCCTCTGTTATGGTGGTTCTCAAACGTTTAAAGATTTCTAACATGGTGGCCCCTGAATGTTGGCTCCTGTATGGTTGCCTCTGTGCAATATTTTTTTACATCTCTCCAGCCCCCGCTAGGTATGGAGTGCCCCCTTACAAAGAAGGAAAAGAGGAAAAAATAAAGAAAAAGTAACTAAAATGAGAAGGTACCCCTTGCTGGGTATTCCCCCTGCATATTGACGTGGCTACGGGCCTGCATCTCATCCCCTTTGAAATTAATTATCGTGAATTCGCAAGAATCGCCAATAGCATCATATCTCAGTTTAATCCCCCCATCCACCCCATTTTTTAGTGTTTAATTCAACTGCTACAATGTTCCCTTCTAGATTTAGTTAGAACCACTGTTTTAGAACCACTGTTTTAGAACCACTGTTTAAGAACCACTGTTTACAGATGTTTTTGACTCTCGTGTAGACTAAGATGTCACCATGCAGGCTTTTTGTATTTATCAGCAATGAAGCTACATTTCATTCTAACCCAGGGTCCATTTTATTTCTGTATGATTGTTCATTAAATTTAAAAGGTTACAACTGAAAGTCTTTTAGTTATGTTTCCCAATTTATTTTCTACTAAACTGACACTTTTGTAAAAGACCAACCTAAATAGTGATTTCCTTTATTTAAAACCGAATTTGCTCTCTTTTAGGGCGGGAAATCAAAGTTCCTTAATTAATATCTTTAAGAAATGCAGCCCCCCGGACCAACCATTCTCAAGTAGTTTAGGTCTAGGCCACTGAACAACTCCGATTCCCTCGTTGCTTCGGGCCTGTATCTCTGCCATATGTCTGTATTTCTGTATGTCTTTCTGTCTGTCTGTTATATTTTTCTGTCTTTCAATCTGTCTGTCTGTCTGTCTGTCAATTTGTCTGTCTGTCAATATGTCTGTCTCGCTAAACTTTGATCATTTATCAATGTAGTCTGACCAAGACTATGCAGAATTTGTAAAATATAGAAACTCAACAACCTCGTTTAATTCCGCCTCCCCCCTGCCCACCCCACACACCAACTCATTTTATATCGTATTTTAAAAACAAACGGGAAGCTGAAAATCTATTCCTAGGCATTGACCAAGCAGGCCAAGTGGGTCCAACGTATAGGGTTTTATTTCTACCCTGCTACGTTAAGTGTGGTCAGTTGGATTTATCGACATATTACTGTCAGACCTTTAGATATACCGGTCAAATAAAGAATTCCATAACGATCGGTGAAAGGATAACAGAATTATTAATCATGTCATATGGATTAAACAATAAAACAATTTTTATGTATTTCTAGTGAGACATTCGGATTTTTGAGAGCTGTTTTGATCCTAACCCCTCTCCGGCCATTTTTCTCCCAAAAACGAAAGGCTCTCAAATGGTCAACTTATTCTGACCAGTTGACCAGGACAGTCCTAACAGTATTATTGACCAACTAGTTATATGGAGCCCTAAAAAACTCAAGAAATGGAATGAACATTTGTGGGATGACAGGAAATCGGGGACCTTGATTTGTGACGCTTGCTATGGCGCCCTAAGTAGCGCCACTGCCTATGTTAAAAAATAAATATATATAAGAAATAAAACACGACCATTAAACTAAACACTACGGTAGATTCCAGCTTTGTCATGGTTGTATGAATTTTGCCGTCATCTCAATCAATGCCAATGATCTCCCCTTACAGAGAAGCTATAAATAGACTGCAAATAAAGCCGCAGTCCAATTTTGCCGCAACTGAAACACAGCCAAAAGTCTATGTTCAAAGCCTACAAGTAAGTTTTCATCATTAGGTTTTTTTCCATCTAATATTTATATGCTCGGTCTTTTTCAACATTTTTTAGCTAGTTTTTATCCTTTGTATTTTATTGGAGGTGTATTTCACTTGCCACCTTTGAAACACAATAAAAGTCTATGTTCAAAGCCTACAAGTAAGTTTTCATCATTAGGTTTTTTTCCATCTAATATTTATATGCTCGGTCTTTTTCAACCATTTTTTAGCTAGTTTTTTATCCTTTGTATTTTATTGGAGATGTATCTTCTTTTAAAATCTCACAAGTATAATCTCCTTTTTTTACTCGTACATATATATATATATATATATATATATATATATATATATATACATATACATGTATATATATATATATATATATATATATATATATATATATATATATGTATGTATATATATATATATTAGAGCTGCTGTTCGATTAAAAAAATTACAGCAATTAACGCATGATTAAAATTTTTAATCGCAAATTAACGCACTTTTTAATCGACACAATATAACACATTTTGTTTCTATGCAAACATGTAAGTTAGAATATCATAGCATAAAATTGGTATAATAAGCAGATTCAGATTAATTTACGAAGAGGTATAATTAATTGTAACAGATTTATTAAGCATCTGCACTAATGTCATTGAATTAGTTATTGAAACCAGTTTATTGACATGTATCAATCACGTCATGTGATAAAGTTATTTATTTTAATCAACAACAATGTCAACAATTGTTTTTCTCATTACCATAGCTCCTGTGCCGTCTTTAGGTATAGGCGATATAGGCAGCTGCCTAGAGCGGCATTATTTCAAAGAGCGGCAAATCCCAGCAAATAAAAAAATAAAAATTATAAAAATTAAAAATAAAATAAATGAATTTGAGAAAGTGTAGAATTAAATAAGAGAACAAAATTGGTTAGAATGGCGACAACAAATAAGTCACGTGGATTAACGCTCTATCTTAATTTATTATACCAATATTTTCAAAATATTTTCTTCTTTTGCATTTAACAAAATTAGATTCAGATATAATTGAGGATCCTGCTAAATGGCCAGATATAAGTGATAATATTCGTTGTTTTCTTATTCAGCATGATCCAAAGCAAATCAAATTTGTCAGTTATCCAAAAGATGAAAGTGGGAGACAATTTTCTAATTACCACTATACACGCAAACTGGCTAACGGAGAAACTTTAAAAAGGAAATGGTTGATGTATTCTACGTCAGTAGATAAGGTATATTGTTTTTGCTGCAGAATATATAACAGGAGTAAATCTGCCTTAGCAACACATGGCAGTTGTGACTGGAAAAATATGTCAAGTATATTGCAGCATCATGAAAAATCTCCAGATCATTTAACCAGTTATCATGATTGGAAAGAACTAAAAATGAGGATAACAAATAATAAAACTATTGATGACGTGAATCAGCGCCTTATAAATCGTGAAGCGAAACACTGGAAAGATGTATTAGAAAGAATAATATCTTTGGTCAGAGTACATGGAGTTCAAAATTTACCCCTGAGAGGGCAGTCTGATCGGTTATATACACCTCATAAAGGAAATTTTTGAAATTTGTTGAAGTTATTGCTGACTTTGATCCGGTAATGAAAGAACATATAAGACGTTTTAAATCAGATGAAATTCATGACCATTATTTAGGAAAAATTATTCAGAATGAGATCATTCAACTGTTGAGTAAGAAGGTAAAACAGAAAGTGATAAATGATCTAAAAATGCAAAATATTACGCTATAGTTCTCGATTGCACACCAGACGTCAGTCACAAAGAACAGATGACAATGATTGTTAGATTTGTTACAGCAAATGAATCGACAAATGACAAACCTTCAGAAGTTTCTATCAATGAACACTTCATTGGATTCGTAGAACTTGAAAAATCTACAGGTGCAAGTATGGTGGAAATTTTACTTAAAGAACTGTCAGATTCGGGCATTCGTCTATATGATATGAGGGGACAATGCTACGATAACGGAGCGAACATGCGGGGAATACATAATGGTGTCCAAGCAAGAGTTAAAGAGCTAAATCGAAGAGCCTTTTATGTCCCATGCAATGTGCATTTGGTGGTGAATGATGCCGTAAACTGTTGTTTGGAAGCAGTACAGTTTTTGAGGTAATTCAAAATATACACCTTTTCTGCATCAACACATCGCTGGAATGCATTGTTAGAATATGTCAAAAACAAAGAGGCAGCAGGTTTAACTGTTAAAAGTTATGCAACACGCTGGGAAAGTCGAGTTAATGCTGTGAAGGCAATTGATACCAAACAGTTGAAATTTACGATGCACTCGTTTCAATTGCTGATGACATTTCACTTTCTGGACCACGTGGAACCCAGTCCCATGCAGAGTCTAAGGAATTGCAAAACATTTCAAGGAAAAGATCTTGATTTAAAGAAATCAATTCAACAATTGAATGCAACTAAAACTGTGCTCCAAAATTATAGAACAGATGAAGGTTTTGCTAAAGCAATTACAACAGCTAAAT
Organism: Bulinus truncatus; assembly: GCA_021962125.1. Classification (NCBI taxonomy): domain Eukaryota; kingdom Metazoa; phylum Mollusca; class Gastropoda; family Planorbidae; genus Bulinus; species Bulinus truncatus. The sequence goes on from JAGDYQ010000122.1 coordinate 1,125,736, forward strand.
CATTGGCTGAAGAATTTGATATTGAGTGCAATTTACCTACGGAAATACAAATAAGATCTCGACTAAGTGTCAAGGTCCCCTTGCAGGGTCCCTGCGGTCGTTGTCAATTGTATGATCACTTACTGAGTTCTGGCCAACATTTATATTTGTCCCAGCCACGTGGTGATACAGGACGCACAACACAACAAGAAATTGAGTAAGAAACTCATTTGTAAATTACATTACAACACCTTTATTCATCAAAAACAAGAACATCCGCGGGCCTTGAGAAAGGCCGTAGCTTTCAAGCTACTACAAAAAAAATCTATAATCAAGTAGATTAAAAGGCATTACCTGAGGGTGGGTAGTTCTCAAAAGAACTTAGCTCTGAGCCGGTCGAAACCGGCCATGCTAGTTAACCTAGGACTTCGACCTTCTCACGACTGCTCAGTGCTGACTCCTAACTCTAACTCGACCGGAAGGTGCGCCACGCAATCATCTCGCTCAGAATAAGCTTCGCTGACCAATGGGCAGCAGCCGGAATATAGCTCGCTCATCGTGCGTGATCTGCTGCCTCACTCGTGGACGGTTCCAACCTTCAAGATAAAGGGGGGGGGGTAAAGGACACTCCTCTCTCGCCCCGTTCCGCTTGAATGCAACAAGGGCATAGCTTATCTCCCATATAGACATTTCCCAGGTGGTGTCAGAATTAAGGGGTTAATCTTATGCCAGACGCATAAGCCAATGACACTGGGAACACAAGCCTTTGTCTATCTTATATATATCTCCCCTCCCTCTCGAGTGATACAATAGAGAATGTTCTGGATTTCATTCTTAAATCACAGAATGTGACACTAAGAAAGGACAATTTGACAATGAAGTTTCAGATGATCCAATTCTCGAGCAGATGCATTTCAGAGTAATTTTTTAACCAGATATTGGATAACGCAATTCAATCAGTTATTTATCGATGTATGCAGTTAACATCTCAAAGTGATTTATATGGATTTTTGTATGACATTAAAAACTGGAAAATTTGATAACAGAGAGGTTTTCTGGTGCATGGACCTTCAATTAGCTTTAACATAGAAACGAAGATTCAGCAGACCAGACCGTAGACTAGGGGGGGACACTGGGGGACCGTGCCCCCTCGCTAGGTATGGAGTGCCCCCGTTTTAAAAAAAGAAGAAAAGGAAAAATAAAGAAAAAGTAAGGTGCCCCCTTGATGGGTATTGGTGCCCCCCTGCTTACTTTGCCTAGCTACGGGTGCAGCAGACATTAATGCAACAGAACTGTGTGATGAATTATTGGCTTATACAAGGAGAATACAGAAAAATCAAGCCCTAGAGTTATATTAGACTATCTATGTGGAATGGGCGTGGTTGCTTTTTCCGATGCTGCGAATTTTGCTTACACTCCCGATAACAGTGGCGAGTGAAGAGAGAAGCTTTTCGCTCAACCTTACAAAACATATCTTCGTTCTACCATGTCTCAGCATCATTTGGTTGGTTTTGCTACAATATCTATAGAGAAAACGATTGCAGAAGATTAGGATCTGACCGAGGTAATTGAAGTGTTTGCCTCTGCAAAAGCTAGAAATACATATTTTTCTTGAATTCTCTTTAATCTTTTTAATGCTTAATAAACATGACATTTCATTTTTTTAATTTTTCATTACTTTTTTAATAATAAAAAAAAAAAAACAACTTCCTAAAATACTACGTATACTTAAAACTCTTTAACTTTTATAAAGTTGCCAAATTAAAAAAATTGTTATGAAGAATGAAGACCAGTAATAAAACTATAAATCAGCCCCATAGCGTGAAAATTCTACAACAGGGGCCAAGACATTCTACAGCAGGGGCCAGGCAAGAGCAGGGGGCAGGTAATACATTTTACTAAGTAGAACAAATAAGCAGGAAGGGCCAGACAAAACGCAGGGCCCGGCCCCTGCTGCCCCCACGCTAAGGACCTGCTATAAATACATCATATTTTTATTTTCATAATTTAGATTTACTTCAAAATAAATAGCATTTAAAGAGTTTTCTTAGAAAAATGAAACTAAAAGGGCGGCATTTTGTCCTACTATATCACAAAAATGTCTAAGGCCGGCACTGCGTAGGTCCCCTCTCCTCTCTATCCCTGTCATATTTATACACTTTGCCCCCACGTATATCTTGTTTACAACTACTCCACTACCGTACTTACCCCCTTCACTTCCCATTCCAAAACAAAAAATACACACGTCATTTATATCTCATATGTGCCTTTTCCTTCATAAATAATAGTATAGCCAGAAAGTACTTACTTGCTCACTTATTATTAACGCGTTTTTTATTCCCCCTTTCCCACCCTGTTAGATTTTTTACACTCTTTTAGCTTACTCTCCCCACAAAGATGACGTTACTACCAACCGTACCGTACCCCTCTGTCCCATTTTTCAAATCATGGCACCTGTCAATCAACCAGATGTTCACTAATGGTATCATTGAGTGTCATAATTATTATTAAGAAAAAAACAATCTATTGTTTCAAGGTCATACTAGCTGCATGATTTTACGTGCGTTATTGACAGTTTCTGTATTCGGTGGATTTTTTTCTTTTTTAAAAATCGTCTGATCTAGTTATGGTTATAGAATTGGATTATTTACTGATTACTGAAATGACAACATTTGGCTAAAATTTAACGCATCTAGGTGTTTGCGTTAAAATGTAATCGCATATGTTTAACGCATTAATTACGCTTTAATTGCAATTAAAAAACAGCCCGAAATAAAATATTAAATTTAGCTCAGTGTCACAATAATTCTGAAAAATACAACCACTGTCTTGTACAGTCTAGACCTTGATTGACAGGTGTCATGTATATGAAACTAATAGTGCAGCTGTTGCAGACGTGACCGGCCTAATGTTGTATTATCAAAATGCGATAAAAAATTTGCGCAAAAAAGGATGATACAAAATGTCTAGCATATGTCGTTATTTTGATCTAGTTTTAACCTGGCTCATTATACACTTAATTTTTTTGCCTTCAAGTTGGCTTAAATAATACACATCAGTATATAATGTAAACTATGAATGAAACTTTTCTCTTTTTACATCGACCGGGAATGGAACAGGAGGTTTACTTGTCGAACTATATAACAAAAACATCTTCATTTATATTACAAGTGGGGATTTTATCGACATTTCTAGGGTAGAGGGTGTATCGGAATTGCGACAGGGTGGGGTGATAGATCTACTTAATAAGTGAACAAACCTTAACTTCAAATTTGTTGAGTGAAATACTGTAATTTATCGATTTCTTGAACTTGCAATATTTCGGTCAAATTAACGCATTTAGGTGTTGCGTTAAAAATTTTAATCATAAAATTTTTTTGACGCGTTAATCGCAAATTAACGCAGTTTAATCAACAGCCTAATATATATATATATATATATATATATATATATATATATATATATATATATATATATACATACTTAAATCTATATATATCCTGTCTGTATCTATTTTTCTTTCATATTACATGAAAGCTTTTTTTTTTATTCAATTATAACAGTCAGCTATTATCCTATCTGCTGCTCCTTTAGTTTATTCTTGAGATCTCCTTTATTTCCCTTTTAGGATTTTTTCTCTTATCACTACCTTCGTCCTTTTTTTTCAGTTCTCTCTTAAAGTTCTATCCAAACCAAAGAAATGGAATTTGAAAGCAAAATCCATATAAAAATACTATACAAGTATATATGTCTGAAATAGCAGCATAGATACAGACACTCTACTGTTAGAGCAACGGTTCTCTATAGAAAACCAAGAAATAAAAAAACATTTCAGATTCGAAAATCCAACAAAATAACAGACACATCTCTAGCATCAACAACACCACAATTTCTATTAACAACACCTCTTTCACCGCCTTGCCTAAGATGAACACATTTGCAAATGAATACCCAAGATACACAACAGAGAGAAAAACTTCCCGAAATCTGTTAGACGCCAACATACAAATCACATGACAGCCCGCAAAGAAATATAGCCAAAAAAACAAACAAACAATACTAGCACACCAACCAACCAGAACACGTCAAAATTATATACACAGAATCCAAATAGCCTCACCAAGATCACCTGCCCCACATAGAATTTAAATCTGTCCAAACTAGTACACCGGCATCACCTAGAACACGTACCATACGTACCCACCACACAGAACCCAACAGACCTCAGACGGTATCCGGACAAAACCCCCACGGATACCCCCCAGCGGACAAAACCCCCACTGGACCTCTCCTATTTTTATTATAAAATCTATTATTAGGCCCTCATTTTTATTAAAAATGTAATATATAATACCTGGATGAAAATATATATATAATATGTATTTTTTAAGGGAATTTTTTCAAAGTATCCCAATAAGCTGTATTAGCCCGTCGAGTCACAAAGGTCATAAATCAATCTCTTGTTAACTTTACACCAACAGGCAGCTTATCTTACAAGGGTAAAAAAAAAACAAATGTAAGGTTTTAGCCCAAGGTCAATACTGACCTATCTTTACCTTTTAATTCTCGCGCCAGACACATTTTATAGCAGACGGTAAAACAAACAGCATAAGAACCACAGTGGTGAAAGCCAATCCTTTATTTAGGTAAAACAGCATAGAAACATGCCTAATGATAGACTGAGTTGACAGACTTGATATCTCTTATATCGACAAACTTTTCCCTTAGCTATGGTCAACTTCGTATATATATAGAAGTATTAATAATATTGACTTATATTCAATATTAATATTTTGGGGGTTTTGTCCGCTGGGGGTTATGTCCGCTGGGGTTTTGTCCGTGAGGGTTTTGTCCGCTGTGGGTTTTGTCCTACACTCACCACCAGCCAACTATCACCAGAGATGCCAAATGAAATATGCTCCCTATAGTGAAACAAAAATGTGAAATTTTTTTTATATTTATGTGTAACCATATTTATTTATATGTATTCTTTTAAAAAAATATTATGTGCAAATCTAAAATTAAAATACCTAAAAAAAAAAAGGAAATGTCTGGTCGTGGTTACCATTCTGCCATGTGTAATGTTCAAACAGGAATTTTATATTTACATAGACTATATGCATTTATATGTACGCTTATGTATTTATATTTATTAAACTGTCTAAAAGTGTGAATCAGAAGCGGAGGAAAACCGATGATGACATTAGGAAGGTCACTTTTTTCCCTAACCATATTGAGGTCTCCTCCGACTTCTACCGCCACACCCCTGTTTTTAATAAAAGAAAAAAAAGAACCAAAAAAAAAAACAACTGTTGATTCACTTTTTGGCTGATTTACATTTAATTTCAACACCTTATTCTTTACGACTAAAAAACAACTGTTGATTCATTTTTAAGTTGATTTACATTTAATTCAACTCCTTATTCTTTACGACTAAAAAAACAACTGTTGATTCATTTTTTTGTTGATTTACATAATTTAAACTCCTTATTCTTTACGGCTAAAAAAAACAAGGTAACTAGACAGGTTTTTTCCTAAATTGTTTATTCAACCTTGGGGAAGCCCACCATCTCTCTACCAAGCGTCCCCAGCTGGCGGATAGGGGAAAGACCCTTAGATATAAGGGTCAGCCATGAATACTAAATAAGCGGCCGCGGACCAACTGGTTTGCTGTCATGGAGGGTGCGGGGAGGTACCGAGGTAAGGATACCTTTAAAAAATTTAAAAACCCCAGGAAATGATAGCAAAAAAGCGAACATAGAGCGCTCAAACTCTAAACCCGGCCAGATGAGGCCGTTAGCTAGGGATATCAGTCATCGGAGAAACTCCGAAATTCAATCAACTGCTGCCTTGTATATGACCTTGGCTGACCAAAAACTATAGAAGCAAATCCAGAAATAACAGCAGGCTTGAAGACGGAGGCAGTGGGCCTTAACGGCGCAAAACATACTGCCAGGCAATCTCGACGAAGCGAGAACGAAGAAGAAGTTAATTCAACTATTTTTTAAATAGTGTTCTTAGTAAATAACATTTAACGTTTATTAAAAAAATATATATGTATATATATATTTATATTGATATGGCTTAGAATGGATGGGAGGAGAATAAGAGATTGACATGTATATAGATGCAATAAACCATTGACAGTGAATGCTCTGTTTACTCACGTAGGAACCTTGTGAAAACAATGGCTTCAACTGTACCTAAAGAAAACCAGCTGCCACAAGTTTTTCTTGGAAATACTGGACTTAAAGTTTCAAATCTGTGTCTTGGTACAATGACTTTTGGTGAGTCATTTGTAAGTATGAACACAAAAACCCATTTTCATTAGTTTAATGTTTCGTTAGTTTATTGCATTATAATGTTTCGTTAGTTTATTGAATTATAATGTTTCGTTAGTTTATTGAATTATAATGTTTCGTTAATTTATTGAATTATAATGTTTCGTTAGTTTATTGAATTATAATTTTTCGTTAGTTTATTGAACTATAATGTTTCGTTAATTTATTGAATTATGATGTTTTATTAGTTTCCCACACCTGGTCAATGTGACGAGGCCACATCTCATCAGCTTATCAACCGCTACGTTGAGTGGGGAGGCAACTTCCTGGACACAGCTGACATCTATGGGCGTGGCAACTCTGAAAAGATAGTGGGCAGTTGGGTATCTAGTAGTAGTAGATCTTAGCCTACTTTATGGTTATACCATTGGATATTACTCAAACTGCAAGATGCTTTCTCATAAAAGTATATTTCATTTCGTCTCGAGCAGTGTTTCCCAAAACTTTCGACATCTTTGTACTCCTAGTTAAAAAAAACAGCTTGCATATATTATTTTTACCAGTCATGGTTTCCCCCATTCCATTGTTTTCGCTTTAGCTGTGCATGATTTCCCGATCTAGTAAGGTCTAGAGGCAATAACAAACTGAAAATGCAAAGACTAAGGCCCCAAATCACCTGAAAATGCCACAGACTAAGGCCCCAAAACACCTGACAATGTCAAAGACTAAGGTCCCAAAACACCTGACAATGCCACAGACTAATGCCCCAAAACACCTGACAATGCCACAGACTAAGGCCCCAAAACACCTGACAATGTCACAGACCATGGTCCCAAAACACCTGACAATGCCACAGACTAAAGCCCCAAAACACCTGACAATGCCACAGACTAAAGCCCCAAAACACCTGACAATGCCACAATGTCTCAAACCGAGTCTTCTAAAACTTAGAAATGGCTCAAAACCTATTGTTTTAACGTAAACTCATACGCATATTGTCAGGTAATTATTTGTCATAAAAAATGAAGTAATGTTAACAGTAACTAATACAAGTTACAATAAACAAAGTATCCATCAACAATTAAGGCTTCAGAACTTCATGGCAAATTAGGTATTTTGGTCAAGCGATAAGTATTTATAAAGTAAAATTTAAGTTTAATATTTTGTCTCTTAAACATATGTTCAAGTAAATATTATTTCTTGTCAACTCCCCCCATTTCTGTAGACAAACGCGAGAAAATTTCGTTATCGCTACAAAAGTTCGTTTCACAATGGGTACTGAGAAAAACTAACAACGTTGAACTGAGTCGACGTCACATCACAACCAGCATTGACAACAGTCTGAGCAGACTTCGTACAAACTATGTCGACCTGTACCAGGTAAGTGTGACAACAGTCTGAGCAGACTTCGCACAAACTATGTCGACCTGTACCAGGTAAGTGTGACAACAGTCTGAGCAGACTTCGCACAAACTCTGTCGACCTGTACCAGGTAAGTGTGACAACAGTCTGAGCAGACTTCGTACAAACTATTTCGACCTGTACCAGGTAAGTGTGACAACAGTCTGAGCAGACTTCGCACAAACTGTGTCGACCTGTACCAGTTAAGTGTGACAACAGTCTGAGCTGACACACTACATATGTATATAATGAAATATACCTACCACACATCTATATTCATATCTAACGGTATACTGACTGAAATACCCCCCCACATATATATACTGACTGATACACCCACACACAAATACATAAATACTGACTGATGTACCCACACAGATACATATATACTGACTGATGTACCCACACATACATATATACTGACTGATACACCCACACACATACATATATACTGACTGATATACCCACACATACATATATACTGACTGATGTACCCACACAGATACATATATACTGACTGATGTACCCACACATACATATATACTGACTGATGTACCCACACAGATACATATATACTGACTGATGTACCCACACAGATACATATATGCTGACTGATATACCCACACACATATATACTGACTGATGTACCCACACACAAACATATATATTGACTGATATACACACACACATACATATATACTGACCTACATAAATACATATATACTGACTGATATACCCACACAAACACATATATACTGACTGATATACCCACACACATACATATATAATGACTGATATACCCACACACATAACATATACTGACTGGTATACCCACACACATACATATATACTGACTGATATACCCACACACATACATATATACTGACTGATATACCCACACACATAATATTTACTGACTGATATTCCCACACACATAATATATACTGACTGATATAACCACACACATACATAATACTGACTGATATAACCACACAGATAATTCCTACCAAGTGTTATACGCCACCTACCTACATATCGACCCATATACAAACAAACAAACTAACCTACCAACAGACATAATGTACAAACAAATCAATAATTTGACGCCTATGTTTCACCCATGAGACTCATTGTTTTGATGACGCCTACGTTCAACCAGTTAGACTCATTGTTTTGATGACGCGTATGTTCCATCAATTAGACTCATTGTTTTGATGACGCCACGCCCCTGGAGGAAACACTGCGTACCCTGGATGACCTAGTTCGCTGCGGCAAAGTCCGTTATGCGGGAGTCAGTAATGTGACAGGATGGCAGCTCCAGAGGATTATAGACACCACGGAGAAATTAGGACTGAACCCCATAGCCAGCCTTCAGGTAAAATGTTGATTATACTTAATCTTTTAAATATAATTTGATATTTTAATACAAACATATGTCTAATTAATGTTGATACTTGACTTTCACTCAAAGAAATAAAACGTTAACAGTTAAGTGTAAAAAAAAATTCCATTAGCTTGAGAGCAGTGGTCCCCAACCTTTTTCTCGCCACGGACCGGTCAACGTTTGTTAATTTCACCGCGGCCCACTGAAGGGAAGGGGGACCTCCTCGCGTCCATTGAAAGTCGCACTCTCCCGAGAGAAATACACCGCAGTAAATAAAATAGGAAATAATTTGATGTTTCTTGGGCGGTGTGGAAATAGTATAGCCTAAGCTTGATGACGCAATTCGGTAGGCTCCGCCCACCGCAGTAGCTATGGCGTCATTCCGCCATCTTGTGTTGAAGTTTATTGTAGATTTTAGTGTATACGTCATTTGGTACAAATGACGTACCAAATGACCAGGGGTGGACTGGGGAGTTCAAGCGGCCGGGAAAAAAACAAAAAGCGGCCCTATCTTCATGAATTTTATTTTCCTTGTGCATTTTTCCATCCAAACCTGAGGGCCGAGGCCTCCAAAGTCATGGGTAATTTTACAAATTACAGTATACAGTAACAAAAAAACGATAAATGGAATATATAATTTATAATTGTATATAAAATATCAAGAATGCGTCAATTCAAGTTATAAATCAATTTATTCGGACTCACTGTGATGGTGTTTATAGTATACGCAACTTCTTTAAGCTGGGTGCCATTTCGGCTACATGATCTATAATTGTGTCACTATTTAGTTCACTTAAAACATCGGTTTCTGTTGACATAAGCATAAAAGCTTCAAGGTGTGTAGAAGACAATGAGCTTCGCAAGCGATTCTTAATGTATTTCAGGAAGATCTCTCAAAAGCTACTTGGGTAGAAGACAGGGTCAATAAAAGTTTATATGCACTAAAGAGATACTTGTATGTTTGCCTATAGAAACTGTATTTATGTAGTACAGAAAAGCAGCAAACAGGACATTTTTTGCAAAATTTGCATTTTCGAAGTTCCTCTTATCCACAACTTAGTCGTCCCAGAGTTCATGTGGCGAATGTTCAATGACGCTGTCCTCTTCTGAATCAGCGAACATTTGGAGAATGTATTCGTCGGGGACAGAATTTATAAATTTGTCCCATTTCTGCGCAAAGTCAATTAGCTCTTCACTGAGATTAGTCGCTCTGGCGCTTTCATCAAATTTAAAGAGAATAGTGCTAAGGCGATTCATCGCTGATGTAGCCAAACCTTGTTGTTTAATATCCTCAAAATTCTGTGGATCAAGACAGGCAATATCTGCGTATATAAAATCGTGACTTTCAAATCGCTTTTCAATAGTTTTTACAATTTTGTCCATGATGCAGTTATGAACTTCAATGCGATATCTGTCCTCTGCATTATTTCCTACTACCTCTCATCAGACATCGCTTTTGGTTTGTGTAAACGTTTCTCTATAAATATTTCCTCAATGGTAATTTCAACAAATTCTTCTTCCAACTTGTTATTAGCCCAGAAACAAATCGTTTGGCACTGTCGAGAACAACATCGAAATATCTTGAAATATTTTCTAACAACTTAACAGTACAATCTACATTACGGTATGCGTGCAGTGCATCCATTCCGGTGGTTTGTAAATAATTAGAAAGCGATCCTGTGTGCTGGAATATTCTTAAGTATTGTTTTGCAGTGACAACAGTTTAAAACTTGATAAATTTATCTAGTAAAGTTTGTGTATCCCTGATTTTTGCATTGAATGCGTCCGAATGTGCTAGTTCTTGTAATGAGCAATGATGAGTTTGGATTATCGAAATTTCCAAAAAAAATTTAGTCGGCCATTTTCACGGTGCCCTTCTTTCAGCCCCACCATAGCCTACAGTGCAATGACTATGGAATTTCACCATGACCTAAAATATCTATTGGCACTCATCGGAGATCGAACAGGGACTCTCATGTTACAGTCGAGCACTTTTACCGCACGACCAACAGTCCCTACTAAAAAAAATCGACCACATAAAGGGGACAATTAAAGGTTTTGTAGTGCCCTAATTTTTCCTCCCCACCACAGTAGGTAATGTAATGGTCATGGTCTCTTTCTTTTTACATTTTAGTCACCGGCGTGTACGCGCCAATCAAGTTCTAAACATTTAATAATTTATCCATATTGATTTAGATAAAAGAACAATAAATAAAACTATTTAATCTAGAGCACAGTTTTAGCCAACTTTTAATGGACAAATCCGAGGCATTTGAAGGCGACTCTGTTACAATTAATTGCTCTGCATCAAGAATACATGAGAGGCCCAAAGACGATGATTGCAGTTATCGTCTGGAATTATCCAGGCTGAACCAAACTACTGGAAGATATGACAAATTGGCTGCAGTTTTGTGGATGTTAAAAAAATTTTCAATAGTGAGTTTTGTTGTTTTCTGGTAATACCTATACTTTTTCTTATTTAAAAACACAAATAATTAAAACAAATATTTTATTTTCATGTTTTTGACCAAAGCTATTCCCTCTACATATCTATAAATGATTTCACTAAAGTTATAAGTAGAGCTTTGATTTCTATTATCTAAAAATGGAAAAAATAAATATGCATTTTTTACCCTCCCCCCCCCCCCCAAAAAAAAAGACGCAATATATGATATATACACTATCTAGATATACTCTAAAAATAGCAAATATAACCATAATATATATGTTACTGCCAGTGTTTGCTAGCCAAATGTGTGTGTTATAACCATAATCTATATGTTACTGCCAATGTTTGCTAGCCAAACGTGTGTTTATAACTATAATATATTTGTTACTGCCAATGTTTGCTAGCCAAACAAGTGTTTTTCATGGAATGTAGGTTCCAATCTCTCTTCCCTATCTTCGTTTCATATTATGGTACACTGTTTTTTTTTGGTTCAACGATGTTGATTTTTATGTTGTTCTACCAAATTTACAAAGATTGATACAAAGAACGCCTAACATCCAGACCCCCACCCATTATCCTATCGAAGTATTTAGGTATAGGCAGCTTTAGTATAAAAAAAAATCTGACATTAAATATAGGTTTGTGACAAAAATTAAAAGCAAACCTTAGTTTGTAAAAATATGTTTTTGTTGGTTCAACAGTGACTGTGAACTTAATAGCTAGACATTTAATACATGTATAAAATATGTTTTTGTTGGTTCAACAGTGACTGTGAACTTAATAGCCAGACATTTAATACCTGTATAAAAATATGTTTTTGTTGGTTCAACAGTGACTGTGAACTTAATAGCTAGACATTTAATACCTGTATAAAAATATGTTTTTGTTGGTTTAACAGTGACTGTGGACTCAATAGCCAGACATTTAATACCTGTATAAAAATATGACAATAAAAAAAAAAACGAAATGCTTTTTTAAGCTTTATTCTTCGAAATTTCGATTTCGCGTATTCCGTTTCTGTTTCACAGCAATGACTTTCTTATACTTTAACGGAAAGAATTTTCGACTCCAATCTATGTTTTTTTAGCGGCCATTAGTTTGTTTACTAGTGTGAAAAAACTACACATGAAAAGAAAATTGTGCAAAGCATCTATAATACAAATTTTACATCATATGTTCCGGTTTCCGTCTGTCATCCAACATGGCGGCACAAACAATTCAAAGATGGCAGAAACATTTCCCGTTTTCTTCTTAACATACATAATGCGGCTACCAACTGGCCAGCCGAGGTAAGTAATAGTCTCCCCTACATGGCGCTTAGAATTGACATTGGACCAGCCATATGTTTAGTGGAACGAGGTGACAAAACACCGTACACTAACATACGGCAGGTAAGATCGTGAATGCCAAATGGCACTCACAATGTTATACTGTTTTCGACCGCCTCAATCATTACCAAAGGGTAAGAAGCGATCTTAGGAGAAGTAACTCAAAATCATGCAAAATATTTTGTGATACTCTCCGAAACAAATTTTAAACCGAGAGTGGTTCCAAAGGCATATCTATATCTCACAGTAACGTAATAAATCTATGGTGTTCAATTTGTTATTAAATGAGAAGCGATCATAAAAGAAATATTTACAGAAATCTTTCAAATAATATTCTGTGTTATATTCCACAATCTCAATTTTAAACCAAAATTATGGATACCTAAATATAATGTAATATTTATATTGTTTAAATTGTTATTATTTCTAAAATAGGTCTATTTCTAATGTACAATTATTTCCCTTTATTACTAACCTAAAATACGTCACTTTTTTTTTTCATTTTTTTGACTATTACGTCACATGAATGAATTGAATAAGGGTTGAGTTTGAGTAGCGCCGTACACAACGTTTACAATGCAAACTAACCCATTTATGATGGGGGCTTCACACAGGTAGGGTGTATGGAGGGGGCCCAGTTTGAGGAGGGCCCCCAAAATATTTTTAAACTAAATATTAAGTACATTATCTCATGTCAAAATGTAGTGGCTCCCGAAGATGCCTAAAATCCCTTGGTTCGGCATTGGCTTCACAGAACTATAATGTTGAAAGCTTTGATATGTCTTTCTTTTTTAAGAGGCCTAATGTTTTCTGCGTCTGCGGCCTCAACTGCATTGATGGAATACTATGTTTTAAATTGAAGGTCAGCTAAAAGCTACACAACGATTCTTTCTTCTCGGGACCAAGCGTCAAAAAATTATCTCATGTCAAAATGCAGGGGCAGCCCCCAAAGAGGCCAAGCCCACCGGGCCCCTAAATCCCTAGGTTCTGCACTGCCGGGGCGGCAATTTTTCTTAGTTAATAGTACTATGCTACAATGTGTATAACAGTAAATAAACCACCTGTTAAACATGTAGCGTTTTGCTTAACACAAGCACTCACTCACGTCTCTCTTTTTTTTTAAATACGCCATGTTGAACATTATAAAACATTAAATGAATAACTGTTTGGAAAGGAGTCCATTAAAATATTATGAAGGAATATGATTTTAAGAGTTGTTGTTTATGTTTACCCATAGTGAGGATTATTTTCTTTGGGAGGAACTATTTAACATATGAACTTTATTTGATGTATTATTAGGTGTCCCTGTTCTCAAATGTATTTTGGCTACAAATAATCTGTTCATGTCCTTGGGGCCACTGCAAGTATATAGACTGATGGTTAACGCGCTAAAATATATATCACCATTTTCAACTCCAACTGTGTGCCTACTCGCCGGTCCGGGTACCGGGCCTTTGATAACTATTTTAAAATAAAAATGATTAGGAAAAATCCGGTTTTGTACTGGAATGTCTTTTCGGTGAACCAGAAACGGAATTCGCGAGGTTTAGATACCTGCATTTCGGAGTGGGTGAGGTTTCAATTAAAGCCTCCACAAAATGGCGGCCGATGTTTTTTTTTATGATTGGTGTTTTAGTGTGTTAGCCGTATGACATTTCGGTTATAACAGAGCTTAGTGTTTTAGCCGTGTGACACTCCAGTTATAACAGAGCTTTTTGTTTTGGCAGTATGAAACTCCAGTTATAACAGAGCTTAATGTTAAAAATATAATTTCACTGATATATTAAAAAAAAACACTGTAAATGAAAGTTTCAAGAGACCTTGCATTAGTTGTAACTGTTCAAATATTTTAGTGTCTCTCAAAAACTTTCTTTTAAAACGAAATTCTGACCCCCCCCCCCCTTTTCTTCCCCCCCTCCCCATTTCATTTATAAAATTTTAGTCATTTTGAGTTTATTACATGTATATAAACAAATATAATGTAGTTTTAATAGCAATGATAATAGAATGAAATACATATATTTTCCTCTCAAACTCCAAGTGTTCTTTTCAAAAGTATTGTAAAGTATATTATAATATTTCAAATGTATTCTGGTATTTAACAGTATCGGAATGCAGCAAACTGGAGATATGAAAGTGTGACATTCTTTGGGGATAGTGAGTGTGTGAAAAACGAGGAAAGAATTGGAATAGTTCTTCACATCGAACAACTTCTATTGGAAGATGGGACAATATACTGGTGTGCAAATTATTATACAAGTGTAACACAAAATGTGTTTAACATAACAGCCTCACTAAAAGTATTTTGTAAGTAAAAAAAGTAAACATTTACCTCCATCTGTAGTCATTGGCCATCAGCCACTTGTTTGGCTAACGCTATTCTCCGCCACCCAAAACCAAAGTCATAACTTCCCTTTTTTAAGCTGGTTGGGCTTGAGGAGACTTCATTTGAATGTGATAAAAATAATCCATATCACTCAGCGGTGCTCAAGACCAGAGCCCCCTACCCAAACAAGGGCCGCAGTCAAAAAAATCTAGAACATCTGGCAAATTTTGATTAATGGCAGAACCACGTAGTCTCTTACAGCCCCCGTAGCTTGAAAATTCTACATCAGGGGCCAGGCATTCTACAGCAGGGGCCAGGCCAATAGTAGGGGGGCAGGAAATAAATTTTACTAAGTAGAGCAAACAAGCAGAGGGGCCAGACAAAATGCAGGGGGGCCGGCGCCCTGGCCCCCCGCACGCTACTGGCCTGGTCTCTTACCACATAAAAAGGCATCAGCTTAGTTGTAACACAATAAAACAAATTCGAAAGCATGTGGTCCTAAAAGCATGGAGCCCCTGACAAGACCTGCATCAGATCACACGGGTATCTCGGGCCCCCTGATAAGAGTTGACATTGCCTCTCCGTTGTGGTGGACCTGCATCAGATCACAGGGTATCTCGGGGCCCCCTGACAAAGGTTGACATTGCCTCTCCGTTGTGGTGGACCTGCATTAGATCACACGGGTATCTCGGGGCCCCTGACAAAGGTTGATATTGCCTCTCTTTTGTGGTGGACCTGCATCAGATCACACGGGTATCTCGAGGCCCCCTGACAAGGGTTGACATTGCTACTCCGTTGTGGTGGACCTGCATCAGATCACACGGGTATCCCTTCCATTAATCTTCACCCAAACAGATCATGGTACTTGTCTCCTGGTAATGCACTCCAATCTCTATTTGTTTTATTTAATTAATTTTTTTTGTCTGCGTCCTACTGCTAACATGACAGGGTTTTGTGTGGTCCATACAAGCTTTATTTAAGGCGGTGATGCGTGTCTAAGAAGTGTCGGGGGGGGGGGGGAGGTGAGTGTTCCAGCTAAACCTGTCGGCAAGGCAGAAATAAAAGGTTTTAGCACTTGCAAAGACTGGCCAGACTGGCAGGGTGCTTGTACTGCAGATCTGGCAGAAAGGCCTGGCCAGTGCTTTTTCCTACCACCACGGACAGAGAGGACAGTCGTGTGCTTACCCCCCTCCCACCCCCGCGCTATAAATTGTAGGCTGCGACAGTGGGACAGAGAGGAAGGGTGCTGTGTGCCGACCACATTCGTAACCACCGCTAGCTGTGAGTAAACCAGTCTCGGGTTAGTCTTTTTGACTACTTACTGTACCACCAATATCGCTATCCTGGCAAGTATACCCGAATTATCCCTTACAGATGTCCCCGTGACCTGGTATTGCACTCCAAACTATAGCAACTATTTTCATGCTTTGAATTAACTGAGAAAACGTATTAAAAGTATTAAAAATATTTAGCGTCAGATAAATTTAGCATTTAATGTGCTTTGTGTTATAATGATTATGAGTAGTGGATTGGAAACTTCCTTAGAACTTTTCGCAATTCACGAATATATATGTTTTTAATTCTTTTGTGTCTTATTCTAAGATTTTTGATTGTTGATTTCAAGTAAAGCAATTTACATTCCCCATTTCTTTTGTTTTGATCGATTTCTTTAGGAATGAATGGTAGGTTGAACAAGGGATCAGGGAAGGGGAGGGGGCGGGGCTATGGGAATTCAGGTAAAGATGGAGTATAATGCACGGACGACTGTTTATATTAATAGTGTGTGTGTGTGTGTGTGTGTGAAAATATATGACCGTGCACCAGAGGTTGTCAAACGTTTTTTGATTGTGGTAGTCCGGGGGGGAAGAGAAGGAGGTGGAGGAAGGGGGGGGGTCGGTATGATAGAGGGACGGAAGAATGTGGGGAAAAAAAAACATCGTTGGGATGGAGAATGGGAGGCAGGGGGTACGGCAGAAATGGGCGTGGTGTCCGAGAAAAGCGGGGTGTGTTATGTTTGTTTTTTTTTTTGTCTGTGTGAAAGTTAACTCAGCTTTACAGCTGGTCAAATATAAAGAGATCAGGTCTGACTTACAACAACGATGAACCCTAAGAAAAAAAAAACAACAACACAGAAGACATTAAAAAAATGGTTTGAGCTGGTTTTGTTTATTACAACATATAATGAACTTGTTCTCTATCATTTTTGTTTCCATTAGCCGCCAATTACAGAAGAAGACCAACAATTACACACAATGAAGCGAATGGCGATAACAGGAAAAGCGAATCATTAGGTAACACATTTCAATAACTGTCATTGTACCACTTAACAAATAAAAATAAAATAAAATGCCAACTCAATTTTTTTTAGGGGGGGGGACGGGTGGTCGTGCGGTGTAGAGCGCTTGACTGTCGACAAAGAGGGTCCCGGGGTTCGAATCTCAGTGAGAGCCTTGGGATTTTTTTCAGGTCCTGGTGAAAGTCCACCCAGCTTGAAATGGGTACCTTTATGTCCCTTTATATGCCGAGGTTACTATAACAGATACATTTTACACTTCATCTTTACAATTCTATTGCCAATCTTTGTGTAAAGTTCCCTTAAGCCCTAACGGGCCATCAGGGCATGTGAAGTGTAAAATTCACCTGTTTCTATAACCTCTGCGTATGAAGGGATTGTGTGGTTAGCATAACGCCCAGCACAACTTCCCCAACTTAAGTCAGGTGACCCATTTAAAACTGGGTGGGCTTGTCGGACGACTTTGCACCAAATTTCACCTGGAAAAATTCCCATGGGCCTCACCGAGGATGGAACCCAGGACTCTTAGGTCGACAGTCGAGTATCTACACCACTCGGCCGGTTTACAAGGCGGTAAACTGACATATTTCACTGTTTGCAAATTGCTACTTACATTTCACATTAAGGACAATATAACAAATTTATGGAGATAATTCCAATTACAAGTTTTCGATACTTGAAAACTTTCGCTTAAAATTTTCAGATAGACTTGTTTACCAGCTTATATATGTTTGTTATTTTGGTTGTAGGCGTCAATACTGAAACTAGAACACTTAGGTCAATTTTTGTTTTGCCTTGTTTTGTTGAAAACTTGTAATAATGCAACTTTTTACATTTATTGACAATTTAAAAAAAAAATGATAGTTGACTTCTTTGTCCACACTGTTAATATGTATTATATGTTGGTTTTTTTTTTTTATCACGAATTCTGTCTTCATGGCAGTTGTTTGCCAACCTTCTTAAGCCGCAGCCTGGGATGTTTTTGGTACACTTCCGTTGACAAATACAAATACTGGTTTTCGGCTTTTTAGATCATGTAATCTTTTAAATGGATCAGCGATGACGAGATCCATCTATCCACGATCCATCTATCCACTGGTTTAAATGGCTCAGCGATGACGAGATCCATCTATCCACTGGTTTAAATGGATCAGCGATGACGAGATCCATCTATCCACTGGTTTAAATGGCTCAGCGATGACGAGATCCATCTATCCACTGGTTTAAATGGCTCAGCGATGACGAGATCCATCTATCCACTGGTTTAAATGGGTCAGAGATGACGAGATCCATCTATCCACTGGTTTAAATGGGTCAGCGATGACGAGATCCATCTATCCACTGGTTTAAATGGCTCAGCGATGACGAGATCCATCTATCCACTGGTTTAAATGGCTCAGCGATGACGAGATCCATCTATCCACTGGTTTAAATGGATCAGCGATGACGAGATCCATCTATCCACTGGTTTAAATGGATCAGCGATGATGAGATCCATCTATCCACTGGTTTAAATGGATCAGCGATGACGAGATCCATCTAACCACTGGTTTAAATGGCTCTGCGATGACGAGATCCATCTATCCACTTGTTTAATTGAAGGAGGGTTCACGCCAGGGGGAGGGGGCACTGTTTCCTGCCGGAGGGACGCCAGTTTGGCGTAATACCTCAATATATGAACTTTGTATGACACTGTTCAAATTCCAAATTGTTCAGGTTTCGAATTATTTCTTTCTCTTTATGAATGATATAAAATGAAAAAATTCTATAATAAAAAAAAAACACATCTTTTCGCTACATCTGCCACCTTTGAAGTCGGCACGCTCTGTTCCTAACAATCTTAGAGTCTAGCATTAATCATAGGAATACCAAATCTTAAATCCAAATTATAATCATAATAAATCAGCTGTACAAGTGTTTTGCTAACTAACAGCATCAGCTGTACTCAGTGCTCGATTTAAGAAAAAAAACCAGTGCCGGGGTGGAAAAAAAAATTCTGCAGAGCCGGGGATAAATGTCTATGGTTTCATCCCCGGCAGGGATATATTAGTTAAAGCAGAGCCGGGGATGACAGTTCTCAGTGCCGGAGATGTCCCCAGCATCCCCGGCGGTAAATCGAGCCCTGGATGTAATAGTGTATAGCAATCATCTGGAAGTGGTCGATGTTTAGAACTAGGACTTATTAAAAAAATGTTTTTTTATATACATGAACACTAATCATAGAATAGGTATAAAGATATATA
The DNA here is from genome assembly GCA_021962125.1 of Bulinus truncatus. NCBI lineage: Eukaryota > Metazoa > Mollusca > Gastropoda > Planorbidae > Bulinus > Bulinus truncatus. The sequence goes on from JAGDYQ010000122.1 coordinate 1,145,420, forward strand.
TATATATATATATATATATATATATATATAGGTTCTCAAGATAACATAGACACAACCACAGTTACAGACACAACCACAGTAACAGAAACAACCACAGTAACAGAAACAACCACAGTAACATCGGATGCTAAAGTGGAATACTGTCACAGAATCATTGCTTTGCTTATGTTTACCCTTTGGATTCTCTGGTAAATTTGTATTTTTTGTCCATTGTTTGATCCACATGGTGGCAGTAGGGGAAATCGCCATGGTAACATGTAATGTAAAAGTGCTAGGAGTAGTCCCCGGTACTTAAAAGTTGTACTCCTGTATGCATGGGCGTATTTATGGGGGGGGGGCAAGGGGGCATTAGCCACCCCCCACATTTTGAAAAAATGTCATATAAGAGGGGGGCATTTGCTCCCCCCCTTACATTTAAAAAAAATGTCATAAAGTTGTTATTTGCCCCCCCCTAGAAAATTTTGCCCCCCCCCCGGAAAAATTCCTAGCGACGCCCATGCCTGTATGTTGAAGACAATGTTTGGGCCCATTCGGAAAAAAATACTTTATCCCCAACCTTTCAAAACATAATATAACACTATGCAGGATCCCATCTCCACCTAGCTATTAAGTAAAGCCTACATCGGCATCCTACACCCCAACCCCCTATTCGAAGGTAATGAACGATATTTTTAAAATTAATCTGTTGACCGGCTTCAACATACATCACTAATCTAACAATTAGGAAGTTTGATAAACGCAAATAAAAAATAGAATTAGCAAGCACAAAAATCTCTCTCTCACTCTGTAAATTATATAAATATATAAGAGCTGCTGTTCAATTTATTTTATCAATCGAAATTAAGGCAATATATATATATATATATATATATATATATATATATATGTGTGTGTGTGTGTAAATATTAGAGCTTCAGTTCGATTTAAAAAAAATGATTGAAATAAACGCGAAATTTAATACATTGTAGATACAATATAATACATTTATTGGTATTCAAGCTAGTTAATCATTATATTCTATCATAAAATTCGCATAATAAACAAGTTAGTATAATTTACGAAAGATTTATAATTAATTGTAACAGATCTATTAAACATTAACAAATATGTCTGTTGAGTTAGTTTTTTTTCAACCCAGTTTATTAACAGGTATCAATCAAGTGATGCGAGTTTTTTAAATTTGAATCAACAACAATGCCAAACACAATGTGTCTTTCCCGGAATGAAGGTTCCAACCTCATTACACCTGTCAGCTGCCACTCCCCCTTTCTCTCTGTCATATTTTGCTACACTTTGTCCCCTCGTAAGTCTTACATACCCTATCCTCCACTACAGTACCCACACCTCCCCCCCCCCAATAAAAAGACACATGGCATTCCTAAGTCATATGTGCCTTTTCCTTCCTAGTATAGCCAGAAAGGTGTCTCTCGCAGCCTCTCTCCTCACAAAGATGACGTTACTTACGGCTTACTCAACCAGCATACACCCTCTGTCCCAAAAAAGTTGAGAAGTTCCATCGTTTCCCAACCCATGACACCAGTCAATCAAACTAGTGGCACACGCCTGTAGATTTTCACTAATTGTATCATTCAGGGTCAGAAAATAGAATTGAGAAATGACAATCCTATTCTTTCAAGTTTATATTGCTGCCATGATTGTATATAAACCTGACAGTTCATATGTTCGGGTATTTTTTCCTGCTTTTAAAAAAAAAATCTTTTCTGATCTATTTCTGATCTGTTTATAGAATCGGGTTATATTGAGTGATTTTTTCTTTCTTGGTTTTTTTCCTGCAATTCTAAAATAAAAACATTTGAGTAAAAATTAACACATGTAGGAGTTTGCCTAGAAAATGTAATCTCATTCTTTTTTTTAAACGCATTAATCGCAGTTAATCAGAAGCTCTAGTAAATATATATGTCTGATACTCCATGATAGTATGATAATATATAAAAGAACCACATGTTCAAAACAATTTGAACACGAATCCTTCTATCATAATGGATGCTATTTTAGAACTCACTAATTACTATGGTGCAAATTATTACACTACTATCGTTTAAATTGTTATATTTTAGACAATCCTTAAAGAAAATTATTCATCTTGATTCGACATTTGGCATTGTGTTGGTAATTTCATGTGTGAAAGTCTGAAACATAAAAACATTTACAGTACTAAAACACTGTAATTAAATGAAGCCCCAAGCATAATTATGCAAAGAAGCCTATTTCAATCACCTATTCTCTTTCTCTCTCTATGTCTCTCTGTCTCTCTCTCTCTCTCTCTCTCTCTCTCTCTTTCTCTCTCTCTCACACACACACTCCTCCCCTCAACTACATTATATATTACACAAAAACAAGACACACACTCCAATACTAATATAATATGTAAGATGTGTTTCTAATGCCCCTTGCACACCTCGGTGATGGTTTAAAGCATATACATAATTTCGATGTTACAAGAAACCGACAGTTCCCAAAAAAACTTTAAGCTTATATTATAAGCAAACGTTACAATTAATTTTTATCTTTGTAGTCCCTGTAGCCCCCCCCCCCACCATAACCTATAGTGCAATGGCCATGGAAGTGACATGGAAGACATGGAGGGAACTTTCACCATTACGTGAAAGATTCCATTGGTTCTCACTGGAGATCGAACCCGGGACCTTTAGACCGACTGTACAGACCATTGTAGAATGTATCATTGATTCATTATTATTTTTGTTTTCGCTTAGCTGTTGATTCGAGCATGGCACTAAAGGAGTTGAGCCCACAACACCAGCACTACAAGATCAATGAATCAATACGCTGTCTTGCATGGAGTTAGTTATATTTAAATTCATTTCTGCTGTTTAGATTTAAAAACAAAAAAAAAAAAAAAAATTTTTTAATTAATTTTTGTCTGTTTCAAATAAAAGTTGTGAACTTTTGTCTATTTTTTAAAAAAGTATTATGCAAAAATAGTAAGGTGATTAGTAGCTGCATATAATGAGAAAACACCCACAATTGTCGATGAAAGTTTCTAAGCTGTACGACTATTGACAATAAAACGTTTTTCTCAGGTTATTTTGTTACGTGTTTTTTTTTTCTCAAAATTAAAAACTCATAAAAACGTCTCAATTTTAGTTATACATTTTAACAACACATTTTTCTTTTCTTGTTCAAGTTCCCTTAATCCCCTAAGGACTCATCCGGGCAGATGAAGTGTAGAATTCATCTGTTTCAGTAACCTCGGCATATAAAGGGATTGTGTGGTTAGTACAACAACGCTCAGTCGCCTTTACTCCCCCAACTATAAGTCATGCACCCATTTAAAGCTGAGTGGACTTGGGGACTTAGACCAGCACCTGAAAAATCCCTTGGGTTTCACTGATGTTCAAACGCGAGACTCTCAGGTCGACAGTCGAACGTTGTACACAGCACGACCACCCGTCCCCCTGTTCTTGTTTACTTCCCACAATTTTAGAGTTTAAAAATTATATTCTACTTCAAATGTTAATATTAATTTCAGTCTGTAGTAGGCTAAAGTAGTTTGTTCACTATATACTGTCATTATTTGTAAACGTTGAATATTTCTTCAATTAGACTTTCCTTCAACTTCGTTCTTATTTTTTTTTGGCCTAATTTTTTATATCCCTATTGAGAATTGTAAAGTTTACTTAGCCCAAACGGGCCATCGGGGCAGATGAAATGTACAATAGACTGTTGAACTCTCGCTGACCTCGCTCCAAAAACACACACACACCTGTGTGCGTAGCACACGCAACTACACTATGACACAAACCAACCAACCAAACCAACCAACCAAACCAGGTAACCAAACCAACCAAACCAAACCAAACAACCAACCAAACTAACCAACCAAGCCATTTAACCAAACCAACCAAACCTACCAAACCAACTAAACAAACCAACGGAACCAACCAATCAAACCAACCAAACCAAATTAAACCAAATCAAACCAACCAAACCAAATTAAACCAAACACCAATAGACAAAGATATGGGTGCTAATTTATGCCACCTACCTAATATGCAACGTACCTAATGTGCAGAAATGATCTAAATTTCATACGTCACAAATTACTTTTAACCCGTCAACGCTAATAACTTATGGTTATTAGTTTAAAGTTTAAACAGTAATAAATTCTCTCAATGTTAAGATCAAAACGAAACATTAAAAAATAAGCTTTTATAAAAATGCACTGAAAAGTACAAAATAAATACTTCATTAAGCCATTTTGCAGCACAGAGGCAAGTTGGTGTATCACGATACATCTGTCGGCAGTAAATCAAAACCCACTTTAGTACAACAGTGGTCAACTTGGCTATAATCCTTTTCAATTTCACCCTTTTTCGCCTTTCAGCCTCATTCCGATAAACTTTCTGCACCTAAGATTATCATTATCATGTCACAGCTTTAATCCAGTATTGCTTACATCGACACTGTCAGTTATTAAAACAACTTAGAAATAGTATATTTTCCCACAACTTAGAAATAGTATATTTTCCCACAACTTAGAAATAGTATAGTTTTCCCACCCATACTGACCACACAACCGTACCAACAAATTATCTCAACACATAATCGCCCTTTGTATGCGTGCGTGCGTCTCCTTCAGGCTAATGGTCCGTATACTTAAAAATATTTCTTCGTTATCCCTTCTTTCGGATTTCGTTCAGCCAGCTTCAGCAGGCTTTTCCACTAGTTTTTAGTTCAGCCAGCTTTAGCAGGCTTTCCCACTAGAATATGATAAAGACAGTCGGCCACGCCCAACGATCAATCTATTTCAACTAATTTATCTTACCTTCATTTTTTTTTTTAATCTATGTCACAAAAAGTTCATCTTGTTGCAATTAATGACCACTTCATCTTTGTTATATTTTTAACTCAGTCGCATAAAAAAATAAACGGTAAATGCTCAGCATCATAGGGAATAACAAAGAAAAACAAATAACAGTTTTAATTATGTCAATTAGTATCAAAAGAACTACAAATCTGCTCTAATTTAATAAAAGATGTCGGCCACGCATTACATTTTTGCAGAAAATGTTTCTTAATTTAATGTTCAAACAAAAAAAAAAGTTCATAAGCTCTATCACACGATACTTTCCCCATTGTGACTACGACAATGGCGGGTCGCATCCAGCCAATGTGAACATTTGCCGGTTTAACTGGCCAATAGCTGCTGTTGGCCGTATAACCTTATATACACATATAAAGACCAGCCCCGTAGCGTGAAAATTCTACAGCAGGGGCCAGGCATTCTACAGCAGGGGCCATGCAATAGCAAGAGCAAATAAGCAGGGAGGCCAGACAAAGCACAGGAGGGCCCGGCCTCCCTGGCCCCCCGCACGCTGCGGGTCTGATATAAAGACACGCTGGGCTGTTTCAACTGACCCGCTGTCCTTCTCTTGTTATGAGGTTTACATTTATTTAGTTCATATTAACACTCCATCTATCTGCTCTTGGTTCGGCCCGCCAGTCAAGTTGAAAAGCCCAAATGTGGCCCGCAGCTCAAAAAGTTTTTGCCCACCCCTGTACGAACCTATAAAACCTAGTCTGGCTTAAAACGTTTTCCCACCCCTGTACGAACCTATAAAACCTAGTCTGGCTTAAAACGTTTTCCCACCTCTGTACGAACCTATAAAACCTAGTCTGGCTTAAAACACTTCACAATAAACCTCTGTGGAAACTGGTGATGGGAGAATCATGCCATTGCCATTGGTAATTAATGAGTTAAGATATTTACACCATGCATCGTGTAGATTTAAAAACTGTTGACAGTATTGTGACATAACATCACAGACCCTCTGTGTCATCCCTTGTAAACAAAACAAAACACGCACATGCGCACGCACACATACCAACAAAAATAAACTCATTATAAGACAAGCCAGAATCTTTGCTAATCGGGAATACCCACATCGAGTCATCGAACAGTTAGATATACTTTTAGAGAGAAGGAAATATTTCAGAACTATTCACCTACAACATGGGAATCATCAGTCAGACAGTGACATGTTTTCTTTTTATTACTAGTAAGATCTAAATTGTTTACAATTATTCTGATTAAATTATGCTTTATAATACACATTATTTATATTATTGATCTTCATTAAAGATTAATTGTGTTAAATTATATGAAATGTATTTATTAAGATAAGTGGAATCTGTCCACTTTTTAAAATTCATTAATGGTTTGCAGGTATCCTGTAAGGATAAGATGAGATCTCTAAGACCTATAAACCATTAATGGGACGGATTTTATGGTGCCCTTCTTGCACCCCACCGTAGCCGATAGTGCAATGGCTATGGAGGCAGCACGAGAGATAATGGAGTAAACTTCCATTGAAATATCCATTGGTCATCACTGAAGATCGAACCAGGGATCCTTGGGTATTAAGCACGCACCTATTGGACAATGCCCAGTGCGAAACTGAGCAACTAGTGCCTGCTAGATCCTACTGAGCCCCCACCACGGGTCAGTTTTGAACGACTGCTCTATCTGACTGCGGACATTTCGGCCTATCACCGCATTGTCCCAACTTGAAAACCATTAAGTTCGCTCAAAGAGCCTGATCTTGGCAACCCCCAGTTCTAGAGAAAACGGTATTAACCGGTAATTCTCACTCCTAGCCGTTACATTCAAGTTGGATATAATGCATACATTCCGAATATTTTCTTTTACAGCGATTTGTACGTTCAGTGAAACGGTCCCTCGTTCACCTATAGGCTTATTGAAATGTTCAACGTCCATGTTTGTGAAAATGGGGAATGACGCAGTTATGGAATCGTTGGCAGTCACGGAACGAGTTCAAGGTCATCAGTTGTTGGTAGCATCAATCAGAGGAAAGAAAGGAACCGTTGTAAGTTTATTTGTATTTAACATTTCTTTTTAATCGTTCAAAATATAAAATCCACCAGAGATTATAATAAAATTCACACACATTACGCACACAAACTAAACGCTTTAACACAGACTAAACGCAGACACGTTTCCTTGCACACGACGTACACTCACTAACTATCTGTTACAAAAACACACAAACACACACACACAAACACACACACACACACACTCACACACAAGTATAAACACTAATAAAAAACGCATACTTTCAAGCTAAAAACACATATTCAAACACGCTATAACATACAAAACATGATTATTTTTTTACTTTAACTGTTTAATTTTGATGAAAACACTTAGCCAAAAAAAAAAACACTATTTGACAACACGATCAAACAAAAAGAGTCACCATTAGGTAAGACCGGCCAGAGAAACTGTGGGCTCCCTCATACGAAATTTTATGTTTGTATGTATGCATATTATTTTATATGTGTATGTATGCATATTATTGTATATTTGTATGTATGCATATTATTCTACATGCTTTATAAATTCTCAACTATTCGATTTGATTTCCAAATATACGGCTTCTACATTATTCGACCTAGTTAACAATGTGTATACGCAAAAAAAAAAGAGAATAATTTATAAACAGTTTTAGTGCGGTTAAAAAAGAGAATATTTAGTTAAATTATTATATTGAGTTTTAGTAAGTGTGGAGAGATAGAGGAGGGTCTGTTCGACGGGTTCAATTTAATGTTGAGCAAATACAAGTGGGACGGATGGCCGAGGGGTGTAGATACTCAACTGTCGACCTTAGAGTCCTGGGTTCGATTCTCGGTGAGAAGTACTGAGAACAATGGTAATTTTTCCAGCTGAAATTTGTTTCACGGTCGTCACAGTAGAGTTTATAGAAACAAATGGATTCTACACTTCATATGCCCCTATGCCCCGTTAAGATAAAGAGAACTTTACTTTTTTTTTTATTGCAAATACAGAATACTGACAAATGATGATTTAACTCAAGAAAAGCTCCAATGTAAAAATTAAACATTTCTTTAATAACTACTTGCCAGATTCAACATAGTAAAGTACATTACATGAGTAAATTTGACCAAGGAGGTGCACATCTAATATTTGACTTGTCTTAAGACTACTGCGCAACTCGTAACATAATTTTTCTAGGAGTCCGCTTCCTCCGGAATCTAAAGCTCAACTGCGCAACTCTTAACATTATCTTTTCTAGGAGTCCGCTTACTCCGGAATCTAAAGCTCAACTGCGCAACTCTTAACATAATCTTTTCTGGGAGTCCGCTTCCTCTGGAAACTAAAGCTCAACTACTCTTAAGGATACATTCTGTCGGCTGCTATTTTGGTCTTGCTTCATAGCCCAAAAGTTACGTAAAGGTCACAATCCAAAATGACGGGTACATCAATCAATTACATTCACTATCTCGCGCGAGCCAAAACGCGTCATCAGGTACTGCCATCTTGAACTAAATAGTTAATATTTGGTGTTTTTTCGTAATATTTTACGGATGCACAGGTTATTTATTGCAAAAGTCATATCTTATTTTAAGTTTATCGCCATTCTGTCAAAGGTGCCCGAGGACACTCTTAAATAGTATTTTGAAAATACCCATTCATATGCCTAAAAGTACAACAGTTCTGAGTATACCTCACATTGCTTGTGGTAAACTAAGTCTTACTTGTTTGTCGTTTTCTCTGTGTTGTAAGACGTTTGGTCTGAAATCCAGATAGAAACCATAATAAATCAAATTATATTATTTTGCTGAATGATTTCTGAAATAAACATTATGTTTTTCTAAAAATACAATAACAATTGGTACTTTTTCTAAAAAAAAAAGGTCCCGGAACGCTCTCGTGTCATAAAGAAATAACACTGTAAATAGCGCAGGAAAGAAATAACACTGTAAATAGCGCAGGAAAGAAAAGTCTACGGAAAGAAAGCACTGACAATAACAGAATAATAATTTCAAATTGTTTATGTAATATTGTGGTACAATCCTGTTTTAATATATTTTGTTTTAATTTTGTGGGTCCCTTCAGGTTTTGCGGACCCCATGGCGCAGTACCTATTGTGTCTATAAAACAAGACAGCCCTGAATAGAATCTATACATGATATAATCGTAAACAACAGGCGTGGCCTTATGTGGCTCTTCATTGAGTTAAGTGAGGCTCGGAATGAGTTAAGTGAGGCTCGGAATGAGTTAAGTGAGACTCTCAATGAGTAAAGTGAGGCCCCCAGTGAGTTAAGTGAGGCTCCCAATGAGTTATGTGAGGCTCCCAATGAGTTAAGTGAGGCTCCCAATGAGTTATGTGAGGCTCCCAATGAGTTAAGTGAGGCTCCCAATGAGTTAAGTGAGGCTCCCAATGAGTTATGTGAGGCTCGGAATGAGTTATGTGAGGCTCCCAATGAGTTAAGTGAGGCTCCCAATGAGTTAAGTGAGGCTCCCAATGAGTTAAGTGAGGCTCACAATGAGTTAAGTGAGGCTCGGAATGAGTTATGTGAGGCTCCCGATGAGATATATGAGGCTCCCAATGAGTTAAGTGAGGCTCCCAATGAGTTATGTGAGGCTCGGAATGAGTTATGTAAGGCTCCCAATGAGTTAAGTGAGGCTCCCAATGAGCCAGTTTTTTTCTAGAGGATAAATTCTTTATATGGCCATATGGTCATCATTGGAAATGATGCGGTTCTTTAAGTAATGTTTACTTTTGTCAAAACCACCAACAACAACAACCGCAGTACGGCTCTCGTCGATGTCACGCTTGGCCACCACCGGAAATGTAATTTGAAAACTTTATTTTTTCGCGCTTTTGCTTTATTTCAAGCCAGTGGCGTCACCTAGCGCGAAGGAGGGGGGGGGATGATGGACGGTGCGGCACTTGGCAATTTCACTACTTCAGTTGTTTTTTTTTCGGGCATGAGCAGGGGCGCCGAGAGCCAACAAGGGCCCCAGGGCAGGACATCATTACGGGCCCCTTAGTAAACAATGAATCGTGAAAAAATTGACATGGTCGGGGCGGCCGGGCCCCCTTTATGCACCCTTACAGATGCGGGCCCCCTGGCAATGACCCCCCCTGCCCCCCCCCCCCTCGGCGTGCCTGGGCATGAGAATGGGGCAGAAATTGTCTGAGTCTTCCCCTGGAACCACTAACGCTAGTTACACCAATGTTTTTTTTTATCAAGGGGGTACAACCCAAACAATGCATTTAGTCGCTGATTGAAATGAGTTATCATTTGGCGATTCTGTGTGTTGACAGCGGACACAGTGTATAGAAGTTGCTAGGGATCTAAGATTAGTTGAGGGATACACCTATGGATACACCTATGGATACACCTATGGATACACCTATGGATACACCTGTTTATTAATTTTCTACAGCTTAATCTTTTCAGACACCAATTAGCTGTCATTTAACATTAAAAAAAAACAACATAAAAAAAAACTCAAGGTAAATTAATTAGTCACCGAGGTCTGGGGTGTTGTTATAGCCACAGAGATCTGTCAAGAATAAAGTTAATCCTTTTACTATATGTTATAGACTGCTACCATTTCTTCCATCTCACTGATAAGTCAGTCTATTATAACCTAACATCGTAGAATTGTCACAAGCTATTAGGATTTAAACTAGAGTCGCTGTATCCATAATTTTCGTCTTTAAACTCGCTCCCACATTCGCTTGCGTTTTTTTTTTTTTTATCTTCTGGGTTCTTTTATCCGAACATCTATGTTTCAAATTTGCTGATTGTATCATGAAAAGTTATGAGACTATAGTACAGTTTTATGATTGTGCACAACTCAATTCCTGGCATCTATTATCCATATCCCTTTTTTATGTTTAATTAATTATGGCCGAGGCCTTGGACAACCACGAAGAATAAGGCGTACTCAGTCGCGAGTTGTAATTTGCCGTGACTCAATAGAGTTTCAAAATTTAATCTGATGGTATCGAAAAAAAAATCCTGGTTAACCATCTTACTACTCAAGAGATGTTTACTAGTTCTAAAATAAATGATATAGGCGAGTTTAACATTCCTGCATGCCTATATTGCTTAACTTCCAGTCATGCTCGCCACAAAAAAAAAATAACGTTTGAAGGAGCTCGGGTTATAATGACTGAATGGTTAGGGGGCTTAGGGTGATGATAATTTCTTTAAAGGCTAAGATTTGTTAGCGGTACCCTTTACAGTGTTTTTTGCTTAGGGCCTCCGAATACTTAAAAGAAAGATCTGCACCTGAGGCATTATTGACAATTAAAATCTTTTGAATTAAAAGTGCCAATGGCTAGGTCCCTCGTAGACGGCCATGATTGAAGACATAAATACGTGTTAAAACTAATTACGACACACTAGTTTTTTGTGAAAGCTTAAAAAAAATGTAAACAATTAGTAGCCAAGTTAGCAGTGGAGATAGGGGGGAGGGAGGGGGGAGGAGAGTAGGGAGACAGATTTGCTTAGGGCGGCAAATACTTTGGCTCCGGCCCTGTTTGTGACTTCAAACTTTTATCTCGATATCGAAGCCCCTTGTTTGTGACTTCAAACTTTTATCTCGATATCGAAGCTCCTTGTTTGTGACTTCAAACTTTTATCTCGATATCGACGCGTATTGTAGCATATTAACTTGTCTACATTAGTGTCATCCAGTTAAGAAATGTATGTATGTCACCTAGTAAGTTTGAAATTCAGACACAGGGTGACAACCATTCAATTCACTCGCCTTGTTCTAATGAACTTAAATTATAAAACTTTCCCCTCCCCCTTTTTAAAAAAAACAGCAACAACAACAACTCATTATCATAATGACTGGCTTCAATCTTTCAATACGGCTGGTGATTATTCTTAATGAGTAGGGATGTGACGAAGTTCGAATTCGAATCCGACAACATTCGAACTTCGACATTTTTTGAGCAAATTCGAATCCGACGGATTTTCAAAAAAAAAAAAAATTCGATCGGATTCGAATTTGAAAAACACAGTGGCTAGAGTTCGTCTAGACTCTAGACGGACGACATATTATTTTTTTTTCAGGGTCCGTCTATAGATGTGTGCATGCGCGCTAATTGAGATTAAGAGTAAAGATGTCCGAATGCACTGCAATTATTCTTTATTACTTTTTTTCGGGTCTGTCCAAGCCTATTTAAGTCAAACTACAAAAGTTAACGAAACCATATAAAATACACGTTTTTTTTCTTATACTTATATTAAATACCAACGAAGTCTTGGGGGAAAAAGACAGTGACAAATTCTTTATTTCTTTTGTGACATTTTTTAAACAAATAAACACTGTATAGTTGTTTTTTTACTATTAATAAAGATTATAAAGAATTATACATGTTTTTTATTTGTTTATAAAACTTTTAAAAAGTTGATGACGTCATTTGCTGTTAATAATCTAATCGGACAAGTGTTTCTATTGTCAACAGAATGAATGAGAACTCTAATTATTTAAAGTTATTATCTGTGCGTCATTGGAAAAAAATTAACTAATACAATTATAGGATTTTCGCGGGAAATGCAGTCTACTATTTATATTCATTTTCTTACTATAAGATAAAATAAGGTAGTAAATTACCTTAAAAGATTTATGATGCTGTTTAAAGTCGAAGATCGTTTAAAGAGTTGGAAGTTAATCTCGATTGTCGCGCATGCGGACATCTATAAACGGACCGCGATAAAAAAAAATAATACGAAGTCTAGACGGAACTCTAGCCACTGCGTTTGAAAAATTACCGTTTTCAGATCAAACACGGCCGTAGAAATCGTAACTAAAATTAAAAAAACCTAGAGACTTTCGAAAACCCTATATAAAGAAAACAGATAAAACTAAACTCCTGGACACTTACTCAGCTGTCCATAGATTAGACGTCGTATTTGGTCTTGAACGTATTTTAGATACCTCCCCCCCCCCCCCACCATTCGCCTAATCCGCATCCGCATTCGATTTATATTTGCCGAATCCGAATCCGACGGATGCGGATTTTCATCAGCTCCGTCACATCCCTATTAATGAGTTTATCATTTACTCTGCATAGGAAAGACATGATGAATGTGCAGGTCTGCTATTTTAGCTGCGATAAGAACGGTTTAGTTCACAAGTGTCACAGTTTAAGATAGAAATAATACGTGAATTTTGTTCATAAAACAGCCAAAATAAATGATTTTCTTTTTTTCACAAAACTATTATTTGTTAAAATCAATCCTAATTGAAAGGTTAGTGTTCCGACACCGGGAAAAAGTACCGATACACCAGTCCTCCAATTTTCTAACAATTTTTATTTTTATTGTCCGATCAATTTCTTGATCATTTTTTTTAAACAGAATGAATCCTCGACATACAAGGATGACGTCATATTTGTTAACACTCCAGAGGTCTCAGAAAATAAGTTTCCAATTGAAATGAGTACCAACAAAAGTGCTTTCTCCTGCTGCCTGAGATACACAAATGTAACAGATGAACGGCTCCTGTTGATTGAACGAGAAATGGAAATGGAAATCAAAGGTGAGACATTGAACGTCCAAATGAAATGACCGGTGACACTTAACGGCGGTGCTGTTTCTTATTTTCCTCTAAAAATAATGTTATATCTTATAGACATGTGATGAAAATGTTGATATCATATATATTAAATTATTAGTTATAGATCAGTGAATATTCCTATTTTCTGCGATATCACAAAATAGGAATATCTTAAAATAGGAACATCACACAACAGGAGCATCACAAAGTAGGAACGTTACAAAAAAAGCCGTGTAAATGTAAATGCATATAGCCGTGTAAATGTTAATGGATATAGCCGTGTAAATGTAAATGCATATAGCCGTGTAAATGTAAATGCATATAGCCGTGTAAATGTAAATGCATATAGCCGTGTAAATGTAAATGCACATTGCCGTGTAAATGTAAATGCATATAGCCGTGTAAATATAAATGCATATAGCCGTGTAAATAGTAAATAGGGCTTGAAGCAAAGGTTGCGACTGTATGGTACTCGCTTGTGTCTTGTGTTTTCCACACGCATTGATTAGGCGACCACAAGAAGTCTGTTTTAATGAACATGAAAGTTTGTTTTGTGTAGAAATGGCACGGTTTCATTCATAGTGTTCTCTGTACAACGCACAGTAGCGTGACTAACAATTTGGGAGCACTCCTGCAAAGTGTTACTCATCGCGGGGGCAGGTAAAGTGAATCTCTTTCAGTTGCATTCAGGGGCTGATCATGTAATATTCCCCCCCTCACCTCCTGTTACAACCTCACCCTCCCCCTTGTGTTGTAGCACTTCCTCGCCCTTTCCGGGGGTGGGGGCTTTAAAAAATGAAATAGTGCATTTCAATTCAATTTGTAAAGTAAGACAGTCGTCATCGAACACTTTGCAATTCGCGAAAATGTTCGATTTTAGCTGCGACCCACTTGTACAAAAAAATATATAAATAAAGGAAAGCTAAAATTAATTGTATATTAATACAAGTATACTTCAGATCAGCTCGCCAATCAGCACACTTTGATAATCGCTGCATTTATATGTTTACTTTCAAACAATACTTTCAAGATCGTGTCAAACAAATAACGAACCACATAAAATGCGTCCGTACTCACACTTTGATAACCGCTGCAGCTGTAAGCTGTCAACTTCGTGTTAAACGAGTCACAATCTACGGAACATCGAAGATCAAAGGTTGACAGTCGAGCACTTTGCCACATGACCATCCGTCTCCTAGTATAAAACAAGTCGCAGCATACACATTTTTATTAAAAAACAAGTCGCACACCCTTATAAAATGAGCGGTGCTGCAGCGTGATGTCATAATTCTTTCTTTGTTTATTCAAACTCAAACTAGCACACATCATGTAGCCCATACTGATTTAACTTTGTTCCTCCCCCCTCCGTCCCCCCCCCCACAGATTCTACTACCGGAAGAAGTAAAGCAGTAACCACCATAGTAATATCTAAGGTTACCACAGTAACGGTCAGTGTTCTAGGTGTATCAGTGACTGCGATTTATTTCAACACTAAGTGGCGCATACGTCCGTCTAACGGTAATTTAAAAAATATCCTTAAAACATTACTTGTTAAGTAAAAAAAAACAAAATATCATCAGTTGTTTTGTTTTAGATTTCTTGCATAAAATAGCTGTTAAAACTATTTTGACACACACACACACACACACACATATATATATATATATATATATATATATATATGTATATATATGTATGTTTATACTAATATATATATATGTATATATATGTATGTTTATACTAATATTTATACATATAAACATATTTGGGCCTATATTTTTCTTGCAGGATTTATCAACCAGTGAGTGGACTTAGCTGAACTATTCTAGCATAAGTAGACCTATATTATGATTGTGAAAATAAATGAGAATGTTCAGTTTAAATTACCTTTATTTAATTTTTTTATAAGAATTTCTCTTATCTGGATTTTTCTTCAATTATCTTAACTATCTTAGCTAATGTTTTACTTTACATAGCTTTTCATTTTAATTGGACATTTTTATTCGTTTTAATTGAATATTAGTTATTATTATTTTCTTAATTAAAATTTGGATTTTATACACTTTTAATTACTCACTATATCTATAAATAGTTCGTTAAAGCGACAGATATGTAACAGATTATTTTTTTTTCGTAAATTGTAGCAAATATTCAGAAATTATTGAGATTGACATGAAAAGAAGACCAATTCACTCAGGACGACTGCCAAATATAAAGGAGGTGTGTTATAAACAACTTATTATTATCATATATAATAATACTCATTTCCAGTGTGCGTTAAATCGAAAGTAAAGAATTAATACAACAGTATTCCAGTTTAAAATACAACCCTGAAAAAAATCGGATCTGCCCGAAACCAAAAAAATAACCTAGCCTACCGATCAAGCCTAAGGGGATATAACTCTATGCAAAGGTTTTGCAGGGTACAGCTAGTTAATTCATAGAAAAGGTGCAGCCCAAAAAATAAATAAAATAAATATTTGGTATTATTTAATGAAAACATTAAAATATCAATACTAAAATGTCAGGTATCTTTGTACACGAAATTTTCGTAATGCTAGCCGGAGCTGTTATCAAGTAAGACTTTTTATTCAGTTACATCCACTACGTAGACTTGACACAGGGGCACATCCACCAATCTGAACTGATTCCTTAATGGCGATACTCAAAAAGTCAAATTTCACAATATTTTATTTTTTAAATCTTGTCATTTTAAAAGTAAATATACTTTAAGCCATTATTTTTTAAAAGAAAATGTTTATATATATTTAAAAAACAAAACAACACAACAACCAATAACTTACATTAACATAACAACAAATCACTTACATTAACACAACAAGCAATAAATTACATTAAAAAGTACAAAAAAGGAAAAAAAAAGATTCACTTTATCATGGACGTATTTAAAGAAATGATTATAATTATTAGCACCAACCTATATATTTATCATGACATTTTTAAAAATGTATCTCTTAATGCTGTTTAACATTGTATTATTTGAAGGATCATTAATTAAATTTGCAGTAATTGGAAAAGTAAATACGCAGTATTGTTTTCATTTTGCCGTATAATACAATACAACCGCCAAATGGCTTCAATGCTTTTATTTTCAACTAACATTTCCACCCAGATACATGCCCATCGACATAAATTTCGGGCCCATGGGTAGGGCTGTCACGCCCCCCCCCACGTGCTGATAATATTATTTTCAAACGTTGATTGGCCAGCTCAGTCCGGGCCCCTAAAACTCGACCTAAAACTCGCCGGGCCCCTGGGCCTTTGCCCCCCCCGCCCCTCTCTCGGCGGCACTGTCCACATACACACACACTTCATTAATTGTATATTTACGTACACTGTAAATGTTCTTTCACACTTCATTAATTGTATATTTACGTACACTGTAAATGTTCTTTCACACTTAATTAATTGTATATTTACGTACACTGTAAATGTTATTTCCTCTTATTGTTTCAGACCAACCTGTATGAAAATGAAGGCAGCAAGACAGAAATACAGCCTGAACTACCCCCAAGGCCCGCCACTTTCAGACTTCACGACCTCCGAATCAAATGTGACATCTCACAGTTCGATATGATTATAACATCTCCCCCCACCCCCACCCACCCCCACAACTGCACTATATAAAATAAGCTCATAATAAATATAACTTGTTTTTTTGTGTACAATTATCTAATTGTATGTGACCAATCCAAATAAATAAATATTTGAGGAAATAGTTTTTTTTAGAATAGAATCAACAATAGAGAATTAGTGTCTCCTTACATATTAAAGATGCAAAATTATCGTAATTGTATATCCCAGTCTCCTTTCTAGAGTGACATTTTGTAACCTGATGGTCAAAAAGGTTAAAATCAATATAGTCAAACAACTGTATTATTCGTTGAAACAATCAAACAAAATATATAGCAGGCTAATAAAAATAAACCTTTTTTAATAAAAATAAGCTTTTATAAAAATGCACTCAAAAGAAAAAAAAATCATTATATAATAAAAATATTGATAAAAATATAAACGTTGATTACCTACTAGGAATATATATTATTTATTCTTTTTTTTTTAAATTAATTATCAATGAATGAAAGGCTTATTTAGATGACTTAATGATAATACACGCTCATACTTCAATAGTTATTAACGGGCAATGATCCACTAAATACCATAGTTATCTATCATAACTTATCAAATGGGATCGAAGCACTAGACCTCGTAGACGACCTGTGTTTGATAGATCTAATACATGTACAGTGGTCCCCAACCTTTTTCTTGCCACGGACCGGTCAACTTTTGATAATTTCACCGCGGCCCGTTGGGGGAGAGAGGGGGGGCGTTGATTATTTATATTTGAGATTGTTTTGATTTGCTATGTCACAGACGCTCATCTACTGGTAAACTCTCGTCCATAGAAAGTCGCACAATCTCGAGAGAAATCACCGCAATCAGTAAAATTGAAATGATTTTCAATGTTTCTATTGCGGCCCCAATACCATTGGATCCACGGCCCTTGGGTCTAGGGACCACTGATTTAATAGACCAATATTTGAGGAAACAAACGTTAAACGATATTTATTTATTCATTATTTTTTGCTGTTTATTACTGTATCAGCTAAATCTATAGAAATATTTTGTCCGGTATAAATAAAAAGCGTGGGTGAATGCAGTAAACTGGACTAAATAATTCTTGACATTTAGATGGACAGCCACACTTCAAAATTTCTATTAATGATGATTTCAATAAAAATTAATATAATCTAAGTAATTTTTAAAAAAATTTAATGCATTTTAAATAAAGGAAGGATTTTTTAAAAAATAATAATATTTTGTTCATAAAGTCTATTTTTGAAAAAAAAACTAGTTTATTGATATATTTTTTTTTTTTAAATATTTTTTCCATTGAGTCTGAAAGAAGATTGACGAATACACATATTATTTGCATATTAAATCACCCAATAGCTCATCACTGCGCATCATTCTTTTTTTAAATAAAAACATCTCTCTATTTTAGTAAAAATATTTAAAGTGCGCCATTGTGCTGCATTTTTAATTCACTAGGTCATTAAACTTGTAATGAAATGGTTCTGTTATATTGTTGACAATGGTCTTGGTAAATAAACTTGGTCTGTTCTAATTGCTTGGTTATATTATTTTGTGTCCTTTTTTTTTCTAAGCATGGTAAGTGTAAATTTAAATAAATTACCCAAATGTAATGCATTTTAAAATAAAATGTTTGTTCGAAATGCACACCCCACTTATATACGGACCCTTCATGTGTTTTCTAATGCAATCAATATCACAAATTGTATTCACCATCACAAATTGTATTCAATGTTACAATAATACAAAAAAACACCATCCATGATAATATTCGATAGTCCACAACACAGTGGTCTACACGTCCACACCACTGGTCTACTCGTCAACAACACATTGGTCTACACGTCCACAACGCAGTGGTCTACACGTCCACAACGCAGTGGTCTACACGTCCACACCACTGGTCTACACGTCCACAACACAGTGGTCTACACGTCCAAAACACAGTGGTCTACACGTCCACAACACAGTGGTTTACACGTCCACACCACAGTGGTCTACACGTCCACAACACAGTGGTCTACACGTCCACACCACAGTGGTCTACACGTCCACACCACAATGGTCTACACGTCCACACCACAGTGGTCTACACGTCCACACCACAGTGGTCTACACGTCCACACCACAGTGGTCTACACGTCCACACCACAGTGGTCTACACGTCCACACCACAGTGGTCTACACGTCCACAACACAGTGGTCTACACGTCCACACCACTGGTCTACACGTCAACACCACTGGTCTACACGTCCACACCACAGTGGTCTACACGTCCACACCACAGTGGTCTACACGTCCACACCACAGTGGTCTACACGTCCACACCACTGGTCTACACGTCCACACCACTGGTCTACACGTCCACAACACAGTGGTCTACACGTCCACAACACAGTGGTCTACACGTCCACAACACAGTGGTCTACACGTCCACACCACAGTGGTCTACACGTCCACACCACAGTGGTCTACACGTCCACACCACAGTGGTCTACACGTCCACTCCACAGTGGTCTACACGTCCACACCACAGTGGTCTACACGTCCACTCCACAGTGGTCTACACGTCCACTCCACAGTGGTCTACACGTCCACAACACAGTGGTCTACACGTCCACACCACAGTGGTCTACACGTCCACTCCACAGTGGTCTACACTTCCACACCACAGTGGTCTACACGTCCACTCACAGTGGTCTACACGTCCACAACACAGTGGTTTACACGTCCACACCACAGTGGTCTACACGACCTAATTTGCTAAGCTAACTGCCAGCAGAACACCTTGGGGAAAAGGCAGTCTAGTGGGTGCATCAGACTCCTGGAAAATATTAGCGCATGTGCACTATAGTGTACACTGATTCAAGCATGACATATACAAATGCATGTCATTCAAAATATTGTTTATTTTCCAAAGGTTTATACCGCGCGTGTGGGGGGGAGGTGTTGGGGAGGGAACGAGAATTTCATTTTGTGTTTATTTGATACATGCCAGGTGCTACACTAAACAACAAGGTGTGTGCGTGTGTGTGTGGGAAGTGACCCTCATATGTATTACCTTACACACACACACACTTGTGCTCGTACACAACTGTATTTCAGTATTACACATGAACTCTTTACCTGTATACAATGTTGATAGACGGTGTTCACAGCATTGGTAGTTAAAAAAAATTGATTGGGGTTTCGGGGGGGGGGGGGGAGGATGTGGAAGGGGGCGGCTAGTCGAAGGTGGCATCAAAACCTGTCTGTAATTATGTACATAATGGTTGAACTTTTTTTTTCATGTTTCCATAGATTTAAATACTTAGTTTTGTATGGCATGGTCAATCAGGTGTCAAATTTTATCGGGGTAATCTGTGAGTGTCAACAGCACGCGACGCTTAGGTGAGTTTTATGTGGCTCACTTGAAATTAATATTTTTTTAATTTAATTTTATCATGCTTTTATTTGTTAAACTGACTGTTTTTGTTTTTTTACTCGATAGGTTTTTGAATGAGTATCTGTCCCCCTCTATACATAGACAATGCTCAAGATGCAGCCCCGCTAGATGAATGGAGTGCCCCCCCCCCCCCGGCTTAAAAAAGAAGAAAAAGAGGAAAAAATAAAGAAAAAGTAAATAAAATGCTTACTTTGACCTGGCTATGGGCCTGTCAAGATGTATTATGGAAAGTGGAATACTTTTTAAACGATTTCTTATTAAATAAAAACAGTTGTAGTACTAATATAAAAAAAGCGTCATAATGTCAGATGAACTCTGAATAATTCGCCTGGCTTTGAGTGGGTCAAAATGCTTAGATATTTTAAAATTCAATGTAAGCATAGTTTTCCACAATTATTCCTAGTAGCTGTAATTGTATCTGTATCCAATGACTTAGTTTGCTAAACACGTATTCTATTCTATTAAATTACCAAATTAGAATTTAAAAGGAAGTAGTATTTAGCAAATATAGTATCACGTGTTAAAATGTCACATGATACATATGAGCAAAGCCAATGGCTTGATACCATGAACTGGATAGTCATACAAAAATTAACCTTGCAGGTATAGCAATATTTCGTTTGTAGTTGGACTCGGTTATATTCGATTTTAAGGGATTGCTTTGTTTGGTTTTAGTTGACTAATTCTGCGTGCGTTGTTTATATACATAACTTTGTCGCTGATTTTTTTTTTTAATTTAGGTACACAATTCGGGAATTTCCAAATAATTACGTCTTCACCACACATACTCTCTTCCTCATCGTATGTCTTGTATGTGGCAAGTATAGATGTTAAAAATGCAATATAAGTGAAATTTCGTCTATTATTATTTCACTAGTTTTTAAAATTCATTGATATCAAATTTCATTAAAGATTAATTTCTTAGTTTTGCAGATATTAAAAACTATCTTTATTCTCTATACAATTTGTTCTTGGTGAAGGTGCGTAAATCTTGGGGTGACTAGAACTAATTAACACTGGATGTAGATTGATTCATTTCATGTGTAAATAATTGATGCAGTTATCGACAGATTTCATTAACATAGATTGTGTTCTCACAGATCATCTACCTTGACCGAGGTACCAATGTGAGTAGAATCAAATGATGCGTACAGGGCGGTACATCGGAAATTGGAATCGTACTTATTGTGTGTATTGGAATCGTACTTATAGTGTGTATGGCAATCATATTTATCGTGTGTATTGTAATCGTATTTATCGTGTGTATTGGAATCTTATTTGTCGTGTGTATTGGAATAGTATTTGTCGTGTGTATTGCAATCGTATTTGTTGTGTGAATCGGAATAGTATTTGTCGTGTGTATTGTAATCGTGTTTGTTATGTGAATTGGAATAGGAATGTCGCTATTGTCCAGGAAATACAGATATGTGTTAAAAAGATTTGATTTAATGGACCAATGTTTTTTTTTACACTTCAAGACCTGGAGTATGATTTATGGCTTATTATAAAACTCATATTTCTTTACCATTGATGTATTTATAGAATGAAGTATAAACCAGTGCCTCGTTTTAAATTTGACATAATGTTAGGTGGTAAATTGATTAATTATGAATCACATTTCTCATTTTGAAGTGTAATTAGATGACGCGACCCTAGACTTTAAAAAAAAATACAACAAACCACTACATTCTGTAGACACATACAACTGATATGGGAAGGTAAAATAAAACCACTACACACTCATGAGTGTGTTGGAGTAGGCCAAAGTTTGGACAAGATTATTTTGCCGTACCCGCTGCTTCATTCAGTTTATTCCTGTGCCAGTGTGTAGTTTTTTTTTCTTACGTGTACAATTCATAGCATTGTTTTTAGTGAGCTGAGTTTTACTTCACATTCAGAGTTCAAGGTAATGTTTGATCCTATCACCGTTGTTTATACATTGTAGCCTCACCAGGCCCGTAGCGTGCGGGGGGGGGGGGAGGGGCAAGGGGTCTGCCCCTTCCCGCCCTGCGTTTTGTCTGGCCCTCTCTGCTTGTTTGCTCTCATTGGTAACAATTATTTCCTGCCACTCCCCCCCCCCCGCTATTGGCCTGGCCCCTGCTGTAGAATGCCTGGCCTCTGCTGTAGAATGCCTGGCCCCTGCTGTAGAATGCCTGGCCCCTGCTGTATAATTTTCACGCTACTGGGCTGAGCATCACCCAGCTCAAAGGTGTTCATATTATATACGGTCCAACTCTGCCACATTTGTTTGTTTGTTCAAGTATCGTTTCTATTGATTGATTTTATTCGATCATCGTGTAATAATTTTAGGGCCCTGTATTTGGATATATAAACCAGGGCCGTCCTAACGTTATGTGGGGGAACCTGGGCTAAACTAGTTCATTTGGATACCCTAAAAAGTGTACGCTTGGGGCGCTCGACAAGGGTACACTTGGGGGGGGGGTTCCTATAAAAAAACCCGCAGTCAGCGCCGACGATTGGTCGTCATGGGCCCCGTAATAATCTTCAACAATGGAATCCGCCCCTGACAAGTACCCAGTTATGCCATTCCTTGCCAGCTTGGCCTTAAGAAGTTATGCCATTCCTTGCCAGCTTGGCCTTAAGAAGTTATGCCATTCCTTGCCAGCTTGGCCTTAAGAAGTTATGCCATTCCTTGCCAGCTTGGCCTTAAGAAGTAATGCCGTTTCCTTGCAAGCTTGGCCTTAAGACGTTATGCCATTTCCTTGCCAGCTTGGCCTTAAGACTTCTCGTTACTTGTCTCTCAGATCTAGTTAACATCTCTTGAGCTATAGCTAGAGTGTTCAGAAAATGAGTCATTTTGAATAGAACACATTCACTGTAATTACTGTATATTAGTTTACTGCAAAAATTAAAGTCTCGATCGTAAGGGGGGGGGGCTATAAACGCCCCCCCCCCCAGTTGTCTATCATCAAGGACCGCTCTGATCTATGACGTCCCTGTATGGATGAACAGTTTATCTCTTAGATCCTTTAAGCCACTAAATCAAAGTCTCTATACGGGTGAGATGATTATCTGTATTATCTTATAAACCACTTAAGTAAAGTCACAAAAAGGATGAGATGTGTGTCTTATAAACCGCATGTGACTGTTTTTCGTTGTGGCCCTTCTTTCATCCACACCGTGACGGAAATTACAATGAAGGCACCACGGGGGCTGGATATGGAGGGGAAGTTTCACTGTGGCCTGAAAAAATTCCATCGGTTCTTACTGGTTGAGTGTCGAACCCTTTACCGCACAGCCACCTGCCCCCTTCGCGCCCCCCCCCCCCCCAAAAAAAACAAACAAACAGCGGCTCTGATATTAAACATCGGGTTAAGGGTTGTTGGTTATTGATAGAATGAAGTAGGAGGTATGAATATGGACAAAATTGGGGCTTAAATAATTGACGCCATGAAGATTCGTGTTTAACTCATTTCAATTCAAGCAGTTCATAGAGCGACACGCTTCATTTTGTCGATTCGTAATGAATGAAATCCAGGTGCCCCCTTCTCTCTCACTCTCTCTCTCTCACCTTCCCCCCACCCCGTGTGACACATGTACAGTGCCAAGTCGTCTTGCACCTTACTTCATAGTTGTAGGTAATCGGTTGTTGACTTTCGTTTGCTTAGCAAGATTTAAGAGTTCTTGGGTTGTTTCCACAGTTTGAGATATTTCACGTAGGAAATAAACCATGGGATTCTTTTTCATTCAAACCGTGCGCCAAAACCAGATTAAAATTATGACATGAAAACGTTGCACAGCCGATCCATGACATTTGCAAGCATTATCTGTTACAAAGGCATTAGTGTTACGATACGCATCAGCATCTCGAAGAATTATTTTAACTTTGTTCTTTTTTATACTCACTGTTATGTAACTCATCCATTGCCTATGAGGAAAGAATGTACGATTTGCAATAAATTTAACGGTCACAGTGATGCTGCTGTGGTTGATTTGATCACGTAAACAAAGGTCAGAGTTCACACCAAAGTTTTTTTTCACTTATGAAATCCCAGTCTGATGTCTATTTTTTTCACGACAACATTTTCACTGTGACGCGAAACAGTTGTTGCTCACATGGTAAAATTTCTTTAACGGCAACATGCCTATACTTTACTCCAATATTGATCAACTTTGATATCAAAACCTGAAAATCTCTGCTTTCAACGAGAGTGAATGGTCGTAAATCTTTGGCACACATTGATACATTTGTGTTGGTTAATTTTGTTTCACCTTTGCCAGTACCTGCTTACCGTACTTGCTCATTACGAAGATCCATTTGAAACCTAAGATTTGCTGATGCTATAGATCTCATGGCCGGAGGCAACAATAAGCTACAAGAGCTGACTGACAAAACTTGCAGATAGGGCGGGTGCTTAACGAATGAAAATCAGCTCAGAGAAAAGCAAGTTAATAGTCAACACCACAGATGCCAGTAGTGCAAACATTATAATGAACCAACAAAAGCTGGAAGTAGTTCAGTAACTTTAAATATCTGGGAGCTATCTTATCCGAAGACGGAAGCTGCGAAGCAGAGATTTGTCCCAGGATTGGGTCAGCTATGGCGGCTATGGCTAAAGTAAACAAAATTTGACCAGCCTATCAACGAAAACTTTACAGAGCCCTAGTTTGAACAATTGCTCTGTATGGGTGATAGACATTGACACTTCTAGCAGCCACGAGAGTCAAGCTACAGGCATTCTAAAATAAATGCATGAGGGAAAATCCTTGGAATCCCCTACCTAAAACGCAAGACCAATGAGTATGTCTGGGAAAGAATATCCTCAATCACGGGCCCTCAGGAAACGATTATGGCAACAATCAAGCGACGTAAGATGACATGATTCGGACATGTGTCAAGGCATGATGACCTGCCAAAAACTATTCTCCAAGGAACTGTACAAGGAGGCCGTCGCAGAGGGCACCAGCGGTACTGTTGGTTTGACAATATAAAAGAATGGACAGCGCTCCATATGAACTAAAGAGAGCCGCGCAGGATAGACAACTAGGGAGAAATGTGTCTGTTGAGGTGGTCATTCGTTCACCCTAATGACCATCGGTTAAGGGTATGATGATGATGATGATGAATCATCTAATAAAACAAAAACTTCGAAAATATCTAAATTATGAGCGAAAATATGGAAAATAATCTAAACTATATGTCATGGGTAGGCCTATATTATATTTGTAGAACAGTTGTAAGTATAATTGTATGGATATTATTATATTTACCTTTGTGGAGCCTCTTCTATCCTGGTAAGGTGTATATAATGGTATGTTCAGTCTCTTCGGAGTTTATCTCTTGACTTGGTATTTATATATATTAATTTGTAAATTAGATGTCCACAGACGTGTGAGACGCAATACATGTGGAGTACAGCTATAAAGCACTAAGTAGACTTTGTTTTATATTTATATATTTATTTATTCTTAAATATCAATACATACAATAGTAAAAGTGATGTTAGATCAATATGTCCTCTCTAATCAAGATCTACAAATCGTCTGTCTTATTTATCGTCTGAAAAGCTAACTTCCACTAAGTGGCCAGATTAAAACTGTTAAATCTCTGGACTAAATATAATTACCGTA
>JAGDYQ010000122.1:1176468-1195223 GCA_021962125.1 Bulinus truncatus
CTTGTACTATGTAAATATCAGTCTGTGTGTCTACTAACTATACTTGTACTGTTTGGTTTGTGTACTTCTCTGTCTGCTTTGTTCAAGGGTACGAGAAAACAAACATTTTTATTTTTAATATATTACAGTTCATTCTTTTGTTTTAATTAATTAAAACAAATTCAATTCTGTTTAATGAAGCCACTTCTTTCCTAGGTCAGAAACGAGTTTGGACCAGTGGACATACTGGTCAACAATGCAGGGGTTGTATTTGGAAAGTACGTCATGGATGCAGATGACCGTCAGATGGTTAAGACGATGGAGGTCAACTGTTTCGCTCATTACTGGGTGAGTACACACACACACACACACACTACTGGGTGAGTACACACACACACACACACTACTGGGTGAGTACACACACACAACTAGGTGAGTACACACACACACTACTGGGTGAGTACACACACACAACTAGGTGAGTACACACAAACACACACTACTGGGTGAGTACACACACACACACAACTGGGTGAGTACACACACACATACACACACAACTGGGTGAGTACACACGCACAAAACTGGGTGAGTACACACCACACAAACACACAACTGGATGAGTACACACACACACAACTGGGTGAGTACACACACACACACAACTGGGTGAGTACACACACACATAACTGGGTGAGTACACACACACACAACTGGGTGAGTACACACACACTACTACTGGGTGAGTACACACATACAACTGGGTGAGTACACACACACATACAACTGGGTGAGTACACACACAAACAATGACTGCAGTTTACAACTGGTGGCCTTGAACTTTTACTTAATAATATATAGGTCGGTGTCAGAGATTCAAAAATAGTACAGTACGAATGCCCCCCCCTCCACCTGCCCCGTAAAATAAAGAAAAACGTCTGGTGAGGAGTTAAATAGTTAGTTGATTTTTAACATCAATCACTATGTTATATATTTAATATATGTATCACTTTGTGATATATTTTATATCTATCACTATGTTATATATTTAATATCATTATGTCGTAAACAGAAGAAGATATTTTACGGCGGATAAAAAACAAAAGCCAAGTGGGCATGGTACATTGTCTGAAATATATATATAAAACTGAGACCACGTCTGTCTGATACACTTAATGTACTTATCTTCGTATCTCTAACGCAATTCAATTGGCTACAACTTCAACTGATATCTAATTTTAAGAACTGTCCACAGTGTGGTAGTTTAAAATGCTTAAAATAACGACCAGGATGCATAAGAAACTTTCTAGAAAAATGTGTATAAGTATTTAAGCTATAATACAACTTTAAATAAATGAATTATACACTTGCATTCTTGAACTTTGTAGCATCAAGAGCTATGAAATGTAAATATTATTTGTTTACTAGATTTGTCCAAACAACTTTTTTATTTACAAACTAGAAATAATACTTTTTTTTGTTTACCTAAGATTTAAACATTCTATTTGAAATGTACAATGCCTGTCCCCAATGTATTCGAATTTAAGAACGAAGGCCAGACATATATTTTACACTTTTTCAGACTTGCAAAGCCTTTTTGCCAAACATGATAAAAAATAATTATGGTCACCTGGTGTCACTAGCGAGCTCAGCGGGGTTGATGGGCGTGCCAGGTGGGTATTCACCTATATACATATTTCATGTCTTCACCTATATTCCTTTGTATTTATCTATATCTGTATGTAAGGTCTTTATATTTCTATGTAAGGAATTCATCAATATGTCTATGCTAGGTATCTATCTCTCTCTATATATATCTAAGGTTTTCTTCCACTATTCCTATGTAAGGTATTCATCAATATGAAAGATCCTTGTCTATTACTATTAATATGGTTGTCATCAATTCATCTAAATGTATAGTTTTCGTCTATATTATTTTGTAAGATATGTGCCCAGATGTATGTATACTAGGATGCCACTCAAAAAAAGATTCTGAGTTTTTATACTGCCACCCCCAAAATGTGTTACTAATGCCGAACCTGGACTCACAATATTGGTGGATCGGACGATCCTCACTGGTTTAGTAGACACTTCAGGTGGTTCGGGGAGTTCATCAGGATCATCGGGATCACAACCATCGGTGCTTTTAGCCTCTGTGTCACTGTCATTGCTGGCACTAAACTCCATCTTCTTTGCCTCATGTTGCATCCGCTTAGCCTCTTTTCCTTTCGATATTCTTTCTCTAAGCTCCTTTTATGAGACCTTTGATCTTTCCGAGTTAGCACCATATCCACTGGACCATGGCTCCCTTTCTCTCTTTGTGCTTCAAGAAATTCTACCTGCATCTTAGTTAAAGCTTCAGCTTGTGCAACATCAAACAAATCAGTCAAACTTTCAGTAAATTGGTGCTCCTTCTCCTTCTGAGTGTCTGTTCTACGGGATACATTTTTTCTTATTCCAATACATGCTGAATGGAGGTCCTTTATCTTGGCAATTATGTGGCATTCTTTCAGAACTGGAATGCGTGCCTTATGCCAGAACTGAACAACTTCTTTCATTGTCACTGTGGCACTAGCAGTAATATATATTGCTCTGACATGAAAATATAAATAAGTAACAGAATTTATATAAATAAGTAACAGAAACTGCCTCCAGTTTGCCTTGTATATCAAACACAGGCATTTTCGCATTAATATAAAACTTCGAGTCCATTGAGCTAGCTACCTCTAAATATCTATGTATCTTCATGAAACTTGGTAAAATTATTTAACATAACAAATGGAAACAAGCATTAAGTCTGTTCCATTCTGGACACAGGACGTGTTAGCGCATTTTCTTGTTATGTTACAGTACGTTTGTTAGCTTGCAGTAAATATTTGTAAATTTTGGAAATGTTTATAAATTCAATTGTGTAATGCATATATCTGTAAAAAAATATTATAAAGACGTTTCTTTATATTTGAAAAAAAATTATTTTCTCTTAAATCTAACTACAAGTGGTTTGTGGTTACTGAAATAGGACTCAAAATTGAAAACATTCGAAATTGTAGTCATTTAATCGTCCGAAAACTCCGTCAATTGTTGCATAGCTCTGATACTTTCAATTAAACTCAGACCACAAGCCTACTATTTCATTTGATGAGTTTCTTAATAAATCTTGATGAAACTACGTGCTGCAGTATTTCGCACCAAATGAATGGGTTATTGAACGTACAAGGTGTAGAATGGGGCCATATATATAATATATAAGCCCCTTAGGAGCCCTGAAGCCCGGCCCTCAGAGGTCCTATCGCAAAATGAACTTTTGATGTACACATGGCAGGCCAAGACCTACAAAATGATATATACATCATGGGTCTAGGACTTGTGGTTGCTGAGATATAGGGCGCTCCATTATTAATATAGCTTATATAGTAAAAAACGGTACTTTATAAGGCCCCTTTTACGGCCCTGAGAGGTCAGATCGCGAAATGGAAAAAAGTCATTTCTTGGCAGGCCAAGACCTACAAAATGATATATACATCATGGGTCTAGGACTTATGATTGTTGAGATCTAGAGTGATGACAGACAGACAGACAGACAGACAGACAGACAGATAAAACGGGGACAATAGAGCATTTTTTTTCGAAAATGCTCTAAAAAATTAGGGGGTGGGACAATGAAACTTAACAAAAAATAATTTTACCCATTGTATTGAGTGGCACCTTAATGTATACGTAATGATATTTGTATATATTTGTACGGTCATCGTCTATATATGTATACAACATATTTTCCTCTTAATACATATGGTTTTTTTTATTTATTTATTTAAAACTTGTCACGGATGTAAACTTTAGCGAATAAACAACCTGTATTAGATTACAATCTAATGTTAACAAAAAAAAATTCCTTTTTCTTCAATTCACATCCTCACTGGCCCATGTAATGCCGTGACTTATCTAGGAATCACGTTACCTCAAACGTGTGATAAAACAAAAAACACTGTTGATGTTATTCGTTTCAGCTACGATTTTCAGAATGCAATTATCGGAATGGTGAGATTGATCTTTAAAATGCAAGCCTTGGCACAACGCCATGGCTGTGCTGTGATTTTAATACATTTTTTTTGGGTAAAAGTATAGAGTCCAAAATAAAAGACTCGTTTATTTTACTTATTCCTAGGTCTGTCTTGAATGCTTAAATATTAAAAAAAAAAAAACAAAAAAAAAAATACCGTGGGACTTATTGAAATTGAAAAAAATGATAAATCTGAAAACCACCAGTATAGAAACCATGAAACGTTAGACATCTTTTTTGTGGTGTAATGGTGGACACAACCGCAGGCAATGCCGACCTGGAGAAATGTGTGGTCTGATTATAAATAATTTAGCTGTACCACAGGCTCCAATGTCCTTCATGTGTGGTAGATGAGAGGGGTGATAGCAGTTGTAGAAGTAATAGGTACATTTTGATATAATAGCTCTGACCACTGGTCAACCCAAATGTCCAGCCCTGATTTCCAGCCCATTGATCAACTGGACACTTTCTGTACTTTTTTTTTAATTGACCTTCAAACGGAACACGTAGTTTGTTAGGAGGGGAGGTCGGTTGTGTGTGTGTGGGGGGGGTCACCACCGCTGCTATGACAACGGACATACAACTTGAAGTACAGGAAGTGACGGATTACTAGCAGGCCTTTCAATGGGAGTCTGTGTCCATGGGGTCGCCTATAACATAACCCCCTCTCCCCCAGGGCCGCAATATGTTCGATGAGAGTTTACCTGTAACGATTTCACAGGTCGGTCGGGGACTCCTGAATACCCCAGAGAAATGGTCCCCGTGCTATGTATAACGACGCCACTGTCTGAATCTCGATGACCAGATTGCTGCACACTTTTTAAACTTGACCCCCCCCACCCATACGGGCAATAATATCAACATGCTCTCTCTCGTGATCTAGGCCTGGAGTTTGAATAGCTTTCGATTTAAATCGCACATTTCAAAACTGTTCTGAGCTTGCCAAGGGCTTCGCGGCTATTTCAGATAACAAATAACACAAACAATTTATCAATACCAGCAGCTTGTCAAACATTCTGGTAGGCCCAGGGCCGTTTTAAGGTCATCGTAGGCCCTAGGCACTTTCAAAGTCGTAGGCCCTCCCCGAATTCATTTCTAATATTTTTCAAAATGCACCCGCACTTCTTTGCGAGTCGAAATCTAAATAAACTTTGAGGACGTCATATGTGACTTTGCTAAGACAAAGAGCCGAAATGTTAACATACTGTAATTTATAGATCTACAGCACTGCAGCTTGACTTGCTCACACGGTTATATATAGTTACATTAATACAAATATTTTTTAATTTTACTGGCATTATGAACTTGTTTTCACTTTATGTTCTGGCTTTCGTAGGCACTTGAAAAGTCCGTAGGCCCTAGGCAAAAGTGCCTACTACAGTGCCTACTACAGTGCCTACTGTGCCTAGTTGATAAAGCGGCCCAGTGTAGGCCTACGAGAGCTTCGTTACAGAAATCGATTTTAAAAAGTGGTAACCAATCTAATTTCTATTTTAATTACAGCCGGGGCAGTTTTTATGGACAGGTAAACAAGTCATCCACTTACTTCTCCTCTACAAAGGGCCTTATACAGCAAACAGCATACATTTCTATTTGATCTGACGCTGTGGGGACCCGATAGGTCATGTTCCCCGGATTCCCCAAAAAGTCTTTGCCTAGATCCCCTTTCCCGCCCCCCCCCCTCGAAAAAAAACCCCACCTTGAGCCATCTTCGAGTACAGCTATCCGCGAGCTAGCAAAACTGAAAAATAACAATTGTACAGTTTATTTTCAAACTTTTGATTTTTTCCAGGCATGGCAGACTACTGCGCATCTAAATTTGCTTCCGTTGGGTTTGAAGAATCTCTGCGTATGGAGCTGGCCCAAAGGGGCATAACCAGTGTCAAGACCACAGTTGTCTGCCCCTTTTTGATTGACACCGGAATGTTTGAAGGTTGTAAGATGAGGTGAAGATTTTTTTTTTTTTAAAGTATTGGAATTTTAAAAGTATTGAAAAAAATTGTGACAACGATTACATATCTGGCTACGATACCTTTCTGCTAACATAATAACTTGAACGGCATTGAAATACACATTTTAACAGGAGCGAGATTTTTTTGTACAAAAACATTTAATGGTCAGCTAGTGGCCAATTCTTATAATCTAGGTTAGCGACAGATGTTCTCAAACTTGAACAATTCTACCCGCTTTGTACACTATTCTGTTTATGCGACACAGTTATCATCAACAGACAATTATATAACATAATAGTGAGAGAGAAAGAAAGAGAGAGAGAGAGAGAGAGAGAGAGAGAGAGAGAGAGAGAGAGAGGGAAAGAGGTAAAGAGAGAGAAAGAGAGAGAGAGAACGTTGAATTATGCTCACATATATTCTCGATCCATTGGTGTGTGCTTGTGTATGAAGCCCCTGTTTGGATGAGTTGAAATATCTTAAATCCTATAAACCACTATGCGACTGTTTTCATGCTGCAGGACTTTCAATCCCATCATAGCGATGGCCATGATATCTACTCGGGGAAATACAGCGGGAACTTTCTCTATAATCTGAAATATCCTTTGGTCCTCACTGAGGATCTAACCCGCCACCCTCAGAGCAATGGTCGAACGCTTTACGGCACAACCATCTCTCCCCATCGATCAATGGTCGAACGCTTTACGGCACAACCAACTCTCCCCATCGATCAATGGTCGAACGCTTTACGGCACAACCATCTCTCCCCATCGATCAATGGTCGAACGCTTTACGGCACAACCATCTCTCCCCATCGATCAATGGTCGAACGCTTTACGGCACAACCATCTCTCCCCATCGATCAATGGGTCGTGACCTACATTTTAAGAACCGCTGCACAATGTGATCTGATTGAAACATCCCTGTCATTAAAAAAAAGTATTAACCCCATCCCTATGTCAGATCATTGTATAAACTTTCAAATTACATAACGCAGCATGTATTTCAGAAACGGCTAACAATTAAAACAGTTTGATTTCATTACAATTTTAATTTATCCTTTGATTTCAGGTTTCCTCTCATCATGAAAGGGCTAGATCCAAACTATGTAGCTAGAAGCGTAGTAGATGCAGTACTTAGAGATAAAGAGGTTGTGTTCCTACCCAGGTTTATTTACCTCACCTTCTTCTGTAAAGCGTAAGTCACACAATGGTGTATTCACTGTGAACAATTTTCTTCTGTCAGTTGAATTTTTTAAAATTTATATCAAACAGAAAATTTGTTTCTTCAATCATAAGAACTGGAACTTTCCCCTTAAATTTGAATTTAATTATAATAAACATGGTAATCTTCCTTTAATTTCAAAAAGATTGTTTTTAATTTTAATTATAAGTAGAACAGACTTGGTATTCTCCCTTTACAATTCAAACAAAGGGGAGTAAATAAGCAATGTCTATTAAAATCTTTAATTTTGTTGACATAGTTTTTACATTAACGTATATATTCGTAAATTTCTTTACAGATCCTGTGTATTATATTTATTATTGTTTAGATACGAGAGGCTAGAAGATCTGAATAGTAAAAAAAAAGGGTGTAAGTTTGGATGTAACATTCGAAATAATTCTAAGGGACATAACTTTATATTTAGTTGTTTTTCATGTGAAGTGAGCGAATGTGAGAGGTGAGAGAAACTGATTTACTAAGATGATCATCTGCTAGTGACTGTATGTGTGTGTATGTTTATGTATGTATGTATATATATATATATATATATATGTGTGTGTGTGTGTGTATGTGTGTGTGTGTGTGTGTGTGTTTCAGTGAGTTTGAAATTAAAAAAACAACAACAACAGTGGGATAGGAGTGATGGGCGTGTGTAGGGTAGGGTAGGGTAGGGTAGTTTTCTCACCACTTAGCACTACTCGGGGTCTAGGGTAAGCTTGAAATGCGGGGCATGAAAAGTCGTTTTGCATTGCTACAGTTAGTGGGTAAAAACAACATCAACAACTCTAAGCGTAGTTTCTCAGTTGCCATCTATATATGTGGCTGTACTAACGGTTATGGTTTTCCTCATCTATTTTTATTCAAGGGGGAAATAACTGGCTATTAGACTACTTGGTCTTTTGTCTTCATAGCTACTCCCCTTTTCCCAGCTTATGAGTTTCTCTATAAAAGAGTTTAAATTACTGCTTCTGTCATTATATCACCATTTTTTTTTTCGAAAGGACCTTAATACCAAATATCAGTCGATTCTAATTTGGTCATCAGCTAATCTGATATCTATCATTTCACTTATCATGTAACTGTGTTTGTCGAATAGATGTTAATGTAGCTAATGAAATCAGACTTGGGTATCTGGTCTCAAGACAGGAAATAATTGATTACTGGATCAATCTTTTATCTTAGAGAACTAATCCCAGGAGTCAAAGTTCAAAACAAACAAACAAGCAGCAGAAACAATCACACAATATGACACACCCACAGAAACTACCGCCCCCCACCCCCCAATCCTGAAAAAAATATTTTTCTTTGAAGGCTTCCAATTTTATTCAGCCTATTGGAATATTTTCAGTTATGATTTTGCATACATGCATTAATTTTTTTTATAGTATACTTAATTTCTATATTTTTTTAATCTTCAGAATTCTACCCGTTAAATGTCAAACTTTGGTCCACGAGTTCTTTGGTACAACGACTTTTATGAATCATTTTGTAGGACATCAAAAGCAACAATGAAACGGTACAAAGTTCTGCTAAACATTGTGCAATAATTTCAAATGCTGGAAAATTCAAAAATTTTCAAAGTTTTTTTTTTCTTAAAGTGCAGAATATTTGTTTGTGTGAATGTTTCCTGTGTAATTTGTAATGAGTGCACTGTGTAATTGAAATGCCCAATGCCTTCAGTTTTACAATTAATGGGCAGGAAGAAAAATTCAGCCATTTTACTCTGGTTTTTACATTTTGTGCATCCAGTTATATCAACTTGTATGCTAAAACTCATTGCTTCTCGCGTAAACTCATTCAACTTTAGCAACTTGATGAAAACACCATTTTATGTTCTAAAAGAGTAATAAAACGTTTAAATAGAATTCATTCAATGGTAGCAGTACTTTCATGCTGGGTTTTAGTTCAGAAAATGATTTAGTAGGATGCACTAAAGGAATAGGGTCGCTTGTGGCAGAGTGGTAGAGCTCTCAACTGCTTATCAAAAGGTCTCGAGTTTGTGGCATGGTGAGTGCCAGGACTTTTCTCAAGATGACTGGACATTGTACTGGCCACACAATTTAGTAGAATTACCATGGCTACAGAAATCAAACTCTACTTCATCTGTACTTGATAGTCTGTAATGTCTTTAAGAGGGAAACATTTGACTAAAGAATCAATAAAGTATTCATCTATAAGAAAGACATCAGTGGCTTGATCATGCTGTCACACATATGTATTAGAATTTTTTGTTTAAATTAGTATAACATACAGTTGTGGTGTAATTGTGTAGCTGTGATTTCGAATTTTAAAAAAAAATGGAAGGAATCTAGGATAGGGTGGAGATAGACACCAATATCTAAAAAAAAAAATTAATAATAATGAAAGCTCTAATAATACATTCTTTTTGTCATACAATACTCCAAAAGGCTGACCTATAGATTAGTGACAGACTAAACCAATTTTATTATTACTTTATGCATTAGAGATATAATAAAAAAAGGAAAGAAAAAAAGAAAAGAAATATTTCATTATATTGGTGAATGTTACATCTATTAATTATTTAACTGCCAACTAAATGCCCAGAAAATTCAAGACAGAGCTGCATTTATTTGTGAATTGGACATACTATTTAGTTTATAGTCTTTCTCTAAACTACTACGCCACAATTGCATGAAAATAAAGATATTTGACTAGATCTTTCATTATTATTTCATTGCATTGTCTGTTCGGGGAGCATGTCTTCAATTCAAAACTAATCAAACATCATTTCATATCCATACTCTTATCTTGTTGTGTTCTACTCTATTAATAGAATATGTTTGTATATAGAGCTCAAGAATAAAAAAGGAATATTATTTTAATGTTATTAGTTTGTTCCGTTTTGTTCTTCTGTTGTTAATTTTTTTGTTTACAATTGTAATTGAAATAATTTGCTCGTTTCTCGGTGCCGGTCTTACTCTGGTGGGCTCTGAGTGAAATAATTATCAGGGCCCCCCTTGAAGGACAGAGATAATCAAAATAAATATCGAGTGTAAATTAAGGGTTTTGTGGGGCCCTTTAGAACTTAGGGCCCAGGTTATTTCCCCCCCCCCTGCCTGGTTGCTAATAATTACAAAATTATTTTAAACCCCATTGTAGAAAAATATTAATTATGATAGTATGGAAACTTTATCTGTTCAACGCAGAAATACTGTAATAATAACATGTGTACAAGTTGGTCTCTAATGTTTATTCATAGTGTTGATTACACTCATTCAGTAAATAATAATAATAATTGTGAAGCACAATGGTCGGTCATGAAAACACTTAATCCATTGTTGTTGTTTTTTTCTCAACAATTTCTCGAAACTTTTATCTGGTATCATTTCCTTAGCTTAGAAAAAATTCGTAATTTCGTTATTTCTTTTTTTGATCCCTGGCTGATTAATATCAAACAGACTCGCCCATTTTCTAAAATGTTTTAGTATCCCAGATATACAGAGGGGAAAAACTTCCCTTTTTTTCTTTGTTTCATTTGTACATTTAAAAAAATGTTTATTATGAACCAATGTCCAGATTTTTAGTAAAAATGATTGTCGAAATCGTTGCCTTCCTCAATCAAAGACTTTTTGTCGTAGAGAGAGCGCTTGTTCCATCGGCCTCGTTTTCCTTTCGCTGAACTGCAACTGAGGATATGAAAAGTTGAGGGAACGTCATTCCAAAACTCATTTCTTATTGGTCACGTCCGACACCAATCACATAAACGATCTGAATAACTAGGAAATGGCGAAACCAATAGATCTATCTATCTATCTATCTATCTATCTATCTATCTATCTATCTATCTATCTATCTATCTATCTATCTATCTATCTATCTATCTATCTATCTATCTAATCTATCTAATCTATCCATCTATCTATCTAAACTATCTATCTATCTATGCATCAAATAATGTATCTATCTAATCTATCTAATCTATATATATATAGTAAATATTATCCTTACGATGGGGCTGTCTCTGCGTCAGGTACACACATAAAGTAACACAGTGTGTACTTATCACAACAGTCCACATCAGGGGTGATCCCAGCGCTCTCTTCTCTCTTGCACTTCAGGACGTCCTTCATGCACTGTGCACAGGAGATAACAACAACGACATTCATAATAATAACAACAACATTAATGATAACAATAATAATAACGACATTTAAAATAACAACAACAACATTAATGATAGCAATAATAATATTAACGACATTTATAATAACAACATCACCAACATTAATGATAACAATGATAATAACGACATTATTAATAACAACAACGCCATTTATAATAACAGCAATAATAATAACGAAGACATTAATAATAACAAGAATAACAACAACGACAGTAATGATTAACAACGACATTTAAGATCGTTAAATGGACATGCGATTTTAACAAGTACTGGTTAAATCAATGAACCGTCGGTCTCTTCCTTTTTCCCCAGGAACATCTAAACAACAGTATAGATTTCAGTGGAACCATTAGGCTAGGCCCCCTGCCAAAAATAATAAAGAAAAATCAAATATAAATCATCAGTATGGATGGGGCACTTCCATATACTTAGGGCCCCACGGATAGGTGCACTTCTATAATATTAGGGTCCCACGGTTAAGTGCACTTATATATACCTATGGCCCCAAGGATAAGGGCACTTTTATATACTTAGGGCGCAACTGATAAGTGCACTTATATATACCTATGACCCCACGGATAAGTGCACTTCTACATACTTAGTGCCCCACGGATAAGTGCACTTCTACATACTTAGGGCCCCACGGATAAGTGCACTTCTACATACTTAGGGCCCCACTGATAGGTGCGCGATAGGGGCAATGCTTTGCGTCGTTCGCCTTTAATAGAAGATTAGGTAAATAAAAAAAAGGCATCGAAGAAGAAAAAAAATATAGTAGTGCATAATGACAGGGCCGGATGTAGGTTATTGGTTGGACTAGGGCTCATTGGGTCCAATATTGCTAACAAAAGAACGTAACATATCGCTGATGTGAGATAAACTGATACATGAGGCACAAATGTTCGTCCAGGGCCTGGGCTAGAGCTTCATTAGCCTAATGGTTGATCAAGGCATGCTTAGCTTCATAGGTAACAGCACTTACCTGAAGGAGACAGGATGGAGCGCCCTCTGAGACTGTGATGACGTAAACAGCAACTGTTAAGGCCAATGCTAATACTGTGACGGTTTTCATCTGCAGATTAATATGTAATGTTATAGATTGCAAGGTTGTTTAAAAGAGGACTAGAAGTCGTAAGATAATACACACAAGCGTTTTCATAGAGCAAAAATGCATCCCAAAGAACATGTCCAAAAAAAAAAGAATGAAGTCAGAGAGAAGAATTTCAAGGAAGAGTTCATTTCATTATAACGAAATTCGTTTTAACTGAAGAAGATAATGTCAAATAAAGTAGAATCGATTTAATCTGTTCAGGCTTAACGCAGTAAACACAAAGAACCGCTATTCTTAATAGGTAAGCTGTGCAACCTCCTGGGGCCATCAATGTAAGACGGCCCATTCGATCATTATTTCCTATTTGACTGATGCTAAAGAAGGCATTATAGCCTGGCCAAAACCATTCTTCAAGGGACTGTAGAAGGAGGCAGTCGCAGAAGGCGCCATCGGAAATGTTGGTTTGACAATATAAAAGAATGGGCGGGGCTACCAACACGGTTGTTAACAATACTCTTAAACTGTATTGTCAATACCAATACCAATACTTCATGAAAAGAGTATCGCCAATACCAATACAAATACTCAAGTAACAATGTATTGCCGAAATCGATGCAAATACAATACCAATACTTTTGAGAACAAAAAAAATATTTTTATTTAAAATATAACGAGTGCAAGTTTTTAAAGATCGAGGAAAAAAGAAAGAAAGTTTTCTTTTCTGTCATTCATTGAAATATTGAACAAAAAGTTGACAGAAAGAAAGTAAATGAATGAAAGAATATAAGAATAACATTTATAGACGTCGGCGCGCAAAGCAAAAACTTTAAAAGAAAATTTAAAATTTAAATTTTCCTTCAACTCTCTGACCGTGGTTGTATTGGTGGGGAGGTGGTTGGTGATAATATTTGTATGATTGATAGCTATGATTACTAGTAGTGATTGAATTTATGTAAATTACTTTTTAAAACAAGGTATTAAAATAGTTATTGTTTTTCTGCAAATAGCTAATAGTGGCAATAGAAAAGTATTGGTATCGAGTATCGAAAGTTTTTCGTTTAAAATGTATCGGCGATACATAAATCAATACTTGTTGCAATAAGAATCGGCAATACAGCAACCAATGCTAAAAATGTATCGCCGATACTGTATTGGCCGATACCGATACTTCGATACTAATGATCCTGGCTACCAATGAATGGAAACAAAATGGCCCGCCTAAATGGGGCAATTTTTAGGTTTTATAGTGCCCGTCGTACGGGTGGTCGTGAGGTACAGCGCTCAACTGTCGACTTGAAGGTACCCGGTTCTATCTCCGGTGAGGACCAAGGAAAATTTGTATGCCATGGCTTAAGTCCATCCCCCCCCTGTAACTCCCGTGGTGCCTCCATGGCCATCGCAGTATCGGCTATGGCGGGGGATGAAAGAAGGGCACTATAAAAACTGTCTCATTAGTGGTTTATAGCATCTAAGACTTACAGGGCTGAATGAACGAAAGACAGCCGCGCAGGATAGGCAACTATGGAGAAATGTGTCTTTTGAAGTGTCCATTCGTTCCCTCTATGACCACCTTGGTCAAGGGAATGATGACGATGAAGAGGGCCACTTCGGTCAAGGGTAAGATGACGATGAAGAGGGCCACTTCGATCAAGCGTAAGATGACGATGAAGAGGGCCACTTTATTCAAGGGTGAGATGACGAGGAAGAGGGCCACTTCGGTCAAGCGTAAGATGACGATGAAGAGGGCCACTTTATTCAAGGGTGAGATGACGATGAAGAGGGCCACTTTGCGGAGGAAATCCCCCCCCCCCAAGATCGATTCTGCATTTACTTTTAAACTTTCACTGACATTTTAGTCAATTGTTGAAATCACTCACTTTCTCCACATTTTGGTTAACTTATAAATTTTTCTTAGAAATAGAATCTTTAGATCAACGTGGGCAAATATCAAAGTGCAAAAATTAAAACCAAATGAAATGATTGTTAAAAAATTTTTAGCCTGCCAATATCGTAAGAAGTACCGGGTATTTTATTTCAAAAAATAAATTCAATATTTATTGACTTTTTTCTGACGTGAAAAGGACTTTTTTTTTCCTGGTTTATACGACATGTAAATACAAATTATTTCTATTAGATAATTCAAAAAATTAAGTTAAATTCAAAAATGAATACTGACCTAAATGTCGATACAACGCTCACTGGCATTACAACCTTATAGCCCAACTGATGGAACAAAACGTTATCTCAGACAGTCACAGGTAACAGTTAGGGTTTATTCTAAACTCCACTAAAAAGCTTCACCAAATCAATCGCACTGGATTACAATTTTAAATTTATTGAAAAAAGATAATATTTATATATATATAAATGCGTCGCAGCAAAGTTTTTTAGGTGTGGAAAAGCCATAGCTGGAAAACATCCTAAAAACTCCAGCAAAAGAACTGACTTGAACTTCTCCTTCAGGTAAAAATCTGCTTGTAGGTCAAACAGCTCTAACTAATATTCTCGAGCCATAAAACCGATTTAATATCCCTAGATTCAAATCAAATAGTCAGGATAAAATGTTTAAAATACAGCGAAAACTCTAAGCAAAGAAAATTACCATCGACAGAGGATCGCAACATGCATACGGGCCGCATAATATACTCTTGGCTTAGACGTAAAACATTCTAGTCGATTTCAATTGTTTTCATTTTGGAGGTATTAGTTAGTTTAGTGGTAGATTAAAATGTTCAGTAGATTAGTAATAAATAAATAGTATTAGTGTAATTAGCGAACCCACGTGTCTAGTGTCATTCTATAAAAGTTACAACGCTGTGTTTATACGCACGGACTATTTCATCAGAAATGACAAGTCTAGCACCGCAAAGAAAACAACGTATTACTAGGGGATGGATATACATGATGGGTAGGGAGCGACCGATAATCGGATCGGTATCGGACCGATATTGGCACTATCGGTTAATATCGGATAGGCCGATTTTTTGTAGGGAGCGACCGATAATCGGACCGATACTGACACTATGGGTTAACTATCGGACCGGCCGTTTTTCGGCTGCCGATACATTGTTTTTTTTTCACAAATCGGTTTCACAAAACTGGTTTTGGTTTACAGAGTTAAAGTTTACTTACAGACTTCCAGTTAACTGTTCACCTGAGTGAAGTGATTTACTGATATAATTAAGTGTTTTTAATTTTCAATTTTTTTAAAAATCTGCTACAAGTAAATTCAGTAAAAATTACAAAGATTAACGAAGAAAATTATTTTAATTTCATCACAACTTTCACAAGTTAGTGAAGTTACAATTAACAATTAATACATTTTTACTTTTTTAGTTTGACATTAATTATTTACAACTTTATCTTACTTTTCTGTTTGTGGTCAAGTAAAAAGTAAAAACAACAAATTGTTTGTTATAAGTTTAATTTTAAACAATAAACATGCATATTTCTGAGATTCGGTCTTGCGGTCTGTCTTTTCAAATCTTTTGTTCTTCTCATAGATATATAAGTCTATATATCTATGGTTCTTCTAATCTTCTTAATCTGCAAGACACCCTTTCAATAATAGCAAAATATCGGTATCGGCAAAAATGCTGGGGAAAATATCGGTATCTGACTATCGGTAAAAAGGCATATTAGTCACTCCCTAATGATGGGAGAAACACGACATTTTTTTAAAACTGATTTTGAAACATAAAATAGTGTATACATAAAATTTTGAGAAAATAAGTATAGCATTAACTATTAGTTTTATTATTAAAAGTACCCTGATAGTAGAAGACTAATTAGACAAGATATTATAAATATACAACAATACAACATAATTACTTTCAACCTATTAGGCTATTACTAGGCCTATTATACATCAGCAACATAATCAATTTCCTCTTATTATTACTAATATACAAAAATCACTAGACAACATCATCTCTTTCCCCTATCATTTATAAACACTACACAACATAATCATTTTTTCCCTGTTACTTAAAAACACTACACAACGTAATCATTTTTTCCCTGTTACTTATAAACACTACACAACATAATCATTTTTTCCCTGTTACTTATAAACACTACA
The DNA here is from genome assembly GCA_021962125.1 of Bulinus truncatus. NCBI lineage: Eukaryota > Metazoa > Mollusca > Gastropoda > Planorbidae > Bulinus > Bulinus truncatus. The sequence goes on from JAGDYQ010000122.1 coordinate 1,192,957, forward strand.
CAACATAATCATTTTTTCCCTGTTACTAATATAAATAGACAACATATTTACTTTTCCTATAGCCATTTTTTTTTATATCTCAGAATATTTAATCTATTTAGCAGAGCCGCGTCTTCACATCAATATCTGCCTCAGGGCATAGTTGAACTGGGGGGGGACGAGGACGGGGGGGGGGGGGACAAAGAATTAAAAGAAGTGTCATGAAGCGCCTACATTAGTAGGAGAGGGGAAGGGGGCATATGTGTTGAGACGGCCATGTAACATATAGATAATTACGTAAAACTGAGCAATGTCGAAAACCCTTCAATCAGAAAAAAAAAAAAAGGATGTGTCTGGAGATATCGGTCGTGGGGTGAAGTCGCCTCACAGCCGCAGAGGCTGTTTCGATTCCCTAGACGAGCTACAGTTTGAGATTCACCGAAAGTGCATTTAAAAAAATGAAAAGGGGGGGGGGGCGGCGGAAGGAGAAGAGAAAGAGACTAGGGGTATAGGGGGGTGGTACCAATCTGGGGGACTGGTGTCTCTTTGAACTTCAGTTGATGGAATCAAGCACAGGGAGAGGGAAAATAAAATGTGGGAGGGGGGGGGAGACAAGAGGCGGAGAGAATGAAACCAACCCATGACTAATATGCCAGTCAGCTCCAGGGACGTGGACTCCGTCATCCGGTGAACGGTCTTCGTGTTGGAACATAAGGTCCAGTCTTGAGTTTCATTCTTTCCTTCCACCCTACCACGGGGAGTGCATGAAATAGCTTACAGTTGCTGACAGAGCGACACAAAAAAAAAATAAATGACATTATACAAGTGAGTTCTGTCTGTTTTTCTGTCTGTGTCTCCTTCTGTCTCTTTCTAGACTATATACACCATCGATTGGTAAAGAAACTGGTTGGGAGATAATTTTTTTTTTTTACATTTAACCAATTTAGTCGTTTGGGGAAACGAAGGAACACATCAACAGTATATATATATATATATATATATATATATATATATATATATATATATATATATATACATACAGTGGATCCCGCTTAATTGGGACACCGCTTAGTTGGGACAGCCGCTTATTTGGGACAAATCTCAAAGAAACCAAACCAAGAAGCCAATAATAAATTTGTATATTTAATTGGGACAGCCGCTTAATTGGGACAAAAAGCCTCGGTCCCGATGTGTCCCAATTAAGCGGAATCGACTGTATATATCTTTCATACGTCATTTCCTGCCCGGGCTTAGAGACTTGGTGGCGCCCATCTCCTCTCCAAGTCAGCGGCGAATATTTTTGGTTTTACCAGGGATTGAGTCCTGTACCCTTTGCAAGTGAGTCGAGTTCACTCACGATTTCACTATCGAGTTCACTATCGATTTCGCTCTCCAGCCATGGACATTGAATGGATGCCCACAAAAATGATTTTTTTTTAACGAATTTCGAGTATTTTGTTGTTACAAATGTCTCGCCATCACTACAAGTATATTAGTAGATGGTACACAAGTATATTAGTAGATGGTACACAGTGTCCTAGAAAACTATCAGAAGAAAAACTTATGCAAAGAAAAGTTTAAATAAATATGAGTGAATTTAGATTCGGAAATGATGAATTAAAGCATGTGGCACACAGCGATCAGTTTGAGCTGTCGTAACAGCACCACCCACACCCATTCCCAGCCCCGTAGCGTGAATATTCTACAGCAGGGGGCCATTCATTCTACAACAGGGGTCAGGCATTCTACAGTAGGGCCCAGGCATTCTACAACAGGGGTCAGGCATTCTACAGCAGGGGCCAGGCAACAGCAGGGGGGCCAGGCAACAGCAGGGGGGCAGGTAATACATTTTACTAAGTAGAACAAATAAGCAGAGGGTGCCAGACAAAACGCAGGGGGGCCCTGTCCCCCTCCCCGCACGCTACGGGCCTGCCCCTTTCCCGGGCTAACTGGTGTGCAGAGCCGCTTGTGATAATCGTGCATTAATACAATCCTCTGACAAATATCTTCTAACATACATCAATGGCGCTTTGCCAGTTGTTCTAAGGATAATATATTTCAACAAAATAAAAAAAGAATGGATTAAGTTAAAATATAAAAACATTGAAAAGAACAACATAAGAAGGGATGCAAACATTGTAAAGAAAGACCAAAAAATGTTCGTGAAATTAACTATATTTTAGACGAGTTATTTGTCTTAAAAATGTTCATCTACTTAAGCAAACCCAACGTGCCTTGCTAGTATAACACGTTTTTTTTTATTCCTTTATTAATCTTTTACTTTAAGT
>JAGDYQ010000122.1:1195723-1221280 GCA_021962125.1 Bulinus truncatus
CATGGGGAGAGATGGTTGTGGCCGTAAAAAGCCTGTTCGACCATTGATCCACGAGGTCGCCGGGCCAGACCCTTCAGTGAGGACCAATGGATATTTCAGGTTATAGAGAAAGTTACCGCTGTGTTTCCCCGAGTAGATATCATGGCCATCGCTATGATGGGATTGAAGGTCGTGCAGCATGAAAACAGTCACATAGTGGTTTGTAGGATCTAAGATATTTCAACTCATCCATCAGGGACTTCATACACAAGCACACACCAATGGATCGAGAATACATGTGAGCATAATTCAACGTTCTCTCTCTCTCTCTTTCTCACTCTCTTTACCTCTTTCTCTCTCTCTCTCTCTCTCTTTCTCTCTCTTTACCTCTTCCCCCCCTCTCTCTCTTTCTCTCTCTCTCTCTCTCTTTCTCTCTCTTTCTCACTATTATGTTATATAATTGTCTGTTGATAGCTCTGTCGCATAAACAGAATAGTGTACAAGGCGGGTAGAATTATTTAAGTTTGAGAATATCTGTCGCTAACCTAGATTATAAGAATTGGCCACTAGCTGACCATTAAATGTTTTTGTACAAAAAAAAACTCGCTCCTGTTAAAACGTGTATTTCAATGTCGTTAAAGTTATTATGTTAGCAGAAAGGTATCGTAGCCAGATATGTAATCGTTGTCACAATTTTTTCCAATACTTTTAAAATTCCAATACTTTAAAAAAAAAAATTATCTTCACCTCATCTTACAACCTTCAAACATTCCGGTGTCAATCAAAAAGGGGCAGACAACTGTGGTCTTAACACTGGTTATGCCCCTTTGGGCCAGCTCCATACGCAGAGATTCTTCAAACCCAACGGAGGCAAATTTAGATGCGCAGTAGTCTGCCATGCCTGGAAAAAATCAAAAGTTTGAAAATAAACTGTATAATTGTTAATTTTAAGTTTCGCTAGCTCGCGGATAGCTGTACTCAAAGATGGTTCTATGTGGGTTTTTTTTTTGGGTGGGGGGTTCTAGGCAAAGACTTTTTGTGGAATCGGGGAGGGGGGGAAGGGGACATGACCTATCGTGCCCTCACAGCGTCAGATCAAATAGAAATGTATGCTGTTTGCTGTATAAGGCCTTTTGTAGGGGAGAAGTAAATGGAAGGCTTGTTTGCCTGTCCATCAGAGCAGCGCCGGGTGTGATCAAAAAAAGAAAGTATATTAGTTACCACTTTTTAAAATCGATATTTGTAACGAAGCTCTCATAGGCCTCTACCAGTATGTTTGACAAGCTGCTGGTGTTGATAAATTGTTGTGATATTTGTAACGAAGCTCTCGTAGGCCTCTACCAGTATGTTTGACAAGCTGCTGGTGTTGATAAATTGTTGTGATATTTGTAACGAAGCTCTCGTAGGCCTCTACCAGTATGTTTACAACTGCGGTGAATGATAAATTGTTTGTGATATTTGTAACGAAGCTCTCGTAGGCGTCTACTAGTATGTTTAGACAAGCTGGTGGTGTTAAGATAAATTGTTTGCCGATGTTTGCACGTAGCTCTCGTAGGCCTCACCAGTAATGTTTGACAAGCTGCTGGTGTTGATAAATTGTTTGTGTTATTTGTTATCTGAAATAGCCGCGAAGCCCTTGGCAAGCTCAGAACAGTTTTGAAATGTGCGATTTAAAGAGCAAAGCTATTCAAACTCCAGGCCTAGACCACGAAAGAGCATGTTGATATTATTGCCCGGAGTGGGGGGGGGGGCAAGTTTGAAAAGTGTGCAGCAATCTGATCATCGAGATTCAGACACTGGCGTCGTTATACATAGCGCGGGGACCATTGCTCTGGGGTATTTAGGAGCCTCCGACCGACCTGCGAAATCGTTACAGGTAAACTCTCATCGAGCATATTGCGGCCGGGCGTGGGGGGGGGAGGGGTTAGGTTATAGGCGACCCCATGGACACAGACTCCCATTGAAAGGCCTGCTAGTAATCCGTCACATCCTGTAGTTCAAGTTGTATCTCCGTTGCCCGACCCCCCTCCCTCCAAACAAATTACGTGTTCCGTTTGAAGGTCAAATATAAAAAAAGTACAGAAGTGTCCAGAAGATCGTCGGGCTGGAAATCGGGGCTGGATGTTTGGGTTGACCAGTGGTCAGAGCGATTATATCAAAATGTACCTATTACTTCTGCAACTGCTATCACCCCCTCTCATCTACCCCCACATGAAGGACATTGGAGCCTGGGGTACAGCTAAATTATTTATAATCAGACCACACATTTCTCCCGGTCGGCCTGTGGTTGTGCCAACGATTCCACCAAAATAGCTGTCTAATGTTTCATCATTTTTATACTGGTGGTTCTCAGATTTATCATTTTTTTTCATTTCAGTGCTTTTGTTTTTGTTTATATTTGAACATTCATGACAGACATAGGAATAAATAAAATAAACGAGTCTTTTATTTTGGACTCTATACTTTTATCCAAAAAAAAATATATAATCAAATCACGGCACAGCCATGGCGTTGTGCCAATTCTTGCACTTTAAGGATCAATCTCACCATTCCAATAATTCCATTCCGAAAATCGTAGCTTAAACGAATAACATCAACAGTGTTTTTTTTGTTTTATCACATGTTTGAGTTAACGTGATTTCTAGATGAGTCACGGCATTACATGGGCCAGTGAGGATGTGAATTAAAGAAAAAGGAATTTTTTTTGTTAACATTAGATTGTAATCTAATACAGGTTGTTTATTCGGTAAAGTTTACATCCGTGAAATGTTTTAAATAAATAAATAAAAACAACCATATGTATTAAGAGGAAAATATGTTGTATACATATATAGACGATGACCGTACAAATATATACAAATATCATTACGTATATATTAGGGTGACACTCAATACAATGGGAAAAATTATTTTTTGTTAAGTTTCATTGTCCCACCCCCTAATTTTTTTCCATTTGTTATGTTAAATAATTTTACCAAGTTTCATGAAGATACATAGATATTTAGAGGTAGCTAGCTCAATGGACTCGAAGTTTTATATTAATGCGAAAATGCCTGTGTTTGATATACAAGGCAAACTGGAGGCAGCTTCTGTTGTCGGCTTATTTATATAAATTCCTGTTACCGCTATTTATGTTTGCACCATGTCAGAGCAATATATATTACTGCTAAAACTACAGTGACAATGAAAGAAGTTGTTCAGTTCTGGCATGGGCACACGAACTCCAGTTCGCAAAAGAATGCCACATAATTGCCAAGATAAACCTCCATTCAGCATGCAATTGAAATAGAAAATAATGTATCCCTAGAACAGACACTCAGAAGGAGAAGGAGCACCCAATTTGCTGAGTTACATTGGTTTGCAGTATTTGCACAAGCTGAAGCTTTAACTAAGATGCAGGTACATGAAGACATAAAATTTCTTGAAGCACAAAGAGAAAGGAGCCGCTGGTTGCATGGGTCGAGTGGATATGGTGCTTAACTCGGAAAGATCAAGGTCTCATAAAAGGAGCTTAGAGCAAGAATATCATGTGGAAAAAGAGGCTAAGCGGATGCAACATGAGGCAAAAGAAGATGGAGTTTAGTGCCAGCAATGACAGTGACACAGAGGCCCCAAGATCACCGATGGTTGTGATACAAGTGATCGATCAGATGTTCCCCGAACCACCTGAAGTGTCTACCTAAACCAGTGAGGATCGTCTAGATCCCTGTATTAGTGAATCAGGTTTGGCATTAACACATTTTGGGGGGTGGCAGTATGAAAACTCAGAATCGTTTTTGGTGGCACCCTAGTATATACATACATCTGGGTATATCTTACAAAATAATATAGACGAAAACAATACATTTAGATGAATTGATGGCCCAACCATATTAATAGTAATAGACAAGGATCTTTCATATTGATGAATACCTTACATAGGAATAGTGAAAGAAAACCTTACATATATATAAGAGAGATAGATACCTAGCATAGACATATTGATGAATTCCTTACATAGAAATATAAAGACCTTACATACAGATAGATAAATACAAAAAGGAATATGAATACAGACATGAAATATGTATATAGGTGAATACCCACCTGGCACGCCCATCAGCCCCGCTGAGCTCGCTAGTGACTTCAGGTGACCATAATTATTTTAAACTCTCTGCGTAGGCTTTTGAGTGCAAGAAAGTGCCGAAAAATATGTTTTTTATTTTTCGTTCTTAGATGGATATTAGGTTCAGGCATTATGCATTTCAAATAGAATGTTTAAATCTTGGGTAAACAAACAAAGTATTATTTCTAGTTTGTAAATAAAAAAGTTGTTTGGACAAATCTAGTAAACAAAATAATATTCATTTCATAGCTCTCTTGTGCTTCAAGGATTCAAGAATGCAAGAGTATAATTCATTTATTTAAAGGTGCGTTTTATAGCTTAAATACTTATACACATTTTTCTAGAAGAAGGGTTTCTTATGCATCCTGGTTCGCTTATTTTAAGTAGTTTAAACTACCACACCGTTTGGACAGTTGTTAAGAATTAGATATCGGATTGAGTTGGCATGCCAATTGAATTGCGTTAGAGATACGAAGATAAGTACATTAAGTGTATCAGACAGACGTGGGATCAGTTTTATATATTATATCAGACAATGTGCCACGCCCACTTGGATTTCGTTGTTTTAATCTGCCGTAAAATATCTTCTTCTGTTTAGGGACGCTAATGATCGTTAAATATACTCACAGATAGTAATTGATATAACACTATCATATCAGAGTGATGGATGGCTAAATATGTATCATGGTGATTAGATGTTAAAAATCAACTAACTATTTAACTATCACCAGACCCCGTTTTTTCTTCATTTTATGGGGCAGAAGGTGGAGGGGGGCATTCGTACTGTACTATTTTTGAATCTCTGACACCGACCTATATATAGTAGAAGGAAAGTAAAAGTTCAAGGCCACCGGAGTTCTGAAGCTTTAGTCAGTGTGCTAATTTGTGTGTACTCACCCAGTAGTTGTGGTGTGTGTGTGTACTCACCCAGTTGTGTGTGTACTCACCCAGTAGTGTGTGGTGTGTACTCACCCAGTAGTGTGTGTGTGTACTCGCAAGTAGTGTGTGTGTGTACTCACCCAGTAGTGTGTGATGTGTGTGTGTGTGTATACTATCTAGTATCATGTACTGTGTGTACTCACCCAGTGGTGTGTGTGTACTTCCACTAAGTAGTGTGTGTGTGTACTCACCCAGTAGATGTGTGTGTGTGTGTGTGTGTGTACTCACCCACTGAGCAATGTGTATTGTATCATGTTGATGTACTGCCCAGTTGTGTGTGTGTGTACTCACCCAGTAGCGGTGTGTGCTGTACCCACTCTGTTCAGTGTGTGTGTGTACCACTCATCCAGTAGTGTATGTGTGTACTCACCCAGTGTGTGTGTGTACTCACCCAGTAGTGTGTATGTGTACTCACCGAGTTGTGTGTGTGTGTGTACTCACCCAGTAGTGTGTGTGTGTGTGTACTCACCCAGTAGTCTGTGTGTGTACTCACCCAGTTGTGTGTGTGTGTGTACTCACCGGTGTAGTAGTGTGTTGTGCTTTTACTGATTTATTATGTGTGTACTCACCCGGGCTGTAGTGTGTGGTGTACTCACCCAGCTACAGTAAGTGTGGTGTGTACTCACCCAGTAGTGTATTTGATCTGTAAACTCCCCCATGTGTATGTAACCCACCCACAGTGTGGTGTGTGTGTACTCACCCAGTAGTGTGTGTGTACTCACCCAGTAGTACAAAAACGTGTGTGTTTGTACTCACCCAGTTGTGTGTGTGTGCTTTCACCCAGTGTGTGTGTGTGTACTCACCCAGTGGTGTGTGTGTGTACTCACCTAGTTGTGTGTGTGTGTACTCATCCAGTAGTGTGTGTGTTCTCTTCCAGTAGTATGTGTGTTGATGATGTGTAACACTCTCACCCAGTAGTGTGTGTGTGCTTTCACCTAGTTGTGTGTGTGTGTGTACTCACCCAGTAGTGTGTGTGTAGTGTACTCATCAGCAGATGTGTGTGTGTACTACTTAGTGGTCTATGATGCATTATTTTTCACGAGTAGTTATGTGTGTGTGTGTACTCACCCAGCAGTGTGTGTGTGTGTACTCACCCAGTAGTGTGTGTGTGTTCAGCTGGTAGTGTGTGTGTGTACTGTACCACTAGTATATGTGTGTGTGTGTACTCACTGAGTAGGTGTGTGTGTGCACTCACCCAGTAGTGTGTGTGTGTACTCACTCCAGTAGTGTGTGTGTGTGTGTACTCACCCACTAGTATATGTGTGTGTGTACTCACCCAGTTGCCTATTTGTGTGTGTTACTCACTTGTTAGTGTGTGTGTGTACTAACCAGCAGTGTGTGTGTGTGTGCATAATCCAGTAGTGTGTGTGTGTGTGTGTACTACTCAGTGGTGTGTGTGTGTGTGTACTCACCCAGTTGTGTGTGTGTGTGTACTCACCCAGTAGTGTGTGTGTGTACTCACCCAGTAGTGTGTGTGTGTGTACTCACCCAGTGTGTGTGTGTGTGTGTACTCACCCAGTTGTGTGTGTGTGTGTACTCACCCAGTAGTGTGTGTGTGTACTCACCCAGTAGTGTGTGTGTGTGTACTCACCCAGTAGTGTATGTGTGTGTGTGTGTACTCACCCAGTAGTGTGTGTGTGTACTCACCCAGTAGTGTATGTGTGTGCGTGTGTTTGTGTACTCACCCAGTTGTGTGTGTGTGTACTCACCCAGTAGTGTGTGTGTGTACTCACCCAGTAGTGTGTGTGTGTGTACTCACCCAGTTGTGTGTGTGTGTGTACTCATCCAGTAGTGTGTGTGTGTACTCACCCAGTAGTATGTGTGTGTGTGTGTACTCACCCAGTAGTGTGTGTGTGTGTACTCACCCAGTTGTGTGTGTGTGTACTCACCCAGTAGTGTGTGTGTGTGTGTACTCATCCAGTAGTTGTGTGTGTGTACTCACCCAGTAGTTATGTGTGTGTACTCACCCAGTAGTTATGTGTGTGTACTCACCCAGCAGTGTGTGTGTGTACTCACCCAGTAGTGTGTGTGTGTGTACTCACCCAGTTGTGTGTGTGTGTACTCACCCAGTTGTGTGTGTGTGTACTCACCCAGTTGTGTGTGTGTGTACTCACCCAGTAGTGTGTGTGTGTGTACTCACCCAGTAGTGTGTGGGTGTGTACTCACCCAGTTGTGTGTGTGTGTGTGTGTACTCACCCAGTTGTGTGTGTGTGTGTACTTACCCAGTTGTGTGTGTGTACTCACCCAGTTGTGTGTGTGTGTGTACTCACCCAGTAGTGTGTGTGTGTACTCACCCAGTAGTGTGTGTGTGTGTACTCACCCAGTAGTGTATGTGTGTGTGTGTACTCACCCAGTAGTGTGTGTGTGTACTCACCCAGAAGTGTATGTGTGTGCGTGTGTTTTACTACACCCAGTTGTGTGTGTGTGTACTCACTCAGTGTAGTGTGTGTGTACCTCACCCAGTAGTGTGTGTGTGTGTACTCACCCAGTGTATGTGTGTGTGTGTACTCACCCAGTAGTGTGTGTGTACTCACTTGTGCAGTGTATGTGTGTGCGTGTGTTTGTGTACTCACCCAGTTGTGTGTGTGTGTACTCACCCAGTAGTGTGTGTGTGTACTCACCCAGTAGTGTGTGTGTGTGTACTCACCCAGTTGTGTGTGTGTGTGTACTCATCCAGTAGTGTGTGTGTACTCACCCAGTAGTATGTGTGTGTGTGTGTACTTCACTTGTGGTGTGTGTGTGTGTACTCATTAAGTTTGTGTGTGTGTACTCACCCAGTGTGTGTAGCAGTGTGTGTGTGTGTACTCATCCAGTAGTTGTGTGTGTGTACTCACCCAGTAGTTATGTGTGTGTACTCACCCAGTAGTTATGTGTGTGTACTCACCCAGCAGTGTGTGTGTGTGTACTCACCCAGTAGTGTGTGTGTGTACTCACCCAGTTGTGTGTGTGTGTACTCACCCAGTTGTGTGTGTGTGTGTACTCACCAGTTGTGTGTGTGTGTACTCACCCAGTAGTGTGTATTTATATTCCCATGTACTCACCCAGTAGATGTGTGTGTGTGTGTACTCACTCAGTAGTTATGTGCGTGTACTCACCCAGTAGTGTGTGTGTGTACTCACCCAGTTGTGTGTGTGTGTACTCACCCAGTTGTGTGTGTGTGTGTGCACTCACCCAGTAGTGTGTGTGTGTGTACTCACCCAGTAGTGTGTGTGTGTGTGTACTCACCCAGTAGTTATGTGCGTGTACTCACCCAGTAGTGTGTGTGTTTACTCACCCAGTTGTGTGTGTGTGTACTCACCCAGTTGTGTGTGTGTGTGTGTGCACTCACCCAGTAGTGTGTGTGTGTACTCACCCAGTAGTGTGTGTGTGTGTACTCACCCAGTAGTTATGTGCGTGTACTCACCCAGTAGTGTGTGTGTTTACTCACCCAGTTGTGTGTGTGTGTACTCACCCAGTAGTGTGTGTGTGTGTACTCACCCAGTAGTTATGTGCGTGTACTCACCCAGTAGTGTGTGTGTTTACTCACCCAGTTGTGTGTGTGTGTACTCACCCAGTTGTGTGTGTGTGTGTGTGCACTCACCCAGTAGTGTGTGTGTGTGTACTCACCCAGTAGTGTGTGTGTGTGTACTCACCCAGTAGTTATGTGCGTGTACTCACCCAGTAGTGTGTGTGTTTACTCACCCAGTTGTGTATGTGTGTACTCACCCAGTTGTGTGTGTGTGTGTGCACTCACCCAGTAGTGTGTGTGTGTACTCACCCAGTAGTGTGTGTGTGTGTACTCACCCAGTTGTGTGTGTGTGTGTACTCACCCAGTTGTGTGTGTGTGTACTCACCCATTTGTGTGTGTGTGTACTCACCCAGTAGTGTGTGTGTGTGTGTTTACTCACCCAGTTGTGTGTGTGTGTGTGTACTCACCCAGTAGTGTGTGTGTGTACTCACCCAGTTGTGTGTGTGTGTGTACTCACCCAGTTATGTGTGTGTGTACTCACCCAGTTGTGTGTGTACTCACCCCGTAGTGTGTGTGTGTGTGTGGTGTGCTCAACCAGTAGTGTGTGTGTGTGTGTGTGTGTGTGGTGTGTACTCAACCAGTAGTGTGTGTGTGTGTGTGTGTGTGTGGTGTGTACTCAGCCAGTAGTGTGTGTGTGTGTGTGTGTGGTGTGTACTCACCCAGTAGTGTATGTGTGTGTGTGTGTGTACTCACCCAGTAGTGAGCGAAACAGTTGACCTCCATTGTCTTCACCATCTGACGGTCATCTGCATCCATGACGTACTTCCCAAATACAACCCCTGCATTGTTGACCAGTATGTCCACTGGTCCGAACTCATCCCTGACCTAGGAAAGAAGTGACTTTATTTCTTATAATGAATTGAAAAAAAAATAAGAACGAGTTTTAAGAAAAATTGTAACTAAAAATTAATTTTTAAAAAATTATAAATGAATACAAAAAATATAAATGAATACAAAAAATATAAATGAATACAAAAAATATAAATGAATACAAAAATTATAAATGAATACAAAAAATATAAATGAATAAAAAAATATAAATGAATAAAAAAAATATAAATGAATACAAAAAATATAAATGAATACAAAAAATATAAATGAATACATAGTACAAGTATAGGTAGTAGACACACAGGCTGATATTTACATAGTGCAGGTATATTTAGTAGACACAAGCTGCTATTAACATATTTGTTTCATTAACATTGTGCTCAATCACATTTTTTTTATTTTCTTTGAATAACAGGTACATCGATTCAAGTCTCCGACAAAATGTGTACAAAAAATCAGTGCTATATATTCGAATATATATATATATATATATATATATATATATATATATATATATATATATATATATATATATATACAGTCCCCATGTTTGAAGCTTCAAGCAGCCTCCCAACTTTCCCCATCATAGCGAAGGCTGCACTATAAACGAGAAACGGAAACAAACGTCACAGAAGTCAGAGATCCACGCCAGGTCGAACCGCACAACTGCCGAGGCGTCCCTGTCTCCCCCCCCCCCATACACACACACACATACAACACTAACCTTGTCTGCAGTCTTGTAGATTGCGTCCCTGTCGGACAGGTCCACGGTGTAGGCCACTGCATCAGCTGCGTGGTTTGTCTGGACGCTGTGCAGCGTCTGTTTGTTCAGCTTTTCGTTAACATCCCAAAGCACGAGGCGACAACCTTTCTCTGCAAACCTCTCGGCTAACAGTCGGCCGACACCGCCGCCTTATGAGATAAAATTAAAGTTTCATCATCAAGAGATTTAAAATATCATGTAAAGTTTCATCAACTAGAGATTTAAAATATATCAAGTAGAGTTTAATCAACAAGATATTTAAAATATCATGTAAAGTTTCACCAACTAGAGCTTTAAAATATCAAGTAAAGTTTCACCAACAAGAGATTTAAAATATCAAGTAAAGTTTCCCCAACAAGATATTTAAAATATCAAGTAAAATTTCACCAACAACGGACTTCAAATATCAATTAAAAATTCATCAACTAGAGATTATAAATATCAATTAAAGTCTTATATACAAGGTTTCAAAATAGCTTTTATTCTCTCCCCCCCCCTGTGTTTTTTACTTCTAAGCTCAAATTTTGTCCGCTGTGTTTATATATACTGTTATCATAAAAACAAATCATTGCTTCTATACAGCTGTAAGATAATGAAGCAAAGTACCAGTGATTCTTTTTTAAGTTTCGTTTTATAATGTTCATCAATAATACAATTCCCGAGACCCACTCCCTCCCAGTGATAGCGTGAAAACACACGAAATAGTGAACTTATTTTATTTTGTATATAATTAAAAAACTTTTTGAAAATCCGTCTTTTCTTACAAACTTTTTACACATTCTTATCTCCCCTTTTTATAAATACACTTTAAATCAATACTTTACACTTAAATTATCAAAACCTTCATGATCAAGAGAAAAATTTGAAATAAAATTTAGAAATGTATAAATAATTTAAAAACCGCGATACAGTGAAACCGGATAAGAAGGTAAACAACGAAAAACGGCGGTACTCAATCACTGTACTCTAGCTACTTGGACGTATATACTGTTAACATTGACCAATGAAAGGTTATGCAGGGCTGCATAAGGGACATATAATTTTCGCTTTAAGCAACCCTTGAGTTTGAAAAAAAAGAATTTCGCCAGTTCGCTGTGTGACTAATCACCAAACCAGGTTGCCAATTTTGAAAGATAAGCACATTCCATTATGAAAATAAATATATTTATTCGGGAACTTACGTGTGCGGGGAAACCCGTAAAAAATTATTTCGCACCCTCTGAGGTAAAGTCTCGAAAACGTTGAGAACCACTGGTTTTTGGAGGCAAACCCACGAAACCGATCTCGCCCTCACAGCTTACATGGACAGTGTCACTACCCCATTACATAGGTGTTCTGATTAGCTCACACTTCACTTCAATAATATCAAATAAAACAAAAAATTTAAGTCCGCTGTACAGTTACTGACCAGCCCCTGTAATGAGAACAGTTTTTCCTGAAATATCCTTAGCTTTGATCTGGCTGGTAGATAGAAATATGCCATCAGCATCGATACTACACGTGACCAGGTAAGTCTTGGAACACAAACACGATTACTTCTACTATGATCCACATATCGGTATCGCTGTAAAAACAAAGAGAGAGAGAGTTTAAAACTTGAATAAACTGAGAATGTTTCGTAACAACGAAGAAAGAAACAACAAAGTTGTTACAGTTAGGAATGCAGGTATCTGTATAGAAGAAGTGCTGACAACACAGATGTAAGCGAGGTATGAGTACACAGTACAGGTTATACTTGCAACGACATTCAGATAGGATATACTTATAGATAGATAGGTTGATAGATAGACAGACAGACAGACAGACAAACTGATAGATAGATAGATAGACAGACAGACAGACAGATAGACAGACAGACAGACAGACATATAGATAGATAGATAGATAGATAGATAGATAGATAGATAGATAGATAGATAGATAGATAGATAGATAGATAGATAGATAGACAGACACACAGACAGACAGACAGACAGACAGACAGATAGATAGATAGATAGATAGATAGATAGATAGATAGATAGATAGATAGATAGATAGATAGATAGATAGATAGACAGACAGACAGACAGATAGATAGATAGATAGATAGATAGATAGATAGATAGATAGATAGATAGATAGATAGATAGATAGATAGATAGATAGATAGATAGATAGATAGATAGATGGTGTGGCGTGGAGCAGTGGCGTAGTGAAGGGGGTGCAAGGGGGTGGGAATCATCATGACCCGGGCGCTACTCACAAATGGGCACCAAATTGTATATGTTACATATAGTGTTATATGGTTCTTCAATGGGGAGGGGTGGGGACGCTACACAGGTATTATGCCCCGGGCCGAGTTAAGCTGGCCAAGCCTTGGCGGTGAAGGGGCGGGGGGGAGCGCTGTATACTACGAAGGTGATGTAAGACACCTCATAAAGCCGCGTAAGTCTCTTCGTCAGGTTTAGTGCCGCCTCAATTGATTCAGTTTTTGTTCTTGTTATTATTCTTACTTTTATTCAGTGAATCGTATTAAATTAACCGTAATGAATGTCTTCATTTTGTCAGTACGAAAAGAAAGAATGCGGCTTTTATATAAATTATTGCTTTGCTTTCTTTCATATATACTGGATGTGTATTGTTTAGGTAAATTTTACTTTGTAACGATGGAAGTATAGATTGTGTCTGAGAATTTAAATTATTAGGGAAGAATATATTGTATTTGTACAAAGCCATATGTCGTATCCTATTTCGGCACAGTCAGTTAATAATAAATGACCAATGGGGCAGATCAGTACGACTGTCGGCAGTAAAGTAATGAATGTAATGGCGACAATACGATGATTAGAAAATCTAAAACACATAACATAATAGATCCAACGTTAGACTAGTACAGCACATAAGATGGTGCTTAGATGAGCAAACTGTCTGTGTTATCACATTCACTTAGCCAGCGACAGGTTATATAAATAGCTCTAACTAAACTCAAAAGTGGGTATAATTGTGAACACCGCTATTGTAACAAAAAGCTGGCTGAATATTCTCACTTGATCTCGATGCTAGTACGGATGGGTCGTACTGACCATCTGGTACACAGCCATATGCTAGTACAGGCTGGGTCGTACTGACCATCTGGTACTCAGCCATATGATTCTCCATACGCGGCTGAACATTGAGCTAAAAGTGCTAACACATTCCCTGGTCACATCAGGACGACAAAGTAGACCACGCACAGTCCATTGGTATCTATCTCCAGCGCATCATCACACAGGAAACTCATTAGACCAGATGGTCATTTATTTAATAACAGACCAGGGGTGCCCGTGGGGGCTATTTTATACACAGATTTAGATATTTCGTCAGCGATCTAGACATAAGAAAATGCTTTTTATTCAATACATCTAGATATATTTTTTTCCGTCTTTGAGTTGCATAGTTAAGATTACTTTCCATATTTTCGTTCATAATTTAGATATTTTCGAAGGTTTATTAATTAGATGATTCTTCATCATCATCATCATCATACCCTTAACCGATGTGGTCGTTGGGGGACGAATGACCACCTCAACAGACACATTTCTCCCTAGTTGTCTATCCTGCGCGGCTCTCTTTAGTTCATATGGAGCGCTGTCCATTCTTTTCTATTGTCCAACCAACAGTACCGCTGGTGCCCTCTGCGACGGCCTCCTTGTACAGTCCCTTGGAGAGTAGTTTCTGGCAGGCCATCATGCATTGACACATGTCCGAACCATCCATGTCACCATACGTCGCTTGATTGTTGCCAGAATCGTAAATCTTGCTAAGCAAACGAAAGGTCAGCAACCGATTACCTACAACTATGAAGTAAAGGGAAAGACGACTTGGCACTTTACATGTGTCACACGGAGTGGGGGGAAGGGGGGAGAGAGAGAAGGGGGGGGGGCACCTGGATTTCATTCGTTACGAATCGACAAAATGAAGCGTGTCGCTCTGTGCACTGCTTGAATTGAAATGAGTTCAACACGAATCTTCATGGCGTCAAATATTTAAGCCCCGATTTTGTCCATATTCATACCTCCTACTTTATTCTATCATGTATTATAACCAACAACCCTTAACCCGATGTTTAATATCAGAGCCGTTTTTTTTTTGGGGGGGGGGTGCGACATTCAACCAGTCAGAACCGATGGAGTTTGTTTAGGCCACAGTGCAACGTCCCCCTCCATATCCAGCCCCCGTGGTGCCTTCATTGTAATTTCCGTCACGGTGTGGATGAAAGAAGGGCCACAACGAAAAACAGTCACATGCGGTTTTATATGATACACACCTCATCCTTTTGTGACTTTACTTAAGTGGTTTATAAGATAATACAGATAGCATCTCATCCTTATGGAGACTTTGAATTAGTGGCTTATAGGACCTAAGAGATAAACATCTAACCCGTATAGAGACTTTGGATTAGTGGCTTATAGGATCTAAGAGATTAACTGTTCATCCATACAGGGACGTCATAGATCAGAGCGGTCCTTGATGATAGACAACCGAGGGGCGTTGGCCCACAGCGCCCCTATCGATCGACTTTAATTTTTGCAGTAAACTAATATACAGTAATTACAGTGAAATGTGTTCTATTCAAAATGACTCATTTTCTGAACACTCTAGCTATAGCTCAAGAGATGTTAACTAGATCTGAGAGACAAGTAACGAGAAGTCTTCAGGCCAAGCTGGCAAGGAAATGGCATAACGTCTTAAGGCCAAGCTTGCAAGGAAATGGCATAACTTCTTAAGGCCAAGCTGGCAAGGAATGACATAAATTCTTAAGGCCAAGCTGGCAAGGAACGGCATTACTTCTTAAGGCCAAGCTGGCAAGGAATGGCATAACTTCTTAAGGCCAAGCTGGCAAGGAATGGTATAACTTCTTAAGGCCAAGCTGGCAAGGAATGGCATAACTGGATACTTGTCAGGGGCGGATTCCATTGTTGAAGATTATTACGGGGCCCATGACGACCAATCGTCGGCGCTGACTGCGGTTTTTTTATAGGAACCCCCCCCCCCAAGTGTACCCTTGTCGAGCGCCCCAAGCGTACACTTTTTAGGGTATCCAAATGAACTAGTTTGGCCCAGGTTCCCCCACATAACGTTAGGACGGCCCTGGTTTATATATCCAAATACAGGGCCCTAAATTTATTACACGATGATCGAACAAAATCAATCAATAGAAACGATACTTAAACAAACAAATGTGGCGGAGTTTGACCATATATAATACGAACACCTTTGAGCTGGGTGATGCTCAGCCCAGTAGCGTGAAAATTATACAGCAGGGGCCAGGCATTCTACAGCAGGGGCCAGGCATTCTGCAGCAGGGGCCAGGCATTCTGCAGCAGGGGCCAGGCATTCTACAGCAGGGGCCAAGCATTCTACAGCAGGGGCCAGGCCAATAGCGGGGGGGGGGAGGGGCAGGAAATAAATGTTACTAATGAGAGCAAACAAGCAGAGAGGGCCAGACAAAACGCAGGGCGGGGGGGGGAGGCGGCAGACCCCTTGCCCCTCCCCCCCCCTGCACGCTACGGGCCTGGTGAGGCTACAATGTATAAACAACGGTGATAGGATCAAACATTACCTTGATCTCTGACTGTAAAGTAAAGACTCACCCTCAGTAAAAACAATGCTATGAATTTTACACGGTAAAAAAAAACAAAAAAAACTACACACTAGCACAGGCATAAACTGAATGAAGCAGCGGGTAAGGCAAAATAATCTTGTTCAAACTTTGGCCTACTCCAACACACTCATGAGTGTGTAGTGGTTTTATTTTACCTTCCCATATCAGTTGTATGTGTCTACAGAATGTAGTGGTTTGTTGTTTTTTTTTTAAAGTCTAGGGTCGCGTCATCTAATTACACTTCAACATGAGAAATGTGATTCATAATTGATCAAATTACCACCTAACATTATGTCAACATTAAAACGAGGCACTGGATTATACTTCATTCTATAAATACATCAATGGTAAAGAAATATGAGTTTTAAAATAAGCCATAAATCATACTCCAGTTCTTGAAGTGTAAACAAAAAAAACATTGGTCCATTAAATCAAATTTTTTTAACACATATCTTTATTTCCTGGACGATAGCGACATTCCTATTCCAATTCACATAACAAATACGATTACAATACACACGACAAATTCTACTCCAATACGCACGATAAATACGATTCCAATACACATGATAAATACGATTACAATACACACGACAAATATTATTCCAATACACACGATAAATACGATTACAATACACACGATAAATAAGATTACAATTTCCGATGTACCGCCTTGTACTCATCATTTGATTCTACTTACATTGGTACCTCGATCAACGTAGATGATCTGTGAGAACACAATCTATGTTAATTGAATCTGTCGATAACTGCATCAATTATTTACACATGAATCAATCTAACCCCAGTGTTAATTAGTTCTATTCACCCCCAGATCCACGCACCTTCACCAAAAACAAATTGTATCGAGAATAAAGATAGTTTTTAATATCTGCAAAACTAAGAAATTAATCTTTCATGAAATTCGATATCAATGAATTTTAAAAACTAGTGAGATAATAATAGACGAAATTTCACTTATATTGCAATTTTTAACATCTATACTTGCCACATACAAGACATACGATGAGGAAGAGAGTAGGTGTGGTGAAGTAATTGTTTGGAAAGGGAATTCCCGAATTGTGTACCTAAATTTAAAAAAAAAATCAGCAACAAAGTTATGTATATAAACAACGCACGCAGAATTAGTCAACTAAAACCGAAACAAAGCAAACACTTAAAATCGACGATAACCGAGTCCAACTACAACCGAAATATTGCTATACTTGAAAGGTTATTTGAGGTATGACTGTCCTGTCCAGGCTATCAAGCCGTTGGCTTTGCTCAAATGTATCATGTGACATTTTAACATGTGATACTATACTTGCTAAATACTACTTCCTTTTAAATTCTAATTTGGTAATTTAATAGAATAGAGTACACGTTCAGCAAACTAAGCGATTGGGTACAGATACAATTACAGCTGCTGGGAATAATTGTGGAAAACTATGCTTACATTGAATTTTAAAATATCTAGTCATTTTGACACACTCAAAGCCAGGCCAGTTATTCAGAGTTCATCTGACATTATGACGCTATTCTATATTAGTCCTACAACTGTTTTCATTTAATAAGAAATCGTTTAAAAAGTAGTCCACTTTCCATAATGCGAATGTAGAGTTTGTACATCTTGACAGGCCCCTAGCCAGGTCAAAGTAAGCAGGGGGGCGGCACCAATACACAGCAAGGGGGTACTTTCACATTTTAGTTACTTTTTCTTAATTTTTTCCTCTTTTTCTTCTTTTTAAGCGGGGGGGGGGCACTCCACATCTAGCGGGGGGAGGGGGGCACAGCCTCCAAGTGCCCCCCCCCCCTTGGCTTTGGGGCTGCATCTTGAGCATTGTCTATGTATAGAGGGGGGGCAGATACTCATTCAAAAACCTATCGAGTAAAAAAAAAAACAACATAGTTTAACAAATGAAAGCATGATAAAGTTAAATTAAAAAATATTAATTTCAAGTGAGCCACATAAAACTCAGATAGGCGTCGCGTGCTGTTGACACCCACAGATTGCCCCGATAAAATTGGACACCTGACTGACTATGCCATACAAAACAAAGTATTTAAATCTATGGAAACGTGAAAAAAAAAAGTTCAACCTTTGTGTACATAATTACAGACAGGTTTTGATGCCACCTTCGACTAGCCGTCCCCTTCCCCCCCTCCCCCCCCTTCGAAACCCCAATCAATTTTTTTTTAACTAACAATGCTGTCAACACCATCTCATCAACATTGTATACAGGTAAAGAGTTCATGTGTAATACTGAAATACAGTTGTGTACGAGCACAAGTGTGTGTGTGTGTGTGTAAGGTAATACATATGAGGGTCACCCCCACACACACACACGCACACACCTTGTTGTTTAGTGTGTAGCACCTGGCATGTATCGAATAAACACAAAATGAAATTCTCGTTCCCTCCCCCACACCTCCCCCCCCCCCCACACGCGCGGTATAAACCTTTGGAAAATACACAATATTTTGAATGACATGCATTAGTATATGACATGCTTGAATCAGTGTATACTATAGGTAATATGTGGTACACATTTTCCAGGGAGTCTGATGTACCTACTAGACTGCCTTTTCCCCCAGGTGTTCTGCTGGCGAGTTCTTAGCAAATTAGGTCGTGTAGACCACTGTGGTGTGGACGTGTAGACCACTGTGTTGTGGACGTGTAGACCGCTGTGGTGTGGACGTGTAGACCACTGTGTTGTGGACGTGTAGACCAATGCTGTGTGGACGTGTAGACCACACTGTTGTGGACGTGTAGACCACTGTGTTATGGACGTGTAGACCGCTGTGTTGTGGACGTGTAGACCACTGTGGTGTGGACGTGTAGACCACTGTGTGTGTGGACGTGTAGACCACTGTGGTGTGGACGTGTAGACCACTGTGTTGTGGACGTGTAGACCAGTGGTGTGGACGTGTAGACCACTGGTGTTGTGGACGTGTAGACCAATGTGGTCAAAGGTGGACGTGTAGACCACTGTGTTGTGGACGTGTAGACCACTGTGTTGTGGACGTGTAGACCACTGTGTTGTGGACGTGTAGACCACTGTGTTGTGGACGTGTAGACCACTGTGGTGTGGACGTGTAGACCAGTGGTGTGGACGTGTAGACCACTGTGGTGTGGACGTGTAGACCACTGTGGTGTGGACGTGTAGACCACTGTGGTGTGGACGTGTAGACCACTGTGTTGTGGACGTGTAGACCACTGTGTTGTGGACGTGTAGACCAGTGTGGTGTGGACGTGTAGACCACTGTGGTGTGGACGTGTAGACCACTGTGGTGTGGACGTGTAGACCACTGTGGTGTGGACGTGTAGACCACTGTGGTGTGGACGTGTAGACCACTGTGGTGTGGACGTGTAGACCACTGTGTTGTGGACGTGTAGACCACTGTGGTGTGGACGTGTAGACCAGTGGTGTGGACGTGTAGACCACTGTGTTGTGGACGTGTAGACCACTGTGGTGTGGACGTGTAGACCACTGTGGTGTGGACGTGTAGACCACTGTGTTGTGGACGTGTAGACCACTGTGGTGTGGACGTGTAGACCACTGTGGTGTGGACGTGTAGACCACTGTGTTGTGGACGTGTAGACCACTGTGTTGTGGACGTGTAGACCACTGTGGTGTGGACGTGTAGACCACTGTGTTGTGGACGTGTAGACCACTGTGTTGTGGACGTGTAGACCACTGTGGTGTGGACGTGTAGACCACTGTGGTGTGGACGTGTAGACCACTGTGTGTGGACGTGTAGACCACTGTGGTGTGGACGTGTAGACCACTGTGTTGTGGACGTGTAGACCACTGTGGTGTGGACGTGTAGACCACTGTGGTGTGGACGTGTAGACCACTGTGGTGTGGACGTGTAGACCACTGTGTTGTGGACGTGTAGACCACTGTGGTGTGGACGTGTAGACCAGTGGTGTGGACGTGTAGACCACTGTGGTGTGGACGTGTAGACCACTGTGGTGTGGACGTGTAGACCACTGTGTTGTGGACGTGTAGACCACTGTGGTGTGGACGTGTAGACCAGTGGTGTGGACGTGTAGACCACTGTGTTGTGGACGTGTAGACCACTGTGTTGTGGACGTGTAGACCACTGTGTTGTGGACGTGTAGACCACTGTGGTGTGGACGTGTAGACCACTGTGGTGTGGACGTGTAGACCACTGTGGTGTGGACGTGTAGACCACTGTGGTGTGGACGTGTAGACCACTGTGGTGTGGACGTGTAGACCACTGTGTTGTGGACGTGTAGACCACTGTGGTGTGGACGTGTAGACCACTGTGGTGTGGACGTGTAGACCACTGTGGTGTGGACGTGTAGACCACTGTGGTGTGGACGTGTAGACCACTGTGGTGTGGACGTGTAGACCACTGTGGTGTGGACGTGTAGACCACTGTGTTGTGGACGTGTAGACCACTGTGTTGTGGACGTGTAGACCAGTGGTGTGGACGTGTAGACCACTGTGGTGTGGACGTGTAGACCACTGTGTTGTGGACGTGTAGACCACTGTGTTGTGGACGTGTAGACCACTGTGTTGTGGACGTGTAGACCACTGTGGTGTGGACGTGTAGACCACTGTGGTGTGGACGTGTAGACCACTGTGGTGTGGACGTGTAGACCACTGTGGTGTGGACGTGTAGACCACTGTGGTGTGGACGTGTAGACCACTGTGTTGTGGACGTGTAGACCACTGTGTTGTGGACGTGTAGACCACTGTGGTGTGGACGTGTAGACCACTGTGTTGTGGACGTGTAGACCACTGTGGTGTGGACGTGTAGACCACTGTGGTGTGGACGTGTAGACCACTGTGTTGTGGACGTGTAGACCACTGTGTTGTGGACGTGTAGACCACTGTGGTGTGGACGTGTAGACCACTGTGGTGTGGACGTGTAGACCACTGTGGTGTGGACGTGTAGACCACTGTGGTGTGGACGTGTAGACCACTGTGGTGTGGACGTGTAGACCACTGTGTTGTGGACGTGTAGACCACTGTGGTGTGGACGTGTAGACCACTGTGGTGTGGACGTGTAGACCACTGTGGTGTGGACGTGTAGACCACTGTGTTGTGGACGTGTAGACCACTGTGGTGTGGACGTGTAGACCACTGTGGTGTGGACGTGTAGACCACTGTGGTGTGGACGTGTAGACCACTGTGTTGTGGACGTGTAGACCACTGTGGTGTGGACGTGTAGACCACTGTGGTGTGGACGTGTAGACCACTGTGGTGTGGACGTGTAGACCACTGTGGTGTGGACGTGTAGACCACTGTGTTGTGGACGTGTAGACCACTGTGTTGTGGACGTGTAGACCAGTGGTGTGGACGTGTAGACCACTGTGGTGTGGACGTGTAGACCACTGTGGTGTGGACGTGTAGACCACTGTGTTGTGGACGTGTAGACCACTGTGGTGTGGACGTGTAGACCACTGTGGTGTGGACGTGTAGACCACTGTGGTGTGGACGTGTAGACCACTGTGGTGTGGACGTGTAGACCACTGTGGTGTGGACGTGTAGACCAGTGGTGTGGACGTGTAGACCACTGTGTTGTGGACGTGTAGACCACTGTGTTGTGGACGTGTAGACCACTGTGTTGTGGACGTGTAGACCACTGTGGTGTGGACGTGTAGACCACTGTGGTGTGGACGTGTAGACCACTGTGGTGTGGACGTGTAGACCACTGTGGTGTGGACGTGTAGACCACTGTGGTGTGGACGTGTAGACCACTGTGTTGTGGACGTGTAGACCACTGTGGTGTGGACGTGTAGACCACTGTGTTGTGGACGTGTAGACCACTGTGGTGTGGACGTGTAGACCACTGTGGTGTGGACGTGTAGACCACTGTGGTGTGGACGTGTAGACCAATGTGGTGTGGACGTGTAGACCACTGTGTTGTGGACGTGTAGACCACTGTGGTGTGGACGTGTAGACCACTGTGGTGTGGACGTGTAGACCACTGTGGTGTGGACGTGTAGACCACTGTGGTGTGGACGTGTAGACCACTGTGGTGTGGACGTGTAGACCTGTGGTGTGGACGTGTAGACCACTGTGTTGTGGACGTGTAGACCACTGTGTTGTGGACGTGTAGACCACTGTGGTGTGGACGTGTAGACCACTGTGGTGTGGACGTGTAGACCACTGTGGTGTGGACGTGTAGACCACTGTGTTGTGGACGTGTAGACCACTGTGGTGTGGACGTGTAGACCACTGTGGTGTGGACGTGTAGACCACTGTGGTGTGGACGTGTAGACCACTGTGTTGTGGACGTGTAGACCACTGTGGTGTGGACGTGTAGACCACTGTGTTGTGGACGTGTAGACCACTGTGTTGTGGACGTGTAGACCACTGTGTTGTGGACGTGTAGACCACTGTGTTGTGGACGTGTAGACCACTGTGTTGTGGACGTGTAGACCACTGTGTTGTGGACGTGTAGACCACTGTGTTGTGGACGTGTAGACCACTGTGGTGTGGACGTGTAGACCACTGTGTTGTGGACGTGTAGACCACTGTGGTGTGGACGTGTAGACCACTGTGGTGTGGACGTGTAGACCACTGTGTTGTGGACGTGTAGACCACTGTGGTGTGGACGTGTGTGTGGACCACTGTGTTGTGGACGTGTAGACCACTGTGGTGTGGACGTGTAGACCACTGTGTTGTGGACGTGTAGACCACTGTGGTGTGGACGTGTAGACCACTGTGGTGTGGACGTGTAGACCACTGTGTTGTGGACGTGTAGACCACTGTGTTGTGGACGTGTAGACCACTGTGGTGTGGACGTGTAGACCAGTGGTGTGGACGTGTAGACCACTGTGGTGTGGACGTGTAGACCACTGTGGTGTGGACGTGTAGACCACTGTGGTGTGGACGTGTAGACCACTGTGGTGTGGACGTGTAGACCACTGTGGTGTGGACGTGGACGTGTAGACCACTGTGGTGTGGACGTGTAGACCACTGTGGTGTGGACGTGTAGACCACTGTGGTGTGGACGTGTAGACCACTGTGGTGTGGACGTGTAGACCACTGTGGTGTGGACGTGTAGACCACTGTGGTGTGGACGTGTAGACCACTGTGGTGTGGACGTGTAGACCACTGTGTTGTGGACGTGTAGACCACTGTGGTGTGGACGTGTAGACCACTGTGTTGTGGACGTGTAGACCACTGTGGTGTGGACGTGTAGACCACTGTGTGTGGACGTGTAGACCACTGTGTTGTGGACGTGTAGACCACTGTGGTGTGGACGTGTAGACCACTGTGTTGTGGACGTGTAGACCACTGTGGTGTGGACGTGTAGACCACTGTGGTGTGGACGTGTAGACCACTGTGGTGTGGACGTGTAGACCACTGTGGTGTGGACGTGTAGACCACTGTGTTGTGGACGTGTAGACCACTGTGGTGTGGACGTGTAGACCAGTGGTGTGGACGTGTAGACCACTGTGGTGTGGACGTGTAGACCACTGTGTTGTGGACGTGTAGACCACTGTGGTGTGGACGTGTAGACCACTGTGGTGTGGACATGGCTAGACCACTGTGGTGTGGACGTGTAGACCACTGTGGTGTGGACGTGTAGACCACTGTGTTGTGGACGTGTAGACCACTGTGTTGTGGACGTGTAGACCACTGTGTTGTGGACGTGTAGACCACTGTGGTGTGGACGTGTAGACCACTGTGTGTGGACGTGTAGACCACTGTGTTGTGGACGTGTAGACCACTGTGGTGTGGACGTGTAGACCACTGTGGTGTGGACGTGTAGACCACTGTGGTGTGGACGTGTAGACCACTGTGTTGTGGACGTGTAGACCACTGTGGTGTGGACGTGTAGACCACTGTGTTGTGGACGTGTAGACCACTGTGTTGTGGACGTGTAGACCACTGTGGTGTGGACGTGTAGACCACTGTGGTGTGGACGTGTAGACCACTGTGGTGTGGACGTGTAGACCACTGTGGTGTGGACGTGTAGACCAGTGTGGTGTGGACGTGTAGACCACTGTGTTGTGGACGTGTAGACCACTGTGGTGTGGACGTGTAGACCACTGTGGTGTGGACGTGTAGACCACTGTGGTGTGGACGTGTAGACCACTGTGGTGTGGACGTGTAGACCAGTGTGTGGACGTGTAGACCACTGTGGTGTGGACGTGTAGACCACTGTGTTGTGGACGTGTAGACCACTGTGTGGTGTGGACGTGTAGACCACTGTGTTGTGGACGTGTAGACCACTGTGTTGTGGACGTGTAGACCACTGTGGTGTGGACGTGTAGACCACTGTGTTGTGGACGTGTAGACCACTGTGTTGTGGACGTGTAGACCACTGTGGTGTGGACGTGTAGACCACTGTGGTGTGGACGTGTAGACCACTGTGGTGTGGACGTGTAGACCACTGTGTTGTGGACGTGTAGACCACTGTGTTGTGGACGTGTAGACCACTGTGGTGTGGACGTGTAGACCACTGTGTATGGACGTGTAGACCACTGTGGTGTGGACGTGTAGACTGTGTTGTGGCAGCACCATCGTGCTGTGGACGTGTGGTGTGGACGTGTAGACCACACGTGTAGACCACTGTGGTGTGTGGACACTGTGGTGTAGACCAGACCACTGTGGTGTGGACGTGTAGACCACTGTGGTGTGGTGTAGACCACTGTGTTGTGGACGTGTAGACCACTGTGGTGTGGACGTGTAGACCACTGTGGTGTGGACGTGTAGACCACTGTGTTGTGGACGTGTAGACCACTGTGTTGTGGACGTGTAGACCACTGTGTTGTGGACGTGTAGACCACTGTGGTGTGGACGTGTAGACCACTGTGGTGTGGACGTGTAGACCACTGTGGTGTGGACGTGTAGACCATGTGGGTGGACGTGTAGACCACTGTGGTGTGGACGTGTAGACCACTGTGTTGTGGACGTGTAGACCACTGTGGTGTGGACGTGTAGACCAGTGGTGTGGACGTGTAGACCAGTGTTGTGGACGTGTAGACCACTGTGTTGTGGACGTGTAGACCACTGTGTTGTGGACGTGTAGACCACTGTGGTGTGGACGTGTAGACCACTGTGGTGTGGACGTGTAGACCACTGTGGTGTGGACGTGTAGACCACTGTGGTGTGGACGTGTAGACCACTGTGGTGTGGACGTGTAGACCACTGTGGTGTGGACGTGTAGACCACTGTGGTGTGGACGTGTAGACCACTGTGTTGTGGACGTGTAGACCACTGTGTTGTGGACGTGTAGACCACTGTGGTGTGGACGTGTAGACCAGTGGTGTGGACGTGTAGACCACTGTGTTGTGGACGTGTAGACCACTGTGGTGTGGACGTGTAGACCAGTGGTGTGGACGTGTAGACCACTGTGTTGTGGACGTGTAGACCACTGTGGTGTGGACGTGTAGACCACTGTGTTGTGGACGTGTAGACCACTGTGGTGTGGACGTGTAGACCACTGTGGTGTGGACGTGTAGACCAGTGGTGTGGACGTGTAGACCACTGTGGTGTGGACGTGTAGACCACTGTGGTGTGGACGTGTAGACCACTGTGGTGTGGACGTGTAGACCACTGTGGTGTGGACGTGTAGACCACTGTGGTGTGGACGTGTAGACCAGTGGTGTGGACGTGTAGACCACTGTGGTGTGGACGTGTAGACCACTGTGGTGTGGATGAATGAGGTAAATATAATTATGTGTTGTGGACGTGTAGACCACTTTGTTGTGGACGTAGTAGACCACTGTGTTATGGACGTGTAGACCACTGTGTTATGAACGTGTAGACCACAGTGGTCCATGGACGTGTAGACCAGTGGTGTGGACGTGTAGACCA
>JAGDYQ010000122.1:1221780-1240396 GCA_021962125.1 Bulinus truncatus
GCCTCTGCGGGTCGAAGTAAGTGGTTTAAAGAAAAGTTCAAAGGTTAATTTTCCCCCGTTTTGTATCGTCTGAACAAAGGAGGTTATTGGTACTTTTGAAAGACTAAATAACAACGTGATAAATTGTGATGTTTGCGGTCAACATGTGAGGTCAAACTGAGTTGAGGATGCAACATTATTATTTGTTATAATCGATTCCACAAAAAAAAAACCGTCTTATCAATTAACATACACATTACGTGATTTTTTAGCAATGATTTACACGAACGTCCCAGGTAATCGATCGATTAGAAATTATTTATTGAAAAAAACATCTGATATCCACTATGGTAATAATAAATGTCCGGCATTGTTGTGAAGATCGCTGTTTCCCTCTTCAAATTATTATATCGGTGACGGTAGGGTATATATTGAAAGGGGTCTTTTTTTAGAGTCCGCACCGGGCGTTTGTATCGTCAGTTACCATACTGATTAGGAATACTTTATTATTTCGCCCTCGTCTGTAGTTGTGACATTTAACTCCAAATAAGCCGGCCTTGGAACTCAGTCCTTAAAACCATATTAAGTCATCTCGGTGACATAAACAGTCAGTAAAAATACACTGAAGAAATACAACGCAGTCAAGGGGACATGCACGATCTCGTTCAGTGGTGGACAGTGCCGCCGAGAAGGGGGGGGGCGGGCAGGGGGCAAATGTCCAGGGGCCCGGAGAGTTTTAAGGCGAATTTTAGGGGCCCGGACTGAGCTGGCCAATCAACTTTTGAAAATATTATTATCAGCACGGGGGGGGCAGGGGCCCGAGATTTCTGTCGGTGGGCCTGGTGGTGGCCAACCTTTTTGGGGCCGCGTGCTCGAAATTCAACCAATAAAAAAAATAACAAAACAACAAACAAACAAATACGTATTTATACCAAAGTGCCACACCCTCCAATTAAAACTAATGGAAGTGATATTTTAG
The DNA here is from genome assembly GCA_021962125.1 of Bulinus truncatus. Taxonomy (NCBI): domain Eukaryota; kingdom Metazoa; phylum Mollusca; class Gastropoda; family Planorbidae; genus Bulinus; species Bulinus truncatus. Next base: position 1,222,739 of record JAGDYQ010000122.1, read on the forward strand.
TTGCGTGCCGACTGACGAGGTTCTTCCTGTGCCGACTGTGGCACGCGTGCCATAGGTTCGCCGCCACTGGTCTAGTTTATCATGTAAAAATTAATAATTGTCTTTTAGGTGTCGAGAGAGGGGGGGTCAGGGGGGGTCATTGCCAGGGGGCCCGCATCTGTAAGGGGGCGCGGCCGCCCCGACCATGTCAATTTTTTCACGACTCATTTTTTTATTAAGGGGGCCCGTAATGATGTCCTGCCCTGGGGCCCTTGTTGGCTCTCGTCGCCGCTGGGTGTCGACAATACAAATGCACATTCTTGACCCCCACCCCTTCCCTCAACGCCCTATCTAATTCCCCCCCCCCCCGGATGCTAGAAATACCTACAGTATTTGAATTCTTCAAAATCTTGGAATGATTTGTATGTTATGACGAATACATTCAAGTTTCAATGGATTTTTTCCGTTTCTTTATTTTTTGAAATTATTTTCCGAGACCAGGGCCTGGGCTAACTGAACTCCTACTCTGTTTGAAACAGTACGACGTACACTGTCCATAATATGATAAACATTTACAATTACAACGTCGGCGGAGATATGACAACACAAATACACAACAATTCCACGGCAACTACTTCCGCATTCAGACATGTAATATAATAATTCTCTTGTTCAAGCTTGTAGACACAGACACAATACTGTTTTACATTTTGTAATTATTTAGTGTTACGCAATCACACAATATGAAGGAAGTGGTGGGTTGGGGGGGTAAGGTAAAAAAAATCCATTACGTATTTGAATTATAATGTTTTTTTTTTCCTCTGTAAATGTTTAAATATGTTGTAGCTAGGAACAGAGGGCTTCTATTCCTACCCCCCTCCCCCTTTTCTCCTCTAAACAAAGAGTGCGACTCATTGCCACTTTTCTCTAAACATTTTTTTCCAATTTGTTTTTTTTTCTAACCTATTTTATTCTGCCCACCTGTTGTATTATTAAGATTTTTTTTTAAACTTTTGTTTTGTTAACCTGTTGTCATTTTATTTTACCACACACACACAGCCCAACTGGCATTACCTTGCCCGCGGGCATAGTTGGGCTAAGTCTGGGATATCCCAATCACATTGACCTGCGTGGAAACTTCAAGTGGGATATATCTACTGGTCAAGTGAACAGGGGACGGATGGTCGTGTGGTTTTTGATCTCCGACGAGGACAATTGGATATTTCAGGTCACGGTTCAAGTCTCCGCTATTCTACCCCCCCCCCCAATCGCCATGGTTGACTTCAACAAGGGAGACAAATAATACACTTCTGCTCAATAGCGACATTAACGCTTCACTTTCTTCTGATGTTTTCTTCTTAACTGACGTGACATTTGAATAACCCAGACATTATTAGTGAGTGAGAGAGTGGAGGAAGACGACCACAGATCGGGAAAAGTGGAGAAGAGTAGTATGGCAGGCCAGGGCCCTAAATGGGCTGTAGAGCCAAAGGAAGAAGTCATTATTATTAGACCCGTCACTGCAAATAAAATATTTATACCTACGAACTTCACCACTCTTGATAACAAAAAAACTTAATATGTGAAAATGAGAAAACTCTAGAGCTTGAGACTCCAATGATGACCTATGGTCAAATCTGTCCTCCCCCCCTTCCCCTGATTCTCTCCCCTTCCCCTCCAAAAAAAGAAAACCTGGCATGCTTTCATGTTATGAGATAAAAGGACAAGCAATATTAGAAAACAAATCTATCCAATTGTTAAACTGAGAATGGTGCTACTGGATCGTTCATCCTTAAACAAAATAAAAAAAAAACTGATGCGATTCTTACGAGTGGTTGTCAAGGAAACACAATGTCACGTGTTTCATTCTTGGAAATGACGCCAACAGATTCAACTTATAATATCATTCACATACATGCACTTATGGAATGTATTAGTGGTAGTGGTCTTGATTGTTTCTTTGACGTAGCAGTGGCAGGCCCATAGCGTGCGGGGAGGGGGCGGGGGCGCCCCCTGCGTTTTGTCTGGCCCCCTCTGCTTGTTTGCTCTACTTAGTAACATTTATTTCCTCCCCCCTCCCCCGCTATTGGCCTGGCCTCTGCTGTAGAATTTTCACGCTACGGGGCTGAGCAGTGGCCCATATTCTGGACACAAGTGAAGACGACACACTACAATGTACGGGTAGGGTTCACAACCCCAACTGTCACACAGCCCACCGAAACGACCGGGTTGACGCCCTGTTAATGATTTCATTTGAGCCGCCGAAAAACGCAAACTTACTCAAATTGTAATAACAGGTAATACCGGAAACACTATTAAATAAAAAAAGAAATACATGTAGCATGGCATAACATAATCACACTCGTGTGTAGGGACATGAATGGAGCACACACACACACACACACACACACACACACATTATATATATACTAGCTGTACCCTGCAAAACCTTTGCATAGAGTGATATCCCCTTAGGTTTGGGTTAGGGTTAGTTTTTTGGTTTCTGTCAGATCCGATTTTTTCATGATTGTATTTTAAACTGGAATACTGTTATATTAATTCTTTACTTTCGATTTAACGCAGAACCCAAATCGCTTTTATTTTATTAGATACAGGGTCGGATTTACCGATAGGCCAACTATGCCGGGGTCTAGGGCGACCATGAAAAAAGGGCCCCCCCAAAATGTTGAGTGGTATACAAAAATAAAAATAAAACAACTTAGCAATATTTTTTTATTTTTCAAAAATGCGGCCTCAAATTTTTGTTGGCCTAGAGCCCCTAAAATTGTAAATCCGGCCCTGTCTGTCTCTGTCTCTGTCTCTCTCTCTCTATATATATATATGTATTAAAAAAGCAAATACATGTAATACAGTTTTATATTAAAATGATAAAAAAAAAGATTTGGATATAGACAGCGTTTTTTTTTATAACTCTATGGCTAAAAAATATTAGATCGGCATAAACATTATGGAGGTCGACAGCCTTGACTAACACAAACACACACACACACACACAAACACACACACAAACACAAACACACACACACAAGAGACGCACAAACACAATGATAAGGTTAAAAATAACCAGCGTATTTCGCAATGCAAGTAAATTGTTTTCAAATTAACTGTCATAAAAAATAAAATAAACTAAGTCTGCGACGAGTGGGTGGAGTGTTCAATAAAACTAATTTTTTAATACAAGAATTATGTCGTCGAGGAAATGTTTCCAGCGTAAAGACTGAAGTGTAAGGAATTCTTTGTTCAGCAGAGGAAAGAAAAAAAAATGTGTACAAGTAAACAATGTATGTTTATGTCTCTTAATAATGAAGCTTTTATATTTTACTTTCAGACTTGTAGCTTTGGTTGAAGTTGTATATGTGTACTGGTAAAATGATCACGACGCAATGTTTGTTTTTGTTATGAGCTGACATGTGATACATGAAATAATATGGTGACAGGGTGGACGTGACGTCAGCTCGGCGCGGTGTGGTGTGACATTCAGAGCCAGCTCGGCGCGGTGTGGTGTGGCATTGAGAGCCAGCTCGGCGCGGTGTGGTGTGACATTGAGAGCCAGCTGGGCGCGGTGTGGTGTGACATTGAGAGCCAGCTCGGCGCGGTGTGGTGTGACATTCAGAGCCAGCTGGGCGCGGTGTGGTGTGAAATTCAGAGCCAGCTCGGCGCGGTGTGGTGTGACAATGAGAGCCAGCTCGGCGCGGTGTGGTGTGACATTCAGAGCCAGCTGGGCGCGGTGTGGTGTAACATTCAGAGCCAGCTGGGTGCGGTGTGGTTTGACATTCAGAGTCAGCTCGGCGCGGTGTGGTGTGACATTCAGAGCCAGCTCGGCGCGGTGTGGTGTGACAATGAGAGCCAGCTGGGCGCGGTGTGGTGTGACATTCAGAGCCAGCTCGGCGCGGTGTGGTGTGACATTCAGAGCCAGCTGGGCGCGGTGTGGTGTGACATTGAGAGCCAGCTCGGCGCGGTGTGGTGTGACATTGAGAGCCAGCTGGGCGCGGTGTGGTGTGACATTCAGAGCCAGCTGGGCGCGGTGTGGTGTGACATTCAGAGCCAGCTGGGCGCGGTGTGGTGTGACATTCAGAGCCAGCTCGGCGCGGTGTGGTGTGACATTCAGAGCCAGCTGGGCGCGGTGTGGTGTGACATTCAGAGCCAGCTCGGCGCGGTGTGGTGTGACATTCAGAGCCATCTGGGCGCGGTGTGGTGTGACATTCAGAGCCAGCTCGGCGCGGTGTGGTGTGACATTCAAAGCCAGCTGGGCGCGGTGTGGTGTGACATTGAGAGCCAGCTCGGCGCGGTGTGGTGTGACATTCAGAGCCAGCTGGGCGCGGTGTGGTGTGACATTCAGAGCCAGCTGGGCGCGGTGTGGTGTGACATTCAAAGCCAGCTTGGCGCGGTGTGGTGTGACATTGAGAGCCAGCTCGGCGCGGTGTGGTGTGAAATTCAGAGCCAGCTGGGCGCGGTGTGGTGTGACATTCAGAGCCAGCTCGGCGCGGTGTGGTGTGACATTCAGAGCCAGCTCGGCGCGGTGTGTGTGACATTCAGAGCCAGCTGGGCGCGGTGTGGTGTGAAATTGAGAGCCAGCTCGGCGCGGTGTGGTGTGACATTCAGAGCCAGCTGGGCGCGGTGTGGTGTGACATTCAGAGCCAGCTGGGCGCGGTGTGGTGTGACATTCAGAGCCAGCTCGGCGCGGTGTGGTGTGACATTCAGAGCCAGCTGGGCGCGGTGTGGTGTGACATTCAGAGCCAGCTGGGCGCGGTGTGGTGTGACAATGAGAGCCAGCTGGGCGCGGTGTTGTGTGACATTCAGAGCCAGCTGGGCGCGGTGTGGTGTGACATTCAGAGCCAGCTGGGCGCGGTGTGGTGTGACATTCAGAGCCAGCTGGGCGCGGTGTGGTGTGACATTCAAAGCCAGCTTGGCGCGGTGTGGTGTGACATTGAGAGCCAGCTCGGCGCGGTGTGGTGTGAAATTCAGAGCCAGCTGGGCGCGGTGTGGTGTGACATTCAGAGCCAGCTCGGCGCGGAGTGGTGTGACATTCAGAGCCAGCTCGGCGCGGTGTGGTGTGACATTCAGAGCCAGCTGGGCGCGGTGTGGTGTGGCATTGAGAGCCAGCTGGGCGCGGTGTGGTGTGGCATTGAGAGCCAGCTCGGCGCGATGTGGTGTGACATTGAGAGCCAGCTCGGCGCGGTGTGGTGTGACATTCAGAGCCAGCTCGGCGCGGTGTGGTGTGACATTCAGAGCCAGCTGGGCGCGGTGTGGTGTGACATTCAGAGCCAGCTAGGCGCGGTGTGGTGTGACATTCAGAGCCAGCTCGGCGCGGTGTGGTGTGACATTCAGAGCCAGCTGGGCGCGGTGTGGTGTGACATTCAGAGCCAGCTGGGCGCGGTGTGGTGTGACAATGAGAGCCAGCTGGGCGCGGTGTTGTGTGACATTCAGAGCCAGCTGGGCGCGGTGTGGTGTGACATTCAGAGCCAGCTGGGCGCGGTGTGGTGTGACATTCAGAGCCAGCTGGGCGCGGTGTGGTGTGACATTCAGAGCCAGCTGGGCGCGGTGTGGTGTGACATTGAGAGCCAGCTGGGCGCGGTGTGGTGTGGCATTGAGAGCCAGCTGGGCGCGGTGTGGTGTAACAATCAGAGCCAGCTGGGTGCGGTGTGGTTTGACATTCAGAGCCAGCTCGGCGCGGTGTGGTGTGACATTCAGAGCCAGCTGGGCGCGGTGTGGTGTGGCATTGAGAGCCAGCTGGGCGCGGTGTGGTCTGGCATTGAGAGCCAGCTGGGCGCGGTGTGGTGTGGCATTGAGAGCCAGCTGGGCGCGGTGTGGTGTGACATTCAGAGCCAGCTGGGCGCGGTGTGGTGTGACAATGAAAGCCAGCTGGGCGCGGTGAGGTGTGACATTCAGAGCCAGCTCGGCGCGGTGTGGTGTGACAATGAGAGCCAGCTGGGCGCGGTGTTGTGTGACATTCAGAGCCAGCTGGGCGCGGTGTGGTGTGACATTGAGAGCCAGCTGGGCGCGGTGTGGTGTGGCATTGAGAGCCAGCTGGGCGCGGTGTGGTGTAACATTCAGAGCCAGCTGGGTGCGGTGTGGTTTGACATTCAGAGCCAGCTCGGCGCGGTGTCGTGTGACATTCAGAGCTAGCTGGGCGCGGTGTGGTGTGGCATTGAGAGCCAGCTGGGCGCGGTGTGGTGTGGCATTGAGAGCCAGCTCGGCGCGGTGTGGTGTGACATTCAGAGCCAGCTGGGCGCGGTGTGGTGTGACAATGACAGCCAGCTGGGCGCGGTGTGGTGTGACATTCAGAGCCAGCTCGGCGCGGTGTGGTGTGACATTCAGAGCCAGCTGGGCGCGGTGTGGTGTGACATTCAGAGCCAGCTCGGCGCGGTGTGGTGTGACATTCAGAGCCAGCTGGGCGCGGTGTGGTGTGACATTCAGAGCCAGCTCGGCGCGGTGTGGTGTGACAATGAGAGCCAGCTGGTCGCGGTGTGGTGTGACATTCAGAGCCAGCTCGGCGCGTTGTGGTGTGACATTCAGAGCCAGCTGGGCGCGGTGTGGTGTGACATTCAGAGCCAGCTCGGCGCGGTGTGGTGTGACAATGAGAGCCAGCTGGGCGCGGTGTGGTGTGACGTTCACAGCCAGCCGGGCGCGGTGTGGTGTGACATTCAGAGCCAGCTCGGCGCGTGTGGTGTGACATTGAGAGCCAGCTGGGCGCGGTGTGGTGTGACAATGACAGCCAGCTGGGCGCGGTGTGGTGTGACATTCAGAGCCAGCTCGGCGCGGTGTGGTGTGACATTCAGAGCCAGCTGGGCGCGGTGTGGTGTGACATTCAGAGCCAGCTCGGCGCGGTGTGGTGTGACATTCAGAGCCAGCTGGGCGCGGTGTGGTGTGACATTCAGAGCCAGCTGAGCGCGGTGTGGTGTGACTATGTGAGCCAGCTGGGCGCGGTGTGGTGTGACATAGAGCCAGCTGGGCGCGGTGTTGTGTGACATTCAGAGCCAGCTGAGCGCGGTGTGGTGTGACATTCAGAGCCAGCTCGGCGCGGTGTGGTGTGACATTGAGAGCCAGCTGGGCGCGGTGTGGTGTGACTTTCAGAGCCAGCTGGGCGCGGTGTGGTGTGACATTCAGAGCCAGCTCGGCGCGGTGTGGTGTGACATTCAGAGCCAGCTGGGCGCGGTGTGGTGTGACATTGAGAGCCAGCTGGGCGCGGTGTGGTGTGACATTCAGAGCCAGCTCGGCGCGGTGTGGTGTGAGATTCAGAGCCAGCTGGGCGCGGTGTGGTGTGACATTCAGAGCCAGCTCGGCGCGGTGTGGTGTGACATTCAGAGCCAGCTGGGCGCGGTGTGGTGTGACATTCAGAGCCAGCTGGGCGCGGTGTGGTGTGACAATGACAGCCAGCTGGGCGCGGTGTGGTGTGACATTCAGAGCCAGCTCGGCGCGGTGTGGTGTGAGATTCAGAGCCAGCTGGGCGCGGTGTGGTGTGACATTCAGAGCCAGCTCGGCGCGGTGTGGTGTGACATTCAGAGCCAGCTGGGCGCGGTGTGGTGTGACATTCAGAGCCAGCTGAGCGCGGTGTGGTGTGACTATGTGAGCCAGCTGGGCGCGGTGTGGTGTGACATACAGAGCCAGCTGGGCGCGGTGTTGTGTGACATTCAGAGCCAGCTGGGCGCGGTGTGGTGTGACATTCAGAGCCAGCTCGGCGCGGTGTGGTGTGACATTCAGAGCCAGCTCGGCGCGGTGTGGTGTGACATTCAGAGCCAGCTGGGCGCGGTGTGGTGTGACATTCAGAGCCAGCTCGGCGCGGTGTGGTGTGACATTCAGAGCCAGCTCGGCGCGGTGTGGTGTGACATTCGAGAGCCAGCTGGGCGCGGTGTGGTGTGGCATTGAGAGCCAGCTGGGCGCGGTGTGGTGTGACAATCAGAGCCAGCTGGGCGCGGTGTGGTGTGACATTCAGAACCAGCTGGGCGCGGTGTGGTGTGACATTCAGAGCCAGCTGGGCGCGGTGTGGTGTGACATTCAGAGCCAGCTGGGCGCGGTGTGGTGTGACATTCAGAGCCAGCTCGGCGCGGTGTGGTGTGACATTCAGAGCCAGCTCGGCGCGGTGTGGTGTGACATTCAGAGCCAGCTGGGCGCGGTGTGGTGTGACATTCAGAGCCAGCTCGGCGCGGTGTGGTGTGACATTCAGAGCCAGCTCGGCGCGGTGTGGTGTGACATTCAGAGCCAGCTGGGCGCGGTGTGGTGTGACATTCAGAGCCAGCTGGGCGCGGTGTGGTGTGATATTGAGAGCCAGCTCGGCGCGGTGTGGTGTGACATTCAGAGCCAGCTGTGCGCGGTGTGGTGTGACATTCAGAGCCAGCTCGGCGCGGTGTGGTGTGACATTCAGAGCCAGCTCGGCGCGGTGTGGTGTGACATTCAGAGCCAGCTGGGCGCGGTGTGGTGTGACATTCAGAGCCAGCTGGGCGCGGTGTGGTGTGACATTCAGAGCCAGCTGGGCGCGGTGTGGTGTGACATTCAGAACCAGCTGGGCGCGGTGTGGTGTGACATTCAGAGCCAGCTGGGCGCGGTGTGGTGTGACATTCAGAGCCAGCTGGGCGCGGTGTGGTGTGACATTCAGAGCCAGCTGGGCGCGGTGTGGTGTGACATTGAGAGCCAGCTCGGCGCGGTGTGGTGTGACATTCAGAGCCAGCTGGGCGCGGTGTGGTGTGACATTCAGAGCCAGCTGGGCGCGGTGTGGTGTGACATTCAGAGCCAGCTGGGCGCGGTGTGGTGTGACATTCAGAGCCAGCTCGGCGCGGTGTGGTGTGACATTCAGAGCCAGCTCGGCGCGGTGTGGTGTGACATTCAGAGCTAGCTGGGCGCGGTGTGGTGTGAAATTGAGAGCCAGCTCGGCGCGGTGTGGTGTGACATTCAGAGCCAGCTGTGCGCGGTGTGGTTTGACATTCAGAGCCAGCTGGGCGCGGTGTGGTGTGACATTCAGAGCCAGCTCGGAGCGGTGTGGTGTGACATTCAGAGCCAGCTGGGCGCGGTGTGGTGTGACATTCAGAGCCAGCTGGGCGCGGTGTGGTGTGACATTGAGAGCCAGCTGGGCGCGGTGTGGTGTGACATTCAGAGCCAGCTGGGCGCGGTGTGGTGTGACATTCAGAGCCAGCTGGGCGCGGTGTGGTGTGACATTGAGAGCCAGCTGGGCGCGGTGTGGTGTGACATTCAGAGCCAGCTGGGCGCGGTGTGGTGTGAAATTGAGAGCCAGCTCGGCGCGGTGTGGTGTGACATTCAGAGCCAGCTGGGCGCGGTGTGGTGTGACATTCAGAGCCAGCTGGGCGCGGTGTGGTGTGACATTCAGAGCCAGCTGGGCGCGGTGTGGTGTGACATTCAGAGCCAGCTCGGCGCGGTGTGGTGTGACATTCAGAGCCAGCTGGGCGCGGTGTGGTGTGACATTCAGAGCCAGCTGGGCGCGGTGTGGTGTGACATTCAGAGCCAGCTGGGCGCGGTGTGGTGTGACATTCAGAGCCAGCTGGGCGCGGTGTGGTGTGACATCTCAGGCCGCGCTCGGCGCGGTGTGGTGGGACATTCGCCAGCTGGGGCGGTGTTGTGTGACATTCAGAGCCAGCTGGGCGCGGTGTGGTGTGACATTCAGAGCCAGCTGGGCGCGGTGTGGTGTGACATTCAGAGCCAGCTGGGCGCGGTGTGGTGTGACATTCAGAGCCAGCTTGGCGCGGTGTGGTGTGACATTCGGAGAGCCAGCTCGGCGCGGTGTGGTGTGAAATTCAGAGCCAGCTGGGCGCGGTGTGGTGTGACATTCAGAGCCAGCTCGGCGCGGTGTGGTGTGACATTCAGAGCCAGCTCGGCGCGGTGTGGTGTGACATTCAGAGCCAGCTGGGCGCGGTGTGGTGTGGCATTGAGAGCCAGCTGGGCGCGGTGTGGTGTGGCATTGAGAGCCAGCTCGGCGCGATGTGGTGTGACATTGAGAGCCAGCTCGGCGCGGTGTGGTGTGACATTGAGAGCCAGCTGGGCGCGGTGTGGTGTGAAATTGAGAGCCAGCTGGGCGCGATGTGGTGTGACATTCAGAGCCAGCTGGGCGCGGTGTGGTGTGACATTGAGAGCCAGCTGGGCGCGGTGTGGTGTGACATTCAGAGCCAGCTCGGCGCGGTGTGGTGTGACATTCAGAGCCAGCTGGGCGCGTTGTGGTGTGACATTCAGAGCCAGCTGGGCGCGGTGTGGTGTGACAATGAGAGCCAGCTGGGCGCGGTGTTGTGTGACATTCAGAGCCAGCTGGGCGCGGTGTGGTGTGACATTCAGAGCCAGCTGGGCGCGGTGTGGTGTGACATTCAGAGCCAGCTGGGCGCGGTGTGGTGTGACATTCAAAGCCAGCTTGGCGCGGTGTGGTGTGACATTGAGAGCCAGCTCGGCGCGGTGTGGTGTGAAATTCAGAGCCAGCTGGGCGCGGTGTGGTGTGACATTCAGAGCCAGCTCGGCGCGGTGTGGTGTGACATTCAGAGCCAGCTGGGCGCGGTGTGGTGTGACATTCAGAGCCAGCTGGGCGCGGTGTGGTGTGGCATTGAGAGCCAGCTCGGCGCGGTGTGGTGTGAAATTCAGAGCCAGCTCGGCGCGGTGTGGTGTGACATTCAGAGCCAGCTCGGCGCGGTGTGGTGTGACATTCAGAGCCAGGTTGGCGCGGTGTGGTGTGACATTCAGAGCCAGCTGGGCGCGGTGTGGTGTGGCATTGAGAGCCAGATGGGCGCGGTGTGGTGTGGCATTGAGAGCCAGCTCGGCGCGATGTGGTGTGACATTGAGAGCCAGCTGGGCGCGATGTGGTGTGAAATTGAGAGCCAGCTCGGCGCGGTGTGGTGTGACATTGAGAGCCAGCTGGGCGCGGTGTGGTGTGACAATGAGAGCCAGCTGGGCGCGGTGTGGTGTGACATTCAGAGCCAGCTCGGCGCGGTGTGGTGTGACATTCAGAGCCAGCTGGGCGCGGTGTGGTGTGACATTCAGAGCCAGCTGGGCGCGGTGTGGTGTGGCATTGAGAGCCAGCTGGGCGCGGTGTGGTGTGACATTCAGAGCCAGCTGGGCGCGGTGTGGTGTGGCATTCAGAGCCAGCTCGGCGCGGTGTGGTGTGGCATTGAGAGCCAGCTCGGCGCGATGTGGTGTGACATTGAGAGCCAGCTGGGCGCGGTGTGGTGTGACAATGAGAGCCAGCTGGGCGCGGTGTGGTGTGACATTCAGAGCCAGCTCGGCGCGGTGTGGTGTGACATTCAGAGCCAGCTGGGCGCGGTGTGGTGTGGCATTGAGAGCCAGCTGGGCGCGGTGTGGTGTGGCATTGAGAGCCAGCTCGGCGCGGTGTGGTGTGACATTGAGAGCCAGCTCGGCGCGGTTTGGTGTGACATTGAGAGCCAGCTGGGCGCGGTGTGGTGTGACATTGAGAGCCAGCTGGGCGCGGTGTGGTGTGACATTCAGAGCCAGCTCGGCGCGGTGTGGTGTGACATTCAGAGCCAGCTGGGCGCGGTGTGGTGTGACATTGAGAGCCAGCTCGGCGCGGTGTGGTGTGACATTGAGAGCCAGCTGGGCGCGGTGTGGTGTGACATTCAGAGCCAGCTCGGCGCGGTGTGGTGTGACATTCAGAGCCAGCTGGGCGCGGTGTGGTGTGGCATTGAGAGCCAGCTGGGCGCGGTGTGTTGTGGCATTGAGAGCCAGCTCGGCGCGATGTGGTGTGACATTGAGAGCCAGCTCGGCGCGGTGTGGTGTGACATTGAGAGCCAGCTGGGCGCGGTGTGGTGTGACAATGAGAGCCAGCTGGGCGCGGTGTGGTGTGACATTCAGAGCCAGCTCGGCGCGGTGTGGTGTGACATTCAGAGCCAGCTGGGCGCGGTGTGGTGTGACATTCAGAGCCAGCTCGGCGCGGTGTGGTGTGACATTCAGAGCCAGCTGGGCGCGGTGTGGTGTGGCATTGAGAGCCAGCTGGGCGCGGTGTGGTGTGACATTCAGAGCCAGCTGGGCGCGGTGTGGTGTGGCATTCAGAGCCAGCTCGGCGCGGTGTGGTGTGGCATTGAGAGCCAGCTCGGCGCGATGTGGTGTGACATTGAGAGCCTGCTGGGCGCGGTGTGGTGTGACAATGAGAGCCAGCTGGGCGCGGTGTGGTGTGACATTCAGAGCCAGCTCGGCGCGGTGTGGTGTGACATTCAGAGCCAGCTGGGCGCGGTGTGGTGTGGCATTGAGAGCCAGCTGGGCGCGGTGTGGTGTGGCATTGAGAGCCAGCTCGGCGCGATGTGGTGTGACATTGAGAGCCAGCTCGGCGCGGTTTGGTGTGACATTGAGAGCCAGCTGGGCGCGGTGTGGTGTGACAATGAGAGCCAGCTGGGCGCGGTGTGGTGTGACATTCAGAGCCAGCTCGGCGCGGTGTGGTGTGACATTCAGAGCCAGCTGGGCGCGGTGTGGTGTGACATTGAGAGCCAGCTGGGCGCGGTGTGGTGTGACATTGAGAGCCAGCTGGGCGCGGTGTGGTGTGACATTCAGAGCCAGCTCGGCGCGGTGTGGTGTGACATTCAGAGCCAGCTGGGCGCGGTGTGGTGTGGCATTGAGAGCCAGCTGGGCGCGGTGTGTTGTGGCATTGAGAGCCAGCTCGGCGCGATGTGGTGTGACATTGAGAGCCAGCTCGGCGCGGTGTGGTGTGACATTGAGAGCCAGCTGGGCGCGGTGTGGTGTGACAATGAGAGCCAGCTGGGCGCGGTGTGGTGTGACATTCAGAGCCAGCTCGGCGCGGTGTGGTGTGACATTCAGAGCCAGCTGGGCGCGGTGTGGTGTGACATTCAGAGCCAGCTCGGCGCGGTGTGGTGTGACATTCAGAGCCAGCTGGGCGCGGTGTGGTGTGACATTCAGAGCCAGCTGGGCGCGGTGTGGTGTGACATTGAGAGCCAGCTCGGCGCGGTGTGGTGTGACATTGAGAGCCAGCTGGGCGCGGTGTGGTGTGACATTGAGAGCCAGCTGGGCGCGGTGTGGTGTGACATTCAGAGCCAGCTGGGCGCGGTGTGGTGTGACATTCAGAGCCAGCTGGGCGCGGTGTGGTGTGACATTCAGAGCCAGCTGGGCGCGGTGTGGTGTGACATTCAGAGCCAGCTGGGCGCGGTGTGGTGTGACATTCAGAGCCAGCTCGGCGCGGATAGTTACTTTTACCTAGAGTCCCCATTCATCTCCGAAAAAACATCACATAGCCCCCCTCCCCACAAACCTAATGACGTCTATGGATGCAGTGTATGCATTCCTATTATTATTTTATTGTATGTCATCACGCCATAAATATAAGTAGCTAAACTGTTGGTCGGGTAAATGCTGGTGAAAGATGGCTGAAAGAAAAAAAAACACCAAAAAACCAAATGATGTGTTTATATTTAGCCTGGTTATAAAAAAGTAGAGCTATTTTACATTTGTCTATTACGTCTTAAGACTATATAAAAAATAGAACCGGCTCTCAATTATCCAGTCTTCAACCCCATATGACCGGATAATCTAAAAAAGGTTATGGTTTGCCCGGGCGCATGAGAAAAATGTATTTAAGCACACACACTTACACACACACACATACAAAATACACAAAAAAAAAAACACACACACACATATACATTATTACGTATTACGAACGTATGTACATATAGTACAGTTCCCTTAGCCCTAACGGGCCTTCGGGGCAGATGAAGTGTAGAATTCAACTGTTTCTATAACCTCGGCATATAAGAACATTTTAAACTTTCTAATTCTACAGCAAAGAATTACAACACACACACACACACTCCTAATTAATACGCGCGTATATAGATGGATACAAGAACATTTTTAAACATTCCGATACCATAGCAACGGTTGGATCACGCGGCGGAATATCAACTTAAAAACTTTTTGTTTGGGTTCCAATTAGCCTCGTTTTCGGGCGATCGAATAATGAGTTGTCACTGTTTTAGATTTACAGCTTTTAGAATTACAGTTTGGATAACACTGCTCTCTTGGATTTTTCAGGTCCAGGCGCAATCAGCTGCAGATGGAGGCAGGTTAGAAAACATTAGCATACCTGTATTACTCACACACTCAGGTGTTACACACACACTCAGGTGTTACTCACACACTCAGGTGTTACTCACACACTCAGGTGTTACTCACACACTCAGGTGTTACTCACATACACACAGACATTCACCTGTTGGAAGTTCTTAGTTTTTTTTTATAGATAAAATAATGTATGGGGAATTTCACTTCAATTTCACTTTGAGGCCTCGAGATACGGATGCCAGCGAGTGTAAGAGGCTGTGAAAATGATATGAAGAGAAAGGCATACATGTGAATATTATCACAGCTCAGGCTAAACTAGAACAGGTTGGAAATTCAATTACAAGACTTGTCAGACACGTACTCACACATATACATACAAACATACATGTAATATCATATTGACGGAAAAAACAACAACTGATAACTAAATAAAGATGTGTGTGTGTGTGTGTGTGAGATTATGTGTGTACATGTTGACCTCAACAATAATGACCTACATTCAATTATTTTTGCGGACTTGTTGTATGTTATTGCCTGTGTATTTCTCACGCAAACTTTCAAGACTTTGAAAAACTAATAATTATTCTTATTGTTTCTAAATAATTATAAACCAATCATGTCCGACTATTTCTGCGGACCGGCAAAAATTTCTCGTAGAATTAGAAAAAAAAATACTTTTGAGTACTTTTTAATTAAATCTTACATTAATACACTTAAAATAACAGAAAAATGACACAAAATAAATATTTTCATACATATATATATATATATATATATATATATATATATATTTAGTTGCCGGATAGAGAGATAAATAGAGATAGAGATAGAGAGAGAGAGAGAGAGAGAGGAGAGAGAGAGAGATGGAGAGAGAGGGGGGGGAGAGAGAGACCGTTTATGTTTTCGACAGTAATTAAAAAACAAAACAAGTGCATAAAATAAAAGGGAAATATTCTATCACACCAATGTTTTCGACTTGACTGAGTAAATCAACAAAATACGTCCATGAACCTCAGTGATTATTGAGTGAAATCAATAAAGTTGTCGCACCCTGACAATAGAAACAGCGATAATCACCAGAGCAGCCGATGGCCGGCTTTATCACAAACTTGAGCACAAGGCGAGGGGGGGGCTGTTTGAATTATGGGGGGGGGGGGGGAAGGGGCGATGACGTCACGGGATTTAGACGTCACCAAATCAAGACCAGCTCAGTATACAGATTTTTGGAAATTTGTAAAAAAAAAATCTTTATCAATTACACTGATTTCATCATCCATCATATTTCTCTGCAAAGTAAACGATGCTATGTGTAGGCCTATATAATTAGCATATAGCTGAATTGGTTCTAGTTTCTTGGAATTATATCCATAATGTTTACAATGGCTGAAAGAATTAACTTCCTCTCTCTTTCACGCTGTTGATGTGGAAAAAAAAATTAATTAATAAATATATCGTTTTTCGTTTGTATTGAAAGTAACACTTTTTATTTGCTGAAAATAATAGTTTAACAATGTTAAGAGAATATAGCGTGTACTCTATACGTAAAGATTCCTTTAGTAAAATGTGATACACATACTGATTATCTACCACATACATTTCATAGAGACCTTTTTAAAAAAAAAATTAAGGTGATCCATACACCGATTCAAGGTTTTTTTTTTTCTATATTTTTATTTTTTAAGCTACATTAGCCATTTTTTGGCACATGCATACAACAGACCAATTAATGAACAAAGAAATAAAAAAATATATAACATAAATATATTAAAACATTCATTTTTTTGGGGGGGGGGGTAAAAAAATGTAATTTTAAGACATATTTTCAAAGAGCCCAATTTTTAGAATCTATTGTAGATATCATAAAACAAAATTTGCACAAATGTTAATGAAAGTGTTTCAAGCAAACGTCCATTTTATTTATTTTTTAAATGGAAAATAAATACAGTGTGCATTTTTTGTTTCGGTACACTCAAAAAAAGTTACATTGGGGGGGGGGTAGGTAAGATTAAAAAAAACTTATCCTATTCAATATTTCCAAATAATTTTTCTTTTGTACGCCGCCATTACCAGCATGATGGGTGTAGTGTGCCTACCACACCAGCATTGTTGGCGACGCTGATGCATGTCTGCCATGCCTACAGAGCGGAGGGGTGAGTGTACCCGCTAACATCTGCCGGGATGGCAGAAAAGAAGGGTTTCTAGCCCTTCCCAGACTGGTCAGACCAGCAGGGGTGTGCACTGCTGATCGGCCGGAGTGACAAGGCAAATGGTTTTTTTACTGCCGCTCGGACAGAGGGGAGGGTGTAATGTGCCTGAACCCCCCCCCCCCCCACCCTCCGCACGGAATAACAGGCTGCGAAGGTGTGCCTGAATAGGACAGATTGGAAGGGTGTTGTATGCCGACCACCACCAGCTGTGAATACTACGGTCTCGGATAGTCCTCACTGACCACAGTACCACCACCGACGCAAAAGGGTTTAGTTTTTCCTGACTGGGAGAACCCCAATGATCTTTTCCCCATAGACCATGGTATGTCTCCTAGACAAGGATAGCCTGGCACAGCAGTCGAACTGACCGGGGTCGAAAAGTCCGACCACCCCAAACTTGTAATAGAGTCACTGAACCAGTACTCACTAAACCATTAATGGACTCACTGAGCCTGTGATGGTCACTATGTAGTTCGGTCCGAAACTGCCACCAAGTCATATGGTACATGACAACAAAAAAGTCCGAAACTGTGGAGTCTTGGATTCATGATTCGAGTACATGGACAAGATTGTGGATTCTTGGATTCATGATTCGAGTACATGGACAAGATTGTAGAGCTTTGGATTCATGATTTGTGTACATGGACATGATTGTGGAGTCTTGTACTCATTATTTGAGTACATGGACAAGATTGTGGAGTCTTGGACTCATTATTTGAGTACATGGACAAGATTGTGGAGTCTTGGACTCATTATTTGATATTAGATGATTAGAGCCTGGACTCATTATTTGAGTACAATAATAAGATTTTGGAATCTTGACTCATTATTTGAAAGTACATGGACAAGATTGTAGAGCTTTGGACTCATTATTTGGAGTACATGGACAAGATTGTGGAGTCTTGGACTCATTATTTGAGTACATGGACAAGATTGTGAGTCTGGACTATTATTTGAGTACATGGACAAGATTAGGGAGCTCGACTCATTATTGAATTCTCAAATGATCCTGGATAGTAACGAAATGAACCATGCGGTTCAGTTACTTTATACCATGAAACACTGCAGATATATCACAACCCAGCGAAAGTTGAACTTTAAAGGCAATCTACGCAACAACTTCTACTTTGCTACAAGACCACTTGATGCTTGTCTGGTATTGAAGAAGGAATAACGACCAATCCATCGGCCCATCCGGCAAAGATAGAAGCTGAGGATGCAGCTGTGGTTAGGTAACAACATGAACAACGGGTCGGTCGTGAAGACAATACGGAGGGAGGAAGGTATTCAGGTGACCAATCAATGTGGCTGATGAGGTACAAGAGGCTGGAGATGAGATGACTCTGTGAGGCCAAGAGGTTAGAAAGATATTTCAGACTATCACGGGATTCATGAATGAAGAGTCTATTTTTGGACTACCCGACGGGCGCCAGAGTAAGAT
>JAGDYQ010000122.1:1240896-1273396 GCA_021962125.1 Bulinus truncatus
GTGACATTCAGAGCCAGCTGGGGCGCGGTGTGGCGTAGAGATTCAGATGTCAGCCAAGCAGCAGGTGACAACGAGAGCCAGCCAAGCGCAGGTTGTGTGACATCCGCTGCTGAAGCATGGTGGCGCACATTCAGAGCCAGTCATGCGGTGTGGGTGACATTGAGAGCCAGCTGGGCGCGGTGTGGTGACATTCAGAGCCAGCTGGCGCGGGGTGGTGCGGGAAATTGAGAGCCAGCTCGGCGCGGTGTGGTATATCTGCGAGCCAAATGGCCAGGCAGGTGCATTATCCAGACGCTGGCGTTATGTGGCATATCCGAAAGCACCAGCCGGGCGCAGGAAAAGAATCAGAGCAGCTCGGCGCGGTGGTGTGACATTCAGAGCCAGCTGGCGTGGCGGCATCTTGTTGGGCGCTGCCATGGCGGTGGAACGAGACTGGCCCATGCTGCTGGCGGGAAGATCTGGTCGGGCCAGCGCGGTGCGGCCTGATCCAGCTGGGCCGCTTGCTGCGTAGGCGACATCTGGTCGTGCCCGAGCAGGTGAAGTGACATCTGTCGCCGCTGCCGCGTGCGCAGGTACATCTGAGCCAGGCCGCGCGTGGTGTGGGGTGACAACGACACGCTGGCGTTGCGTTGCGCGATGCGCCGACATCCGAGCGCCAGCTGGGCGCGGTAGTAATATCGGTGGTCGTCGCCGCAGGCGGCGTGACGATTGATGACGAAGCACGCCAGGTGGAAAAAGTATTATCCGCATTGCCGCGCGGCGCACGATAGCCGTCGGCGCGGCAGTGCGGCGTATCATCCAGCCGCTACAGGCACATCCAGAGCCAGCTACGCGGTGTAGGTGACGATTCAGTATTTCAGCCGTATGGTGGTGGCATCCGTCGCCCGGCGCGGTGCAGGACATTCAGAGCCAGCTGCTGCGGTGTAGACATTCAGAACCGGGCGCGGCAGGTGATAACGAGCCGTTGAAGCAACAGATCTGAGTCACCGGGCGCCGCGGCATCTGTGAAATAGCCATGCCGGCGGTGACATTCAGAGCCAGCCAGCGCGGTGGTGGACATTCAGTTTCGGCTGGCGGTGGTGGACATTGAGAGCCAGCTCGGCGGTGGTGGAAACTGGGGAGCCAGCTGGGCGGTGTGTGGACATCTGGTATGCTCAGCCCGGCGCGGTGTAAAGTATCATCCGGCTGCTCGGTATATGCGTGCAAGATGCTCCAGAGCCAGCTGGGCGCGGTGTGGTGTGCATCGAGAGCCAGCTGGGCGCGGTGGTGGCATTGAGAGCCAGCCCGGCGATGTAGGCGCACATCAGACGCCCTACGCGGTGGTGACATTGAGAGCCAGCTGGGCGCGGTGGTGTGAATTGGAGAGCCATTAAGGCGATGTGGTGTGACATTCAGAGCAATGCGCTGCGGTGCAGGCATCGAGAGCCATTGCTACGCGGTATCCTGCTGCGTCTGGCGCGGTATGATTATCCAGAGTCAGCCGGGCGTCAGGTGTGACATTCAGAGTCAGCCGGGCGCGGCGTAGGGTGGACAACGGTTTCGCCATGCGGTGGCTGCGCATCCGCAGAGCCAGCTGGGCGCGGTGTGAGCATCTGTCAGCCATGCTGCGGGAGGCATCCAGGCCAGCCGCGTGCGGGTGCACATCTGTAAAGCCAGCTTGGCGGTGTGGTGTGACATTGAGAGCCAGCTCATGCAAAGCGGTGGTGTGAAATCCAGAAATACGCTGGCGGAAAGATCAGAGATCGCGCCGGTGCAGTGTGACATTCAGCAGCCGCCAGCGTGGTGTGACATTCACAGCCACGGTGGCATTGAGATTGCCCATGCGGCGGTGAAAGAACTGCAGCCAGTTTTCGAAGGTGCGGTGCGGGACATTCAGAGCCAGCTCGGGCGTGGGCAGGTGAGAATATCCGAAATGGCTGTCATGTGGTGCACATCTGCACAGTCATGCGGTGTGGTGTGGCACTGATATCGACAAGTGTGGCGGCATTGAGAGCCAGCTCGGCGCGACGGCGATTACCGAGAGCCAGCTGGGCGATGTGGTGAAATTGAGAGCCAGCTCGGCGCGGTGTGGTGTGACATTGAGCCAGTTGGCGCAAAGGCGAGGCTCAGCTGGCGCGGTGGTGACATTCAGAGCCAGCTCGGCGTTAGTGGCAGACATTCAGATTGCTACGGGCGCGGTGGCGACATCCGAGTTATACGCGCGGTAGGTATTTGATATTGCTGCCGGCGGTGCGGACATTCAGAGCCGCCGGCGCTGGTGGCATATCCGTCGCCTTGGCGCCAGGTGGCGTGGACATCGAGGAGCCAGCTCGGCGCGATGGTGTGACATTGAGAGCCAGCTGGGCGGTGTGGTGTGACAATGGGCTGCGCCGCCGCGGCGTGACATCCAGAGCCGTCGCATGGTGTGGTGCGGACATTCAGAGTCAGCCGGGGCGCGCAGGCCAGATATCACCATGGTGGCAAAGCACGATATTAGCTTTGCTATGATGGTGACACGAGAGCCAGCTCGGCGCACTGGTGACATTGAGAGCCGCGCTTGGGCGCGGTGGTGTGACAATGGAGAGCTGGCAGTTGAAGTGGTGCGGCGCATTATCCATCGTACCGGCGCGGTGCAGCATCCAGAGCATGGGCGGTGGCAGACACGAGAGCCGCTCGGCGCGGCAGGCACGAGATTGGGGCCATGCGGTGTGGCATATCCGGGAGCAGCCTGGCGGCGGTGTGACATCCAGGGCGCCGCCATGCGTGTGGTATCGATATCAAAGGCGAATAGTGTTGCGGCACGAGCCAGCCTGCGCGATGTGGTGACATTGAGAGCCAGCCTGGCGCTGGCGGTGACATTGTCAGGCCGCTGGCGGTGCGACAACGATATCGCTGGGCGGTGCGGCGTGACGTTCATATGTCAGCCGAAGTGCCAGTGGTAGGGACATTCAGAGTCAGTTGTCAGCAGCAGGCATCCGCCGCTCGGCGCGCTGTGGTGATATTCAACGCAGAGCCAGCCGGGCGCAGTACCGAGAGCCAGCCGGCGTTAGCGTGCGCATTCAGAGCCAGCTGGCGCGGTGTAGTAGGCATTCAGAGCCAGCTGGCGCGGTGCAGTGTACAATAGTACTCAGCCCGGCGACAAGCATTTGTCTGCGCAAGGCGGTGTGGTGTGACAATGAGAGCCAGCCGCGGTGGTGATATCCGAGCTGGGTTGTGCTCGGCGCGGTGTGGTGACATTCAGAGCCAGCTGGGCGCGGTGGTAGGCATTGATAGAGTCAGCTTGGGCGCGCAGGCACGATATTGCCGGCGCGATGTAGGCATTACCATGGTCGCCCATGCCACTGGCACACGACATTGTCATGCCGTGTGGCGAACGAGACAGCCGGCGCGGTGGTGACATTCAGAGCCGCGTCAAGAAGTGGTGCAGGTGATTATCCTGAGAGCCAGCCGTCGCATGGTGGCGTGGACGATATCGCCCATGCTGGCGGCGGACACGAGAGCCAGCCAAGCGGTGCGGCATTGATCTGTCATCACGTGTGGTTATCCGCATCGTTGTGGCTGGGCGCCGGTGGTGGCATTGAGAGCCAGCTGGGCGCGGTGTAAAGGGGCACGAGAGCCAGCCCGGCGCGATGGCATTACCGAGCCGCTCGCTGCTGCGGACATTGATATTGCTGGGCGCGGTGGTGTGACAAAATGAGAGCCGCCGCGGCGCGGCGTGGCGCATTATCCAGAGCCAGCCCACGGCGGCAGGACGACCAGAGCTACGCCGCAAGGGTGGTGCGGCATTATCCAGAGCCGCCTCGGTAAGTAGGCGCATTATCCAGACGCCGTTGGGCGGTGGCGCATTACTCAGTAGTCAGTTAGCGGCGGTGCACGAGCCAGCTCGGCGGCGGTGGTACACGAGATTGTACAAAAGCGGGGGTGGCACATTGAGAGCCGGGCTGGCGCGGGGTGAAAAGATATCTGAGCCACGGGCGGTGTAGAAAGATTATCCGACAATAATGCGCGGTGACATTCAGAGCTAAAGGCGCGGTGTAAGATCAGAGCCATTATGCGCGGAAAAGACACTGAGCCAGTCATGCGATAGATATTTTTACCTAGAGTCCGCCATTATTCTCAATAAAACATATATTTCTCTCATTAAACGATACGACGTTCAGTGATTATATTTATTCCTATTATTATTTTATTGTATGTCAATCACGTTATAATATATGGTAGTTAAACTGTTGGTCAGTGGGTAAATGCTAGGTAAATATTTATTGAAAGAAAAAAAACCAACAAAACCAAATGATGTGTTTATATTTAGCCTGGTTATAAAAAAGTAGAGCTTATTTACATTTGCTCCGACATGTCTTAAGACTATATAAAAATAGAACAGTCTCTCAACTATCCAGTCCTCAACCCCATAAGGGACGGAGGACAATCTAAAAAAGGTTAGCGGCTTGCCCAAGGCGCATGAGAAAAATGTATTTAAGCACACACACTACACACACACATACAAAATACACAAAAAACACACACATATACATTATTACGTATTACGAACGCATACATATATAATAGTTCTAGTCTATAACGGCCCACGCCATAAAGGTATTTAAAGTGGAATTCAACCGCTTTATACAACCTCGGCATATAACAATATTTCAAACTTTCAATCACAGCAAAGAATTACAATACACACACACACACTCCTAATACAATACGCGGAGGTATGATGGACACAAGAACATTTAAACATTTGATAATATAAAGCAACGGTTGATCACGCGAAAGCGAATAAGTCAACTAGAAAAACTTTTGTTTGGGTTCCACTAGCCTCGTTTTCGGGCGATCGAATAATGAGCTGCCACCGTTTTAGATTTAAGAAGCCAGAATCACAGCCTAGATAACACCGTTCTTGATTTTTCAGGTCCAGGTTAAATCAGCTGCAGATGGAGGCAGGCTAGGAAAACATTAGCATACCTAGAAGACGACATACTAAATAACACACTCAGGTGTTACTCACACACTCAGGTGTTACTCACACCCAAGTACCACCACAGGTGCACCACACACATTCACACCTGTTGGAAGTTCTAGTTTTTTTTATAGATAAAAATACGTATGGGGGAATTCCTACTTCAATTTCACTTTATTCGAGGAGTACTGACGTCAGCTGAGGTAAGAGGCTGTGAAAATGATATGAAGAGAAAGGCATACATGTGAATATTATCACAGCCCTGTTAAGCAAACCAGGAACAGGTTGAAATTCAACCACAAGATTTGTCAGGATCAACGTACTCACAACACATACATACAAACATATATGTAATATCATATTGATGGAACAACAACTGATAACTAAATAAAGATGTGTGTGTGATGTATGTGAGACTTAAGTGCTATGTTGACCTTCAAATAATGACCTTGACCTATATCCACCATTTTTGCGGACCTGTTGTATGTTATCGCCTGAGTATTTTTTACGTAAAAACTTTTCAAGACTTGGAAAAACTAATAATTATTCTTACGTTTCTAAATAATTGATAAACCAATCATGTCCGACTATTTCTGCGTGACCAGCAAAAATTCTCTCTCTCGTAGAATTAGGAAAAAAATACTTTTTGAGTACTTTTTAATTAAATCTCCATATTAGATACCAATCTAATAATATCTGAAAATGATAAAAATAAAATATTTTCTTTCACACACACATATATATATATATACACATATGTATGTATGTATTTAGTTGCCGGATAGAGAGATAAATAGAGATAGAGATAGAGAGAGAGAGAGATAGAGAGAGGAGAGAGAGAGAGACGGAGAGAGAGGGGGGAGAGACAGGCCGTTTATGTTTTTGGACAGTAATTAAAACCAAATGTTAGTGCATAAAAGAAGGGAGAATGATCCTAATACAACAATGTTTTTCGACTCTGACCGAGCAAAACCAACAAAATACGTCCATGAACCTCAGTGTGATTATTGCTGAGTTAGAAATCAATAAAGTTGAACGTGCACTGACGACAATAGAGTTAACAGTGATAATCACCCAGAGCAGCCGATGGCCGGCTTTATCACAAACCTGGAGCACAAGGCGAGGGGGGGGCTGTTTGAACGATGGGGAAGGGGCGATGACGTCACGGATATAGATGTCAGTCAAATCAACCGACCAGCTCTTATACAAGATTTTTGGAAACTGTAAAAAAAATCTTTATCAATTACACTGATTTCATCATCCATCATATTTCTCTGCAAAGTAAACGATGCTATAGTCTAGCCCATATGGAATTAGCATATAGCTGAACTAGGTTCTTAGCTTTTTGAATTACTATCCATAATGTTTACAATGACTGAAAGAATTAACTTCCTCTCTCTTTCACGCTGTAAGATGTGGAAAAAAAATTAATTAATAAATATATCGTTTTTCGTTTGCATCGAAAGCTTAACACTATTTATTTGCAGGCAACCAATAGTTTAACAACGTTAAGAGAATATAGCGTGTACTCTATACGTAAAGATTCCTTTAGTAAAATGATGACACATACTGATTATCTACCACATACATTTCATATATACCTCTTTAAAAAAAAAAAAATTACAGGTGATCCACACACCGATTCAAGGTGTTTTTTTCTATATTTTTATTTTTTTAAGTCTACACTAGCCATTTTTTAAAGCATGCCATACAATGTTAGATCAATTAATGAATCAAAGAAATAAAAATATATAAATATAAATTATATTAAAACATATCATTTTTTGGGGGGGTAAAAAATGGGATTTACAGCATTAATTATCAAAGAGCCCAATTTTTAGAATCTATATTGTAGATATCATAAAACAAAATTTGGCAATAAAATGTTAATGAAAGTGTTTCAAGTAAACGTCCATTTTATTTATTTTTTAAATTGGAAAATAAATACAGTGTGCATTTTTTGCTCGGTGCACCAAAAAAGTTAGTATTGGGGGGGTGGGTAAGATTAAAAAAACTTATCCCATTCAATATTTCCAAATAATTTTTTTTTTGCACGCCGCCGCTTACTTTGAACGCATGATGGGTGTAGTGGCCTACCATACCAGTCACTGGTTGAAGTGACGCTGATGCATGTCTGCTACGTGCCTACAGAGCGGGAGGGGTGAGTGTACCCGCTAACATATCTGCCGTCGGGCTAATAAGAAAAAAGAAGGGTTTCTAGCCCCTTCCAGACTGGTCAGACCATAGGAGCAGCGCACCACGATCGGCCGGAGATGGACAAGGCAAATGGCTTTTTTTCGGGCTGCTGCCTGGACAGAGGGAGGGTGTACGTGCCTGAACCCCCCTCTCACCCTCCGGGTACAAGTACTGCACGGAAATAACAGGTTGCTATAGGTGTGCCTCGAATAGGACAGATTGGAAGGGTGAAGCAGGCGTCAGACCACCACCAGCCGAGAATACTACGGTCTCAGAGGTTAGTCAATCACTGACCACAGTACCAACCAACGACGCAAAAAGGTTTAGTTCTTTCCAGACGTGAACCCCAATGATCTTTTCCCCATAGACCATGGTATGTCTCCTAGACAAGGATAGCCTGGCACAGCAGTCGAACTGACCGGGGTCGAAAAGTCCGACCACCCCAAACTTGTAATAGAGTCACTGAACCAGTACTCACTAAACCATTAATGGACTCACTGAGCCTGTGATGGTCACTATGTAGTTCGGTCCGAAACTGCCACCAAGTCATATGGTACATGACAACAAAAAAGTCCGAAACTGTGGAGTCTTGGATCCGCTGATCTCGAGTACATGGCAAGGGGTACATCGTGGATTCTTGGATTCATGATTCGAGTACATGGAGCAAGCATTGTAGAGCTTGGACTCGTGATTTCAGTACATGGACATGATTGGTAGGAGTCTTGTGCACTCATTATTGAGTACATGGACAAGATTGTGAGAGTCTTGGAATTTATTACTATGGGTTATATGGACAAGATTGTGGAGTCTTGGACTCATTATTTGAGTACAGGGACGAGATTGTGGAGTCTTGGACTCATTATTTGAGTACATGGACAAGATTTTGGAATCTTGGACTCATTATTTGAGTACATGGACAAGATTGTAGAGCTTTGGACTCATTATTTGAGTACATGGACAAGATTGTGGAGTCTTGGACTCATTATTTGAGTACATGGACAAGATTGTGGAGTCTTGGACTCATTATTTGAGTACATGGACAAGATTGTGGAGTCTTGGACTCATTATTGAATTCTCAAAATGATCCCGGTTAGTATATAAACAGTCTAGTGCTGTTCAGTTACTTTATACCATGAAACACTGCAGATATATCACAACCCAAAGGAAGCTGAACACTTTAAAGGCAATCTACGTAACAACTTCTACTTTGCTACAAGACCACTTGATGCTTGTCTGGTATTGAAGAAGGAATAACGACCAATCCATCGGCCCATCCGGCAAAGATAGAATGAGGGGATTGGGGTTGGGGGGTTAGGTAACAACATGAACAACGGGTCGGTCGTGAAGACAATACGGAGGGGAGGGGGGTGTATTCAGGGGTGACCAATCAATGTGGCTGATGAGGTACAAGAGGCTGGAGATGAGATGACTCTGTGAGGTACAAGAGGTTAGAAAGATATTTCAGACCATCACGGGATTCATGAATGAAGAGTCTATTTTTGGACTCACCGGGACGGGCGCTAGAGTAAGATGATGTTGAGAGGGGGTGGGGATGGGGCTAGTGTTGTTTTAGTCCCAGTTCATATTTTAGTTTCAGTTTTTATTTCGTTTTTTTCTGTATTAATTTTAGTTTTCGTTTAGTTTTAGTCTTGCTGCCAATTTTAGTTTTAGTTTTAGTTCTCGTTGACGAAAAGTCAACATTTTCGTTAACGAAGGTTTTAGTTTTAGTTCTCGTGAACGAAAGCAACACTATATTTTAGTTTCGGTTTTTATTTCTTTTCTTTTTGTAATAATTTCAGTTTTCGTCTAGTTTTAGTCTTGCTGCTAATTTTAGTTCTAGTTTTAGTTCTCGTTGACGAAAAGTCAACATTTTCGTTAACGAAGGTTTTAGTTTTAGTTTTCGTCAACGAAAACAACACTAGATGGGGGTGTGTGTGGGGGGGGGGACAGTCGTGATAATCATGCAAGGACTCATTAGCTCGCTCAGTGGTTCTCATCTTTAGAAAAAAAGGAAAAGTCCCGTTATTTACATGCAGGCCAGGTAGAGAGAACATGATCTGTGAGAGGGAGATAAGGGATGAGGATTTCTCTCTCCCCCCCCCCCCCCCGGGATGCCGGTCAATGTTTACCTCATTGAAAACTTCCCGGAAAACTAGTGAAGTGGCCACACTGCACAGTTTGGGAACTCACAAAGGCCCCCACCTAGCAACAGGTGTTCCCATTTTGACTTCATTGACAGTTTGTTGGAATATTATTTTTTATTTCCTTAAACTAAATTCTTAAATCACTGCATCACAACAAAACACATAACTAATGTGCACTACGTACAACAAAAACACACAACTAATGTGCACAACAAACACGAGCATTCGACCAACTAATGTGCACAACAAACACCACCATTAGACCTACTAATGTGCACAACAAACACGAGAATTCGACCAACTAATGTGCACAACAAACACCACCATTAGACCTACTAATGTGCACAACAAACACGAGCATTAGACCAACTAATGTGCACAACAAACACGAGCATTCGACCAACTAATGTGCACAACAAACACGAGCATTCGACCAACTAATGTGCACAACAAACACCACCATTAGACCTACTAATGTGCACAACAAATACGAGCATTAGACCTACTAATGTGCACAACAAACACGAGCATTAGACCTACTAATGTGTACAATAAACACCACCATTAGATCTACTAATGTGCACAACAAACACCACCATTAGATCTACTAATGTGCACAACAAACACGAGCATTCGACCTACTAATGTGCACAACAAACACCACCATTAGACCTACAAATCTGCACAACAAACACCACCATTAGACCAACTAATGCGCACTACAATCACACAAAGTTTGAAAATAAATCATTCTGTCTATTTTGAAGCTAAACATGATTCAACCAAATGTTAATTATTTGTCTTAGAACTCATCAAATTAAAATAAAGTAACTTGTTTTTCGAGCTTCTTTTTAAATTTGAGTGAACTCAGGCATTTCAGAATAGACCATTAAAGTAGGGAACAGAGTAAGATAACATGAAATGAATAAGATAAAATCAAAGTTTCGATTGACTTGAGTCATAATGACGATCTGGCACTAGTAGACAAGTAGCGAACATTGACTGAAATATTCACAAAGAAATAAATAAAACATTGACAAAAACATTGACAAAAACATTGACACAAAATTGACTTTTTTTTTTCCATCATCAAATCTTTTTGGCTCCAACTCTCCATATCAGTCAGACATTAAGAAAAATCGACAAATCGATAAACAATAAAATAAAGTTATTGATTCATGTCTCTACATCAGCAATGTTACATTGTCTTGTAAACAAACTTCACACAGTGTAAAACAATTCAATAATTCTAATCTACGGGTATGGAATACTCACGTTTAAAAACGATTACTTTAAGCCTAAGGTTAACAACTGTTTTACGACTTAACTTTCGTTAAGATAGTGTTGTGTTATGGTGCGGTGCGCATCAAAGTGAACGCAATGACGCGATTCGTAGGTCATAGGTCAGCCAGGATAACTGTCTAGGCCAGTGCTCTGAAACCGGTGTACCGCCTCAAACTGGTGTGCCGCAAGACAAGTACCAGGTGTGTCGAGGTACAAACATGACTGCACGAATTCAAATGTTGAAAGTGTTCTAATAGATTTCTATTGGATGAATTCACCATTGTTCAAAGTAATGAAATCAAGGATAACTGATTTGTGAGTTGAGAGATATAATCCGCGAAGAAACACAATATATGAGATAGACATACACAGGAAGCCATTGTAATGAACAGTTTTTTGCTATACGGGCTTTCGGGTAGAAAAAAGGAAGTAGTAAACTTAAAAAACATAACAAAATAAAGATTAGCATCAATGGATTGCCGGCCTTGGAAGATGCAGCCAACCTCAGAGATCGGCCTTTTTTAGGTTGGAAATAAAAATGACATAAATAATTAATAGATGAATCTTGATGAATAGAAAACGTCCCATCAATGAACTAAGTTAATGAAATGCAAATTTTCAATGTGAAGTTGTAAACGTGCATTCCAATAATTACAACCACTGAATTATTTTAAATAACGTGTGTACGTTGAAGTACTAAAGCTGCTGTTTGGTGCATCGCGGTACAGTCTACAGCACAGTATACAGTACAATCTACAGCCAAAATATTTAAGGGCGTCTGGCAAAGACAAACTCTGGAGGCTTTTAAGCTGGGAGATAATTTATGTATCAACGGTTCTCACTCTTTTCTAATGAAAAAATTAAGACAAGAAAATGATAGGGAAGGGAAAATAATCAAACACACCAACCGTGGTAGTAACCATGTGGATTTAGTGACCGGATGTTTTGGTTTGTTTGTGTATGTGTGTGTGTGATTTATAGCCTCGGCCATAGAGAGGTCAGTTCAAAGCTCCAATAAGAAAGTACTTGATCAATATAAAATCAAGGAATAAATGGGTCCGAACAGTAGGTGCTGGACAGTGCCGTAGCGAGCTCAACTTGCGCCCGGGGCACAATACCTATTTAGCGCCCCCCCCGCCCATTCGAAAACCATATAATATTATATGTAAAATATACCAATATGTGCCCCTTTGTGAGGAGCGCCAGGGGCATGATGCCCACCCCCTCTCTAGGCCTCTGGTGCTGGATGAACATGAAACCAAGAGATTAAATATCTTTTCATAAAATATAGCAAACATTGGGTAGAGAGCTATTAGCGTTATATAGCAAACATTGGGTAGAGAGCTATTAGCGTTATATAGCAAACATTGGGTAGAGAGCTATTAGCGTTATATAGCAAACATTGGGTAGAGAGCTATTAGCGTTAAAAATGACGCCAATATCCTTGCCCAAAAATAAAGAAAAATGTGAAAATGTCAATAGAATTAGTACCGCCCGGGGGGGGGGGGGCGGACGGACAAACCCCACCGTAATTATGCCACAGGGTAGAGCTAAGTACATGTATAAACAATTTATTAAGAAATTTTGTTTTAAATTCCTAAAAGTACTTCTTCGAAACGTATTAGTTTTTTTGTTTTGTTTTAACCTAAAGCGCTGCACATAAAACCTTAAAAAAAGAGTGTTTCCCAAGTTAAATTAGATAAATGTTTACTTTCAAAATTCACACGACTACAACAATGGCCCAAGTA
The DNA here is from genome assembly GCA_021962125.1 of Bulinus truncatus. Classification (NCBI taxonomy): domain Eukaryota; kingdom Metazoa; phylum Mollusca; class Gastropoda; family Planorbidae; genus Bulinus; species Bulinus truncatus. The sequence goes on from JAGDYQ010000122.1 coordinate 1,253,211, forward strand.
CTTCAGATATACTCGTATTGCCGCACCACACGACTACAACATTGGCCCAAGTACTTCAGATATACTCGTATTGCCGCACCACACGACTACAACAATGGCCCAAGTACTTCAGATATACTCGTATTGCCGCACCACACGACTACAACAATGGCCCAAGTACTTCAGATATACTCGTATTGCCGCACCACACAGAGGCGCTCCAATCAAAATACTTCCATCCCATCCCATGAGGATGTGATTGAGCTGTATAGGAACAGGATTAAATCCTGTTGTTCATCGGACACTGTTTGGCAAACGTCCCTGCAGCTCTGACGAGATACTTTACATCAGTAAGAGTAAGTGAGACTTACTTTGAAGTATGTTGTGGCTAGAGGGTAACAGGAGATACCTTCTAGTTTTCACTTCAACAAATTGCATTTACTTTACTTTCCCTTTTTTTGTTTTTCAATGCGAAAACGCAAATCTGTTCTTAGGTTTCTTTTCTTTTTTCTTCGGTGGGGGTGGGGATGGGGGTGGGGGGTGGGAGATACTGGGGAATCGGGTAGATAGACATAGATTTGAGATGATTTGGGCAAAAGAGCGTGCTGAAGCTCTGATTGCATCGGATTTTTTAAGATATTTTTCCTGGAAGAGTAGATTCTTAGACAGTTGGGGGCTGGGGGGGGGGTGCGATTAATTTGTCTATCATTAAGATCTCCTCTGTGTGCACGGATTCGGTAAACAAAACGACTGAAGGGCTGCACAGTATTATCTGACATGACACAATACATTTCAATTAGATGTAGGCCTCACACGACTTGTGCATTAGTATGTATGTATGTGGCGTTTGGTTTTGTGTGTGCGTGTGTGTGTGTGTGTGTGTTTGTATGTGCAGGCTTTTAGTATGATCCAGACCAAACATAGTCCAAACAATAAACAAGTGTGATGCTATGATCTACTAAGACCCCCCCCCCCACCTCTCTCCACACACCCACTCTCACCAACAGTATTATAGGGCGGAAACGGTGAGACAGCCGATAAAAGGTTTTTCATTTCAGTGGTTGCGTAGAGATATTGTGTTTACAACACTTTTTGTAGGTCATAAATCTGCCTGTGCTGGAAGCTCTGTCCAGGCGATTGTTTGATGAGCGGCTTGATGCTAAAGTGTTCTGAGTTGGATGAGGTACTAGTGGGGTAAAAAAAAACAAAACAAAAACAACTACCCACACAGATAAGCGATAAACGAAATTTGTGAAAAAGTTCCCAGAAAAAAGAGAATAAAAAAAAGAATAATGTTTGTGTACTCAGTGTAATATTTCCAGGCTAAGGTGATATGTATTCAACAATAATGAAACAAGTTGATTTGTAAGGATTTTTTTATGATTCACGTAAATATGGTGAAAATACGTAATCAATCGAGGTACAAAGGGAAATCAACATGAACATCAATCGATCAATCAAGAAATAAAATCTTTTTCAGTCCAGGTTATCTATCTATATATTACTGTACAATATCTCAAGATTAGTTTTAGATAAGTTCCTCCAATCTACATGTATCTATCTATCTATCTATCTATCTATCTATCTATCTATCTATCTATCTATCTATCTATCTATCTATCTATCTATCTATCTATCTATCTATCTATCTATCTATCTATCTATCTATCTATCTATCTATCTATCTATCTATCTATCTATCTATCTATCTAATCTATCTATCTATCTATCTATCTATCTATCTATCTATCTATCTATCTATCTATCTATCTATCTATCTATCTATCTATCTATCTATCTATCTATCTATCTATCTAATCTATCTATCTATCTATCTATCTATCTATCTAATCTATCTATCTATCTATCTATCTATCTATCTATCTATCTATCTATCTATCTATCTATCTGTTTCTCCTCCTGTCTGTCTATATTTATAAGAAACTTACTTTTGTTGAGAAAGTCAGTGAAGATAGCTAACATTTAGATCAATATCAACACAGTCCCCGTCCCCCAATCTCTCTCCCCCTCCCCCGGGGCAGAGTGGGGCAGGAAACATTATATGATAGAAAGTTTAATCGATCACGCCAGTATAGTTTCACATGACCTGCACTGATTATATATATATATATATATATATATATATATATATATATATATATATACCTATAAGAGGCATTTGCTGTCTGTCTGTCTGTCTGTTCCCTTATAACTCAAGATCCAGAAAAACAAATAACGTGAAATTTGTTACACATACACATAATTACATGGGGAAGGTTATAGGACAGGTTTCGTTTCATCTCGATGGGTAGTTTAATTGTAATTAATTTTTTTTTATTTTAGTATTTTACTATATTAAAGTAATCTCGACGGCGCCATAAATAAAATTCCTCTGTGACGTCATTTCCCTTGATACATTTTTAAAAGAGGGGGTAGGGAGGGAGAAAGAGGGAATGAGGGAGGGAGGAAGGGGGAGAGAGGGGGAGGGAGAAAGGAGGGAGAGAGGGGTTAGGGAGGGAGAGAGGGGAGGGAAGGAGAGAGGGGGAGGATGGGAGAAATGGGAGGAAGAGATAAAGAGAAAGAGGGGGCAGGGAGGGAGAGAGAGGGAAGGAGGAGGGAGGAGGATGGACGGGGGGAGAGAAGGAGGGGGAGAGAGGGAGATGGGAGAGGGACGGAGAGAGATGGGAGAGAGATGAAGATGGAGGGAGGGAGAAAGGGAGGGAAAGGGAGAGAGGGGGTAGGGAGAAAACAGAAGGTAAACAGAAAACCTTATTTTAAACCCGGGCAAAGCCGGGTACTTGCAACTAGTATATATATATATATATAAGACATATTGTTAGGTGTGATTTGAGCTATATTTCGTAACACACCAGAAACGATGCCCAAGTATAATGTTCTACACCATGTGAGGTGTTTTATAATATCAGTGAAAGATGTTTAACAACACGTTTTATTTACCAGATGTGTTAACGTACAGATAAAATAGAGAGGGTGTGAAGTCAGTAGGTAGATGAGGCTGGAAACAAACGTATACTTCATCAGTCATAATCTTCAGTCATAGTCTTCAGTCATATTCTTCAGTCATAGTCATCAGTCATAGTCTTCAGTCATGGTCTTCAGTCATGGTCTTCAGTCATAGTCTTCAGTCATATTCTTCAGTCATAGTCATCAGTCATAGTCTTCAGTCATGGTCTTCAGTCATGGTCTTCAGTCATAGTCTTCATCACAGAGATAATTTTTATTATTTTTTATTATAATCTTTAAACAAAAGACAAAACATAAAAAATAAATAAATACAAAAAAAAACTCATTGTGATTAAAACTTTACTCATAAATACTTTATTGTTTGTTGGACTAATGTCACGTGGATACTGTTACGCCCGACAGTTTAGTTTTACTGTAAACAAAAAAGAAAGTGAAAACAGTGAAGGAAGGGAGTGTGAGCAGGGCGGTGAAGAGTTTCATATTGCACGGCTGCCATTCTGTTTCAATTCATAACTAGTTTTTTTTTTTAGTGAGACATCTAGGCATAATAAAAAGTGATATCGGATAATAGAAGTGGATTATTTTGTTTCGCCATTTTCATATACAATTTTATATATATATATATATATATATATAGTATTCTCTAGGTATTCGTTAAGAAAATAGTTGCCAACTCTGATTTTGGTTAAGTAAAATATAACTTCATGTAAACGGGTCTTTTGAAGAATGAAATTCATTTTATATTTGTCATAAAGTACACACACACACACACAAACACACACATATATATATATATGCATATATATATATATATATATATATATATATATATATATATATATATATTAGGGCTGCTGATTAAACTGCGTTAATTTGCGATTAACGCGTCAAAAAAAAATTTGCGATTAAAATTTTTAACGCAATACCTAAATGCGTTAATTTGACCAAAATGCTGAAAGTTCACCAAATCGATAAATAACGGATTTTCACGCTACAAGTTGCGTTCACTTCTTAAGTAGATCTACCACCCCCACCCTGTCACAATTTACACACACCCTCACCCCTAGGTACGTCGACAAAAGCCCCAATTGTAATATAAATGAAGATGTTTTGTCATATAGCCCTTCGACAAGTGAACCTCCTGTTCCTTTGCTATAACCAAAATGAAACGAAAGAAAGAATCTTTAATGTTGACACACGAAAGAAAGAACAACAGAAGATGAAAAATAAAAGCCGACCTTTCAAAATTTTAGCTTTGAACGTTTGAAAATTGCCATACGGTAACATTAAAGAGTCTCATTTTACAAGATATTTTTTTATTAATATAACTGACAGACCGATAAAAAAATAAAATTTTCTTTTCTGTTGTTCACTAAAACATTGAAATAATAGTTGATAGTAAGAAAGTAAATGAATGAAAGAATAAAAGAGTAACATCGCGGCACAAAACAAAAACTGCAAAAGAAGATTAAAAGTAAATTTGTCCTTCCACTCGACGACCGTAGTAGTATTGGTGGGGTAAACGTCACGTCTACGTAAAATCATAGCAGCTGTATGACCTTGAAACAAGAGGATTGTCATTTCTGACGCGTGCTCCTAGTTTGAAACAATGGAACCGGTGTCAACTTGTTTTTGGTACATCTTTAAGTGGAGAGAGAGTGTGTTAAAAATGTGACTTGGTGGGGAAAGAGTGGGGGGGGGGGTTGGAATAAAGAAAAAAAACATGTTAATAATAAGTGAGCGACAACTTTCTGGCTATACTATTATTTTATGAAAGAAAAGTTACATTTGAGATATAAATGAAGTGTGTATTTTTTTTTTGATGGGAAGTGGAGGGTAGGGTAAACAGACGTACGTGTGGGCGATGTGAAGCAAAATATGACAGGGAGGGAGGGAAGAGGGGTTGACATACGTCATTAGTCCGGAAACTGCGGTACGAAAAAAAAAGGTTAGGCATTGTTGTTAAATAAAAAGAAAATAATTCGCATCATTGACGTGATTGATACATGTCCATAAACTGGTCTCACTAGCTAATTCAATAGACATATAGGCTTAATAAATATGTTATAATTCATTATACCTCTTTCGTAAATTAAAATGATTTGTTTATTATGCCAATGTTATGCTTTGATATTATGACATATTAGTTTGAATACAAACAATTGTATTATATTGTGTCGATTAAAATGTGCGTTAATTTGAGATTAAAATTTTTAATCATGCGTTAATTTCGATCAATTTTTTTAATCGAACAGCAGCTCTAATATATATATATATATATATATATATATATATATATATATATATATGTGTGTGTGTGTGTGTGTGTGTGTGTATATGACATATTGTTAGGTATGGTGTGAGCTATATTTTGTAACTCACCAGAAACGATGCCTAAGTTTAATGTTCTGTACTGTGTGAGTTTTTGTTTTTTAAATATCAGTGTAAGACATCGCATTGACATAGTATGCACACTGAGGAGCCACAGTGGACGTAATCAATGGATTTTATGATTGCAGGAGATAATACATCAATCCGAGTCAATTTGGAAGCATAGGGATAGTCCAGCGATGGAGTTAATTATGCACACAGGGAGATAATCCGGTGAAGAAGCTAATACTTCGTTTCAGGGAGGTAACCCAATGATTTGTCAACCCAAAGAGGAGACCCACGATATTCAAATTTCTCCAACTCAGTAGCACAAAAGATTATTAAAATGGTTTACTTGTAAATAAAGAAATAACATCTTTATAAGTCTAGGTTATCAAAATAATTCCAGTACGATATTCCCCACCATTGTACCTTTTATACAAAAAAAATATTTCTATACAAGTTAAGTCAATCCACATCTATCTATCCACCTATCATTCGTTCCGCCTGCTTGCACATCTGTCTATCTATCTATCTATCTATCTATCTATCTATCTATCTATCTATCTATCTATCTATCTATCTATCTATCTATCTATCTATCTATCTATCTATCTATCTATCTATCTATCTATCTATCTATCTATCTATCTATCTATCTATCTATCTATCTATCTATCTAACTTTCTATCTATCTATCTATCTATCTATCTATCTATCTATCTATCTATCTATCTATCTATCTTTCTGTTTGAAAGGGTCCCAAATATTCTTCTCTATTTCGGGCCCAGACTTTCCTTAATCCGCAGATGTTTAACTATTCATCTTCCCAGAGCCATTTTTTGATTACCAACTCTGGTATAGCCAGGAGTTGGATACAGGTTTCCATCAAAAGCTGTGCGGCTGTGCGCGCGTATCTGACACTCCGATCGTGCGCTCTGATATTACGACCGAGCGCACGAAAGCCTCCTTTGATTCAACGGAATATGCACTGATATGCTGCGAGGATAAAACATTGAATAGCATTCCAAAGTTGCGTACAGCTAAAAAAAACAACTTCACCCCCCCGCACACAACTCCCCCCCCCCGCACACAACTTCCTCCCCGCACACAACTTCCCCCTCGCACACAACTCCGCCCGCACCCCCCCGCACACAACTTCCCCCCCCCGCACACAACCTTCGGAAAGTAAGACGGAATATTCCTCGAATGGTCACTGTTGACATACATCGGTCCAAATACTCATATGATTAGATTTGTAGATTTGCTTTGAAAAGTTGACCGAGTACATTGACGTTGTGACTGTAAGGGGCTGTGGTCATTTCACAAAAGGTCAGGAGTGGGCAAGTTACAAGAAACACGACATCAACAGTTGTTTGAACAGCGCTGACCTCACCCATTGACCCCTCCCCCCAGACGGACTCATCAAAAGTGTGTCGCCACAACGAAGACACATTACCCCGGAGTACCGGCAACTCCAGCTCACTACATCACTTCCAATTTCCCACAAAGAGTTTCTTCCCCTACCAGCCCCTCCCACTTCCCCATTTCGTGTAAGTCTCGTTGTTGTTTATTTTTTTGTCCAGGGGGAAGAACTCTGTTCTCATTCTCTCCACCCACACAGTCCGGTCAGAAATAAATTACAGTTTTTTATTGTTTATATAAACACAAACAATTTGTTTGTTTTTGTTTGTTTTATAATTGGATTTTCTCGTGGCTTACTTCTTTCTTATTTTTTTTTTTAATAAATTAGATGTCTTCATGACGATATATTTAGTGCAAACACAAACGCAACGCCATACATTAACATAAACACATTTAAACGATCTCAAACATTCGGGGTTTATATACATTGCACTCAGTGAGACTTATGGAACCAATATTCCAGTACAAAGTACTTAACATCCATTGAGTTGATGGTACAATCTTTACATTTCATGACTATTTTAACAGGGCAGGTGTTTTCAAGTCTCAAACTTTTACGCTTCGTGACCCACTCGAAATAAAGTGTCATTGATATATATATATATATATATATATATATATATATATATATATATATATATATATGTTACGACCAATGTCTGCTAGACGGCCAATAGCAGTAAATGGCCAGCTAAACCGGTCACTGTTTATATTGGCCGGCCAGTTGTAAACATTGGCTGGGTGCGACAGGCGAATGTCCAAGTGACAATGGGGGGGGGGGGAAAGTATCGGGGTGAAAGTGATAACATCGATTACGAATTTATTTTTGACCATTAAAGCGAGATAAATGTACTGCTAACAGACTAGCCACTGGGTGGACATCCATTATTAAATTTGTGTTCTGATTAGTTGGAATTTGTAGTTCTTTTGATACTAATTGAAATAATTAAATCTGTTGTTCTTTGTTATCCCTATGATGCTAAGCATTTTATTTTTTCTATGTATATATAGTATATGTATATATATATATATATATATATATATATGTTCTAAGTACTGATCGTGAAAGTACACATACCAGTAAAAGTACCCGAGGTGGAAGTACTAATACAAGTGCACACGTTCTTAAAATTGCAAGAGTACTGTTTCCTCTAAAACTATTAATAGCTTATTTTCTCGCCCGTGTCTCGGATTCGATAAATGTTTTTTTTTTTAAATCCCATAACATAAGATAATGGACCCATGCAATGACATTAAATTATTCATGGTAACCTCAAAGTTGAACAAAGGTTTTCCAGGGCTCAGGTAGTATTACTTATTAGTCACTAAGATATAAATAGTAGTTCACCATTGTATATGTACTGTTGACCCAGTCCAGGCAAAGCCAGAGTACGCCTTCCAGGATTGTCCATCACTTGATTACTTTATGCTGTATGTGACATGAAACAAACTGTTGCTCCGTGTGTCTTCGAGTCTGTTACAAGCTGTTGGGTGTCTTCAAGTCTGTTACAAGCTGTTGGGTGTCTTCAAGTCTGTTTCAAGCTGTTGGGTGTCTTCAAGTCTGTTTCAAGCTGTTGGGTGTCTTCAAGTCTGTTTCAAGCTGTTGGGTGTCTTCAAGTCTTTTTCAAGCTGTTGAGTGTCATCAAGTCTGTTTCAAGCTGTTATCGACGCCACATGAATACATGTTTAAAAAATAAAAATTCAACACGGGCCAATATCATATTGGTGTTCCTAATGTACAGTGCAAGGGAAAATTTGTGATTATCTAATCTTGTTAATAATTAAACGATCTAATTAGATTTGTTATTGGAGATGTTTTGGTTGATAAGGGAAAATATCATTTACTAGGCAAACATGAGCAATCAATGATGTCATTTTTTTACAATCGAATTTAACATTTATCCCGAGCATTAAGCTTTCCTCTAACCAAAGCGAAGCGAACCGCTGCGCTATTTCTCACGTGAGATTTTTCAAAGCGCGAAAAACCCTCGATACACCTAAGCGAAGCGAACGTAGGCGTCAGCCGACCGGATATAAGGATTTTTAAAATTTTCTTTTTGTTTATTTGAAGACGTCGGCAGACATTTTCTTCTTATGATATATTTTCTACAGTTATGGTATTTTATAAGTAAAAAGTGAAAAAAAACACTTACTTTTTGGTATAATCTGATATAATTCAAGTTGCTATATATAAATGTAAGTCTTATTTGTTAATTTTAAGACATTTATATCAATTTTAACCTTGATTTTCATTTGAGTCGATGTTTCTAGGCTGCCATTTTGGATTGTTTACACTCGCGAAACGCGAAAAAACTCTGAAAGAAGCGATGCCGCGAAATTTCTCTGCACCGCCGCGGAAATTCTACGCGGTTTGAGCATCTCCATATAAATACATTGCCGCGAAATAGGGGCGAATTTCGCGAGCTACCTAGATACGCGAAATTCGCTTTGGTTAGAGGAAAGCTTTATTGTTGAATGTAATAAGTTACATGAGTTCATCATTTACCAAGCTACGTCTCAGTGGTTCAAAGGTTCTAAAAATATTATAGACTCCCCCGCAGTGACTGTTTAAATAAAAAAGTTATTCTGGAAAAAGTTCTGAATTTGAATCAAGTCATTTCCAGGTTTTTTTAAACCTGCCAAGATGTTGAGCTCCTTGCCATGTAATGAGCACAAACATAAAATCTAGGACAGACCTAGCTACATTTGAACCAGGATGGAAAGGGGACTGGAATGTCAGGGGTTGGGTCTCAATCCGTTAAGTGAAGACCCCGATATCTTCGTCCTCTGCTAAATGAAACGGTTTTTTTAAAAATATTCTTTTATTTATATTTTTTTTAATCTGAGTAGAGTGCGTAATGAAAATGGAGAGGCGTTATGGAGTGGCGTTGTGTTAGACATGGGTAGGTGGCTGAACTGGTTGGGGGTTCGAACCAATGCCATACGGTATGCAGAACGAGCTCACAACCAAAGCGCCACCGATTCAACCAAATAAAAAACAAAGTTCATAGCCCGTGTCTCTAAAATTAAATGGCGGCTGGACACAGAAGTTTTTTTTTTTTGACTGTTGTATGAGACAGTGAAATTATGGGATGTCGGTCAGTCACTGACTCCCGGCCGCAGGGCCGCGACATACAAAAATAGTAGAGCGGGAAAATGTGGTTAAACTTTGAATCGATTGAACGGCGGTCTTAGCCCGTCACACGCACGCACCCCCCTCCCCCTCCACGCCCTTGGGAGACGTGGAGGGATTGAGGCAATTTAAACTGTCACAAAGATCAGAAGTTGTTCCAGTGGAAGAGAGAAGAGAATGGATAGAAAAGGTTGAAAAAGAGAAAGAAAGAAGGAATTTAAAATGTCAAATAATTATATCAGTAGACTGCGTGGGAGATTAGGATATATATATATATATATATATATATATATATATATATATATATATATAGAGAGAGAGAGAGAGAGAGAGAGAGAGAGAGAGAAGAGAGGGGAGAGTATATAAAAAAAGAGGAATAGGTCAGAAACACATAAAGTGAGGGAAGGGAAAAAAAAAGGAACTGATTGGCCAGACCAACTAATGACCACATACTCTACATGTAATCTACCCGTACATATATTCATTTCCATTTATTTTTTCTTTTCATTTTTTTGTTGTTGTTATTTTCCATTTTTCTTGTAATGTTTTTCATTCTATTTTTAGTCCGTGATGGAATTGGGGGGAGGGGAGGGAAGGGCAAGGACAGTGATACAGAGCGGTGATCCCTTGGGGGGGGGGGGGAGGGCGGGGTTGAGGGAAACCAGCGTAACGGAGAGGAGTTTTTAAAAAAAAAAGAAAAAAAAAGTAGAAATAGCAATTATTTGTTGAGTTCTTCCCCAGCGTTTTGTCAATAGCATTCTTCTATCTTGTATATACGCACACCCTCATCTTTCCGCAATGGTAGATGGCTTCAATAACCTGGTTCAAGGGATGGGGGTGGGGTGGGGGAGGTGTCGGAGGAAGGAAGGATTCTGTGGAACAACAAACATAATTAAATGTACGAACGTGTTTTCAATATCGCTAACAATGACAATATTGTTGTTTTTTTTTTTTGTCCCCGCTATAGAGACATCCATGAAAAATGTGAAAAGTTTGTTTTTCTGCGAACTTGGTGAACAGTTTGTTATCAATTGTATGCCTGGCCCCGGGGGTGGGGTGGTGGTAGGGTGGGGGGTGGGAGATGAGTCTGGTAAGGTTGGTGGGAAGGAAGGGGTGGGGGCTGAATGAGGTTACAGTTAGGGGCGGGGGATGTGACGCTCGCTCTGGGCAGTGAGCGAGGCGCATGAGGCTATTTTAAGAACTAGCCCGGAAGTTGTTTGGACAGAAGAAAGGTTTCCTGTGGATGTCAGAGGAAGTAGTTGGACTCTTGAGATGGCAAGACTACAGTCTGAATGGTTTCTTAAGAAACTTTGAAAATTATCTTTTTTTTAAAAAAAAAAAAAGATTAAAAACTTTCGCTTAAAAAAACAACAAAACAAAACAAACAGCAACATCCAACAAAGTGTGTGCAAAATAAATCACGATGTTATTAGAGTTGACATTATAATATATTCTAATGACCCCACCAATTTCTATAAGTTTGGCTGGGGGCGGTAGGGGAGAGATATACATATATATATCATCTATAAAAAAGGCCCTGCAATTTCAAACCGATTTGTGTTCCATAAATAAATTATTAAAGTCTGAATAATACTAAGTAGAGTTAGGTGCTAACTGTTAGCATATTACGAAAGTTAGTATTGAGTAGAATTAGACCTGGCTGGGTTCATTAGATTATACCAAACTAAATAAGACCAAGAATAAATCGAAAAAGAGGAATCAGAGCAGAAAGAAGACAGTTAACAGAACAAACCTATCTAAATTGAATCAGAATTCCAGCAAGTACAATTAGAACTCTATTTGACCAAGTAGAATAAGAAGTAGAATTAGACGATGTTGAATTAGATTTTGTGCAATTAGACCGAGTAAAATTAGAACAAGTGAAACTAGACCAAGTATAGTTGTGCATAATTAGACCAAACAGAATTAGACCAAACATAATTAGACCAAGAAGAATTATACCAAGTAGAATTAGACCAAACAGAATTAGAGCAAGTAGAATTAGAGCAAGTAAAGTTAGACAAAGTAGAGTTCGATCAAGATAATTAACTCGTTATATAGGCTACAAAGTCAGCTGGAAACTTGAGTAGAATGAGATGACGATTAGTATGGCGTGCCCAGTGAACGAAAATTGTCTCCCGTGGTGCCTACTTGAACATTGCAATATTGGTGGGAAAGAAGGACATTAGTCTCCCGTGGTGCCTACATGAACATTGCACTATTGGTGGGAAAGAATAAAGAAGGGCATTAGTGGATAATATGATCTAAGAGATAAACACCTCATCCTTACAAACACCAGAGCGTGGATTTAAATGTTAATAACTAACTTTGTAATTGTTTACTACGAATGAAATAAATACTGGGAATGACCACCCATTTGAGCAACAGACTAGGAAAAAAACAACCAAGAACCACACAATCTCAGAATCCACTCTCCACACCCCCCCCCCCCCCTATCTCCCAGTGTGTCAACACCAGACTGTGATAAACTGATAGTGGCGCGAGATAAAACAATCATGACCAAAACGCCCCGAAACAAAGTGTTGCAACATTCAATACATTGGAAGAGGTGTGTGTGTGTGTGTTGGGTGGGAGGCTGGGGGACGGGGGGGATTACAATTTTTAAAGCCAAAAAAAAAAAAAAGTAAAACGGAGATTTGGAGATGATTCGGAGATTTGTATTGCTTGCTGTTTTCTCTTTCTCTTTGAATTCTTTACTCTTAAAGGATGATCGCATAGTCAAATAGGTTGCAATCTGTTGTCATCCGAATGGGAGGGGAGGGGGGTGTGGTGTTCAATTAACGCTCATCATGATTGGAGGATTATGTGCAGGGTTCTAACGTTTTAACAGAACAGATAAAAAAAAAAGGGCTCAGCAGTCTTCAACAAGATGTTGGTTAATGTTAGAATGAATTTCCAATTATTCAGTTCAGTAAGTTATATTTGTGGGTATATTTTGAATTACGTTCCCCGTTACGTTTCTGGTAAATTTATTAAAAAAAAACAACAATTTCCTCCAGATATGAGTTATATTTTGATGTACAATGACCCATGATTATGAATATTAATTTGGAGTCATTTCGTTATAATTTAGAAACACTGATCTTAATAGGTACATCAAACAACGGCGTGCATTGGAGTAACAGCCAATGTGTGTCCAATTCAGCAGAGTTAGAACCGCTGAATATACCAACAGTAAGTTGAGGCAAGGGAAACCGCTGAATATACCAATAGTAAGTTGAAGCAAGGGAAACCGCTGAATATACCAACAGTAAGTTGAGGCAAGGGATTCACACTGTGGCTGGAAGGTTATTGAGTTGAAGAGATTCTTTTGTAAATGAAATTATCGAACGTACTTTATCTCTAACAGCAACCACTCACATCTCTTACCACCCTCACTCACGCCCCCCCCACCCCTCTCTCTGTTTTTTTCCATACACATCAAAAGGTATTAGTAACTCGATACAAGCGGTGAGGTTTTAAAGTGAGAAGATTCGTACTTAGTCGAATCTGAATCAACTCAGAAAAACAACAACAAAATAAACCGACTTCTTTGATTGCGATTCACACTAATATCTAATGCTATATCTGATGAATCTAATGCTATATCTGATGAATATAATGCTATATCTGATTATATAATGCTATATCTGATGAATCTAAAGCTATATCTGATGAATCTAATGCTATATCGGATTAATCTAATGCTATATCTGATGAATCTAATGCTATAACTGATGAATCTAATACTATATCTGATGTATCTAATACTATATCAGATGAATCTAATACTATATCTGATGAATCTAATATATTTGATAACACATTTTTTTGATGATTTTGATGATTCGATTCTAAATAATAATAATTCTCTTTGATAGAAAGTTAAATAAGTATGATACATATCTTTAATTGTTTTTTTTTAAACTGTGTAGAAAACATTGAACGAATGTTAATATTTGTTTTTTGAAAATAACAAAAGTAAAAAAAAATAATAAATGAAATATAAGCTGCTATGTATTATTATAAGATATCAAAATTAATCGATGAAATCAAACTCTACAAACACACACACAAACACATTGACAAACGACTATTATTTTATTTTCGTTCTGACCTGAGTTGTCGTTACTGTGTCGTGGAACTCTCGTCTGCCACCAGAAGACGATCATCCATCCATCTTTTGCTAATGAAACATAGCAGTGTTAACAGTTTAGCTCAGATTGAAGAACTCTGTAAGTTGCTCGCTCTAAGTAAGGAAACAACGGATCGATGATGACGTCACAAAGAGGGGGATTTTTTTTTGTTGTTCTAGATGAATTAGACCTACGGTTTCAAGAGGGGCGGCACAGCACTGGCGTTATAATATTTGATTTGGAGAGGCGAGGGGTTTTAGCATGCTCGTGATGTACTGAGGCGTGGGGTGGCGGGGAAGGGGGTGTAATAGGTCAAACACCCGAGCTTGTGTAAACCCCATGAGGCCCATAATAACTTAGAGGCGGACTAGCAAGCAAAAAAAAATCGTTTGTGCGTGTGAATCTGTTACAGTGGTCAGAAATACGGACCAGCGACCATATATTGTGTTTGTAATAGTGGTCAAATATACTGGACGACAGGCAAATATTATGTGTGTCTATTACAGTGGTCAAAAATACTGGACAGCAAGCAAATATTGTGTGTTTAAAAGTGGTCAAACATACTAGACAGCAAGGAAATATTGTGTGTGTTACGGTAGACAAAGATACTGACCAGCAAGCAATATAGTGTGTGTGTGTGTGTGTTGCATTGACGAAGGATACTGGCCAGAAATATAGTTACAATGGTCAAACAAGCAGTTAATTTTGTGTGTGTTTTAAAGTTATAAAAAAAAAATCTATAAGTTACATTTTTAACTGATGGTTGGTATTAACATTATAAACGATATATGTTTATAACTGATATTTGATATTTACATTATAAACTATATATGTTACATTTCTAAGTAATAGTTGGTATTTATGTTATAAACATAATCTGTGTTGCATTATTTAATTTCTCAGGTTTTCAGATTGTAAACTAACAGAAATATTATAAAGAATGATAAGAGAATTAAAATGGCAATGACAATGGCAATGACAATGGCAATGACAATGGCAATGACAATGACAATGGCAATGGCAATGACAATGACAATGACAATGGCAATGGCAATGGCAATGACAATGGCAATGGCAATGACAATGACAATGGCAATGACAATGGCAATGACAATGGCAATGACAATGGCAACGACAATGACAATGGCAATGACAATGGCAACGACAATGACAATGGCAACGACAATGGCAATGACAATGACAATGGCAAAGACAATGACAATGGCAATGACAATGACAATGACAATGGCGATGGATGCACCATGAATCACTAGGACGGAGTTTCACAGCAGCCTGAAACTAAAAAACAAAAATCCATTTCGTTCTCACCAGTGTACATTTTTTATTTGAGAACCTCTGATTTGTGTAACTGGGACAGGCTGTAATGGGCTTAACTTGTCAAGTTGGAATCAAATCTCTTTGTGTGAGCACATTACGTCACGTCGCGTGGCACACACGCGCGCTGTGTCAGCTGACAGTGTCAGTGCTACCTGGCTAGTGACTTGCATAAGTCACTGGCTCACAGCTGTATCACCTAAAAATGTCACAGACAGGGGCGGCTCTTGTCTGCTGTCCGTCAGGTACTCTCCGGCAGGCGGCGGCGGCAGTTCTCATAAACGGCCCATCGGCGAAGTACAGCAGATGAACCCCTAGACCTTTCTCCCGTTTCGCTATTCCGCGTAATACGTTGGTTTGAGGTTCCATTCACTGCTATTGAGATACAATTGATGGGGGGGGGGTCTTACCGCATTGGGCGAAATTTGGAGATGAATGGCAAGGTGACCCCCCCCTGACCTGAGACATCTCTACATGGACAAGGACAGGGCGACGAGGTTACTTACGGGCCAATTACTTGTCGACTGACGCTTTTTTCCACCATGTTTTTTTTATCGCTGTGCTTTTCGTTTGTTTTACCATTCTGTATCATTCTCCCACCCCCAACCAAGGCGTTAAGTAATTAGTGAACGGTTTCTTAACGGTTCTTTGAGAGAAGGGGGGAGGGGAAACACAGTCGGGACAAAAGAAGGAATTGGAAATAGGGTAAACATTACCCCCGGAAATGTATTAACGTTCATTAGTAGCACCCCCCGACAGTAAGGTGTGTGGAGAATGGAGCTCTGCGGTCGTTCCTGGTGAAGGTGTGTGCCGGCGATATAGGGCCGCCATGGGGGTGGGGAATTGGGGGGAAGGGGGGGTTGGTGATCGTCCAGACCCCTAATGTCAAATGAAAATAAAAGTTAGTAACAGGGGCAGCTCCCAGCTGTATGTGGAAGACTTCCTCTGGGTGCACACATATATGGGCTGCGTCATATTTCAAATGTTCAGTGATGTACAGAATGAGGGGGAGTGGGGGGGGGGAGACACAAAACAACAACAACAACAACAACAATTTTCTCCAGTGAATAGAGTCGTCGTATGTTGTTTTTTTAAAACTGATCTAGGACAGTAATGGTTTTGATCGGCATTCTTAAGTCAGTCACTTGAACCAACTGAATGTAATGGTCACTTTACACTTGAACCAACTGAATGTAATGGTCACTTTACACTTGAACCAACTGAATGTAATGGTCACTTTACACTTGAACCAACTGAATGTAATGGTCACTTTACACTTGAACCAACTGAATGTAATGGTCACTTTACACTTGAACCAACTGAATGTAATGGTCACTTTACACTTGAACCAACTGAATGTAATGGTCACTTTACAAAGTAAACAACGTACATCAGTGGCGTTGCGAGCTTAACTCGCGCCCGGGGCACAATGCCTTTTTAGTGAAAAACCATATAATAGTATATATAATTTGACGCCCCTTTGTGGGTTCCCCCCCCCCTAATACGCATCTGACGTACATCTTGGAACATGGGTCTAGCCCTAACAGCCATTTTTATTGCAAAGTATTTCCCCATTAAAATGTATGAGCCAGGACCAACATTAATAAAATAAATAAACAAAATGAAATCACCTCTGAAATGTAGGCTATGTATTTTCCATTAAACTGCGGTAGTTCAAAATGAATATTGATTTTTTACTCAGATTAAATTTCTACCTCTTTTTTTTTACACTCTCCTAGTGAATTTCGAATGAATTGTTCAACTGCGTGAGCGTTTATTTCCCTTTTAATTGAATTGTAATAATTATATTTTGTGCCAGAGTAAGATTTGCTGCGACGATTGAGGATTGCAATAATTTTGTGGACATTGTGGATAGACATTGTGGGGGGGACATTGTGGGGGGGGACATAGTGGATAGACATTGTGGGGGGGACATTGTGGATAGACATTGTGGTGGGACATAGTGGATAGACATTGTGGGGGGGACATAGTGGATAGACATTGTGGGGGGGACATAGTGGATAGACATTGTGAGGGGGACATAGTGGATAGACATTGTGGGGGGACATAGTGGATAGACATTGTGGGGGGGGACATAGTGGATAGACATTGTGGGGGGGGACATAGTGGATAGACATTGTGGGGGGGACATTGTGGATAGACATTGTGGGGGGGACATTGTGGATAGACATTGTGGTGGGACATAGTGGATAGACATTGTGGTGGGACATAGTGGATAGACATTGTGGGGGGGACATAGTGGATAGACATTGTGGGGGGGGGACATAGTGGATAGACATTGTGGGGGGACATAGTGGATAGACATTGTGGGGGGGACATAGTGGATAGACATTGTGGGGGGGGACATAGTGGATAGACATTGTGGGGGGACATTGTGGATAGACATTGTGGGGGGGACATTGTGGATAGACATTGTGGGGGGACATTGTGGATAGACATTGTGGGGGGAAATAGTGGATAGACATTGTGGGGGGACATAGTGGATAGACATTGTGGGGGGGGACATAGTGGATAGACATTGTGGGGGGACATTGTGGATAGACATTATGGGGGGACATTGTGGATAGACATTGTGGGGGGACATTGTGGATAGACATTGTGGGGGGACATTGTGGATAGACATTGTGGGGGGGGAAATAGTGGATAGACATTGTGGAGGGACATTGTGGGGGGGACATAGTGGATAGACATTGTGGAGGGACATAGTGGATAGACATTGTGGGGGGGACATAGAGGATAGACATTGTGGGGGGGACATAGTGGATAGACATTGTGGGGGGACATTGTGGATAGACATTGTGGGGGGGACATTGTGTATAGACATTGTGGGGGGACATTGTGGATAGACATTGTGGGGGGGACATTGTGGATAGACATTGTGGGGGGGGAAATAGTGGATAGACATTGTGGGGGGGACATAGTGGATAGACATTGTGGGGGGGACATTGTGGATAGACATTGTGGGGGGACATTGTGGATAGACATTGTGGGGGGACATAGTGGATAGACATTGTGGGGGGGACATTGTGGATAGACATTGTGGGGGGGGGGACATTGTGGATAGACATTGTGGGGGGGACATTGTGGATAGACATTGTGGGGGGGACATTGTGGATAGACATTGTGGGAGGGACATAGAAGATGGAGATATTGGGGTGGACATTGTAGGTCCATAATTATAATATTGGGTTTTTTCACTCGTGAGTCATAAAAAAAAACTATTTTTTGTTGACAAGGACCTCTGTTGTATTTATCTGAAAGTCTTAAAAAAACAACAACTATGGTTTGTAGTTGTGGAAATCATGTAAGAATTACGTTTGTTATGTAATTTATAAACTGAAACTGAAGTCTTAGTATGTGCATACCTACCACCAACAAACGGTTTCAGACTACACTTTTAAAGATGCCTCAATGCACTCCTTGCTGCCCCACCCTGTGACATGTTGACATGCTCGCACTATCTTACCTCCCCCCCCCTTCCCCGGTCCTTAAAATAACGAGATAGGAGATAGGGCGTTATCAAAACCTGACACAACAAGCAGAACAGAAATTTCCATTTAAAGTTCATCTAGACAGCATGCCGTGCTGAGGAGATGGAACAGTGTCCATATGTTAAATAAAAAAAAATAAAGTAAACAGCTGTAACCATAGCAATGAATTCATCAATCCAGTGATGTCAATGACTCTCATGGGCCAGAGAAATGGCACTCATGACATGTATGTACTTAATAGACAGCCGAAACGGAATATATATATATATATATATATATATATATATATATATATATATATATATATTGAGAGAGAGAGAGAGACAGAGATAGATAGATAGATAGATAGATAGAGAGAGAGAGAGAGAGAGAGAGAGAATGAAAGAGAGAGAAAGGGAATGCGATCAGTTGGTAATTATACATAAATATACTTCGATTTTTCGATATATTTATACAAGTATCGTATACTTGAATAGATTGAATAAATATATAATATAAATACACATTAAATCAACAGATAGATCACATCGCTATATATATATATATATATAGGATAGACAGATAGAGTGTGAGAGATAGGAAAACATAGAGAAATAGTGTGATGAGCTGAGCCACTGGAAATCTATATCTGTTTGAGAATCTATATCTGTTTGAGAATCTATATCTGTTTGATTACTTTCAAACCAGCTCTCCACCTTAAGAAAACATTTTCGTTCACATTCCGATGTCTCGGAGGTTTTAAAATGTGGTCGGGTTAGGAATTTTGATTTCTTTCAAACGGGTTATCAGCAGGAATGTTTTTTATTTCAGTTATAATAGGTGCATGTTACAGAGATCAAACAGTGCCAACACCAGTATATCTGTTTAGGCGCATGTTACAGAGATCAAACAGTGCCAACACCAGTATATCTCTTTAGGCGCATGTTACAGAGATCAAACAGTGCCAACACCAGTATATCTCTTTAGGTGCATGTTACAGAGATCAAACAGTGCCAACACCAGTATATCTCTGTAGGCGCATGTTACAGAGATCAAACAGTGCCAACACCAGTATATCTCTGTAGGTGCATGTTACAGAGATCAAACAGTGCCAACACCAAAGTAATATAAGTCTGTAGGCGAATGTTACAGACATCAAACACCAATATGTCTATTTTAAGTGCTTGTAGCCAGTCTTTAAAATGTTTCAAGTAGGCCAATAGAACTATTGAACTATTTAAATGTTTAAGTAACTTGTGACAGTCTCAAAATACCCGTTGGCAAAGTAAAAAAAAAATGATTACAGAACAGCGACCTAATGTCCCTTTTATA
>JAGDYQ010000122.1:1275896-1307006 GCA_021962125.1 Bulinus truncatus
AAATGTTTATATATATTTTTAAGGCGAATGTTGTCCGTGATTCCTGAACACACGGGCTCTCAAACGGCCCTCAAAAAATTTAAAGTCATACAAAGGCTTCCAAATATTGTCGCAAAAAAAAAAATGAATCCACCACTGAATATTCCCCCCCCCCTTCAATATTTTATTTATATTCGTGAGCAAAATTCACTTTTTTTTTGTGTTGCGCTCTTGGTTTGAACAAGGTTTGGGACCCTGCAGTACAGCTCTTGTAAATGTAGGTGTTCCGCGTGGGGAGGGAGAGGAGGAGGAGGGGGGATGATGTCAAAGGATAATCTTCAGCGATTTCAAACAGATTAGTAGCCATGGGCGTCGCTAGGAATTTTGCCAGGGGGGGGCAAAAATTTTCCATGGGGGGGGGGGCAAATAACAACTGTATGACATTTTTTTTAAATGTAAGGGGGGGGAGGGAGCAAATGCCCCCCCCCTCTTATATGACATTTTTTCATAATGCCCTCCCATGAATACGCCCATGTTAGTAGCCACTGTCTTTTGCTGATATTTCATTTGCAACCAATAGGCTTGATATTTTTTTTCTTCTTGGTCCGTTAAATTGTCGCCAACTGTAAAAAAAGTAGAATTATATTAAAATGTAAATAATGTTTCTTTCACTAAATGAGCAATGCAAACTTACCATACAGAAACAGATGAATGATTAATGTCATCTTTGAAACGTGCGTTAAAAATTAAATTTTAACTGTCTTACATCGCGTTAACTGTTTAAGATGAACTCCGTTTAAATAGAAGTCGGCGTTTTGATTTATTTGTATGGGTGTTTTTATATCACAGGTAGGTTAACATAGCAATCAGTTTTATTACTGGGATGTAAATTCACCACCAGCCCAAACATTTCTTTAGGTCTAAAATTTTGTAACTGCTGTACTATTATCAAACTGACTGGTTCATTCATTACTGTACTTGTCTTTACAACCGTTAAAAGTGCACACTTCATGTAAATATGTACGTACAACAATGTTATCAAGAATGATCATTATGAAATAAGCTATTATAACACTAATACCCCAAATAAAACATCGTCTATTGTGACATAAACCATTTTGGTGATCACTTATAAATTTACATATTTGTTTCCCCTCGATTAGTGAGGGGAGAGTACTACAGCTTATGTGGACAGTAATTATTGCTGCTGATTTATGGCCCTTTGTTGCATGTACTTTAACATTGTTTTTGTTTCAACTTTTATACCAGTTTAAACCTAAGCATAGATATATTCTTTGTTGTTTTATACCGGTACATGTTTTCGATTTATAGAAGAATTTTAATTGATCAAAATAAGATGTAATTATTTCCGTACCAAGTTTTTTTTTTAAATTAAACTATTATTGCACCTTCCGTGGGTATTTGTGCCAGAGCCGCACTTAAGGAGCCAAAGAGCCACATGCGGCTCTGGAGCCACACTTTGCCGACCACTGTGTTAGGCCAATGTTTTCTAGCCGGACGTTTTGTTGACCAGATCTGACATATACGTGTATATATATATATATGTATACCGCAAGCGCAGTCCGTGGGTTCGGAAAAAGAGGCAGAGTGTGTCGAAATCAAGCTATTTGAGCTAACTCAATGGTTGTCGAGTTGGAACGATGGGTTGACAGGCAGAGATGTCTGTAGTCAGATGGAGCGGCCATCCAAAAACTGCCCCGTGGAGGGGGGGGCTTAAGAGGATCCAGCAGTTACTATTTCCCCAGTTTCGTGCTGGGCACTGTACTACAGGTGCGTACTTTGGGAGGTTGAGGCTCACAGTCGATGATTCCCTTGGCCGACACTGCAGAGAGATTGAGCAAACCGTGGATCATGTGCCATGTTGGCGGACCACAGGGTGGACCAGTCGGGTAGCTTGCTAGCCATTGGTCTGTATGCCAGTTCCCCCAGATCAAATTGGTTCATATTATTTTAGATTCGTCGAGTAAGGGGGACGCATGGTAATTGCAGCGGTCACTGCGTGTGGGCAGTGGTGCAACCAGGGGGGGGGCTTGAGCGCCCCCCAGACCAAATCATCATACATATTTCACTATATAAACTGTCTTTTTTCTATATGTGAGCCCCCCCCCAGCATTTTTTTTCTATATGTGAGCCCCCCCCCCCCCCCCCAGCATTTTTTGCTGGTTGCGCCACTGCGTGTGGGCAATGGTTTAGTTAAGAATGGTGTGATTGTTTGTAGTTGAGTATGAAGTGTGAAGTCCACTGAGAAGTTCATTATGTAGTAGAGTTGGTGTAGGAGCCATAATGTATATGAATGGACGGATATTGCTTTGTAATGAGAAGTGTAAACTAATGAATGAAAAGGCACTGTTATTGTGTTCCAGTTGATATATATATTGATTCTATCTATCTATCTATCTATCTATCTATCTATCTATCTATCTATCTATCTATCTATCTATCTATCTATCTATCTATCTATCTATCTATCCATCCATCCATCCATCCATCCATCCATCCATCCATCCATCCATCCATCCATCCATCCATCCATCCATCCATCCATCCATCCATCCATCCATCCATCCATCCATCCATCCATCCATCTATCTATCTATCTATCTATCTATCTATCTATCTATCTATCTATCTATCTATCTATCTATCTATCTATCTATCTATCTATCTATCTATCTATCTATCTATCTATCTATCTATCTATCTATCTATCTATCTATCTATGCATCAAATAATGTATCTATCTAATCTATCTAATCTATCTAGTCTATATATATATAAGTAAATATTATCCTTACGATGGGGCTGTCTCTGCGTCAGGTACACACATAAAGTAATACAGTGTGTACTTATCACAACAGTCCACATCAGGGGTGATCCCAGCGTTCTCTTCTCTCTTGCACTTCAGGACGTCCTTCATGTACTGTGCACAGGAGATAACAACAACGACATTCATAATAATAACAACAGCATTAATGATAACAATAATAAAAACAATAACGACATTATTAATAACAACAACGCCATTTATAATAACAGCTATAATAACAACGAAGACATTAATAATAACAAGAATAACAACAACGACAGTAATGATAAACAACGGCATTTAAGATCGTTAAATGGACATGCGATTTTAACAAGTACTGGTTAAATCAATGAACCGTCGGTCTCTTCCTTTTTCCCCAGGAACATCTTAACAACAGTATAAATTTCAGTGGAACCATTAGACTAGGCCCACTGCCAGGAACATCTTAACAACAGTACAGATTTCAGTGGAACCATTAGGCTATTCCTTTTTCCCCAGGAACATCTTAACAACAGTATAGATTTCAGTGGAACCATTAGGCTAGGCCCCCTGCCAGGAACATCTTAACAACAGTACAGATTTCAGTGGAACCATTAGGCTATGCCCCCCTGCCAGGAACATCTTAACAACAGTATAGATTTCAGTGCAACCATTAGGCTAGGCCCCCTGCCAAAAATAATTCAGAAAAATCAAATATAAATCATCAATATGGATGGGGCACTTCCATATACTTAGGGCCCCACGGATAGGTGCACTTCTATAATATTAGGGCCCCACGGATAAGTGCACTTATATATACCTATGGCCCCACGGATAAATGCACTTCTATATACTTAGGGCGCAACGGATAAGTGCACTTCTATATACCTATGGCAACACGGATAAGTGCACTTCTATATACCTATGGCCCCACGGATAAATGCACTTCTATATACTTAGTGCCTCACGGATAAGTGCACTTCTATATACTTAGTGCCTCACGGATAAGTGCACTTCTATATACTTAGGGCCCCACGGATAAGTGCACTTCTATATACTTAGGGCCCCACGGATAAATGCACTTCTATATGCTTAAAGCCACACGGATAAGTGCACTTCTATATACTTAGGGCTCCACGGATAGGTGCGCGATAGGGCCAATGCTTTGCGTCGTTCGCCTTTAATAGAAGATTAGGTAAATAAAAAAAGGCATCGAAGAAGCAAAAAAATATAGTAGTGCATAATTACAGGGCCGGTTGTAGGTTATTGGTTGGACTAGGGCTCATTGGGTCCAATATTGCTAACAAAAGAACATGACATATCGCTGATGTGAGATAAACTGATACATGAGGCCAAATGTTCGTCTAGGGCCTAGGCTAGAGCTTCATAGGTAACAGCACTTACCTGAAGGAGACAGGATGGAGCGCCCTCTGAGACTGTGATGACGTAAACAGCAACTGTTAAGGCCAATGCTAATTCTGTGACGGTTTTCATCTGCAGATTAATATATAATGTTATAGGTTACAAGGTTGTTTAAAAGTGGACTAGAAGTCGTAAAATAGATAATACACACAAGCGTTTTCATAGAGCAAAATGTATCTCAAAGAACTTGTCCACAAGAAAAAGAATGAAGTCAGAGAGAAGAATTTCAAGGAAGAGTTCATTTCATTACAACGAAATTCGTTTTAACTGAAGAAGATAATGTCAAATAAAGTAGAATCGATTTAATCAGTTCGGGCTTAACGCAGTAAACACAAAGAAAGGTTATTCTGGATAGGCAAGCTGTGCAACCTCCTGGGGGCCCTCAATGTAAGAGCATTATTTCCTATTTGACTTACGCTGAAGAAGGCATAATAGGCTGGCAAAAACCATTCTTCAAGGGACTGTAGAAGGAGGCAGTCCCAGAGGGCGCCATCGGAAATGCTGGTTTGACAATATAAAAGAATGGGCGGGGCTACCAATAGGATTGTTAACGATACTCTTAAACTGCATTGTCAATACCAATACCAATACTTCATGAAAAGAGTATCGCCAATACCAATACAAATACTCAAGTAAAAATGTATTGCCGAAATCGATGCCAATACAACACAAATACTTTTGAGAACAAAAAAAAATATTTTTATTTAAAATATAAAGAGTGCAAGTTTTTAAAGTTTGTATATAACGACAGATCGATGAAAAAAGAAATAAAGTTTTCTTTTCTGTCATTCATTGATATATTGAACAAATAGTTGATAGAAAGAAAGTAAATAAATGTAGGAATATAAAAATAACATAATTTATAGATTTCGGCGCGCAAAGCAAAAACTTTAAAAGAAAATTTAAAATTTAATTTTTCCTTCAACTCTCTGACCGTGGTTGTATTGATGGGGAGGTGGTTGGTGATACTATTTATATGATTGATGGCTATGATTACTAGTAGTGATTGAATTTATGTAGATTACTTTTTAAAACAAGGTATTAAAATAGTTATAGTTTTTCTGCAAATAGCTAATAGTGGCAATAGAAAAGTATTGGTATCGAGTATCGTAAATTTTTCGTTTAAAATGTATCGGCGATACAGAAATCAATACTTGTTGCAATAAGGATCGGCAATACAGCAACCAATACTAAAAATGTATCTCACATACTGTATTGGCCGATACCGATACTTCGATACTAATGACCCTGGCTACCAATGAATGAAAAAAAAAACGGCCCAGCCCACCTAAATGGCGCAATTTTTAGGTTTTGTAGTGCCCGTCGTACGGGTGGTCCTGAGGCAAAGCGCTCAACTGTCGACTTGAAGGTACCCGGTTCGATCTCCGGTGAGGACCAAGGAAAATTTGTATGTCATGGCTAAAGTCGTCCCCCCCACCTATAACTCCCGTGGTGCCTCCATGGCCATTGCATTATCGGCAATGGTGGGGATGAAAGAAGGGCACAATTAAAAACTGTCTCATTAGTGGTTTATAGCATCTAAGGGATGAATGAACGAAAGACAGCCGCGCAGGATAGGCAACTATGGAGAATGTGTATTTTGAAGTGTCCATTCGTTCCTTCTATGACCACTTTGGTCAAGGGTAAGATGACGATGAAGAGGGCCTCTTCGGTCAAGGGTATGATGACGATGAAGATGGCCACTTCGGTCAAGGGTATGATGACGATGAAGAGGGCCACTTCGGTCAAGGGTAAGATGACGATGAAGAGGGCCATTTGGGTCAAGGGTAAGATGACGATGAAGAGGGCCACTTCGGTCAAGGGTAAGATGACGATGAAGAGGGCCACTTGGGTCAAGGGTAAGATGACGATGAAGAGGGCCACTTGGGTCAAGGGTGAGATGACGATGAAGAGGGCCATTTGGGTCAAGGGTAAGATGACGATGAAGAGGGCCACTTGGGTCAAGGGTAAGATGACGATGAAGAGGGCCACTTGGGGTCAAGGGTAAGATGACGATGAAGAGGGCCACTTGGGGCAAGGGTAAGATGACGATGAAGAGGGCCACTTGGGTCAAGGGTGAGATGACGATAAAGAGGGCCACTTGGGTCAAGGGTGAGATGACGATAAAGTGAAGAGGGCCACTTCGATCAAGGGTAAGATGACGATGAAGTGAAGAGGGCCACTTCGGTCAAATGTGTGTTTGAAAGAGTTGGAATGAGTTTGAAAGAGTTGAAGTAAGTTTGAAAGTGTTTGTAGGAGTTTGAAAGTGTTTGAAAGAGTTTAAAAATGTTTGAAAGAATTTGAAAGAGTTTGAAAGAGTTGGGGTGAATTTGAAAGAGTTTGAAAGTGTTTGAGAGAGTTTAAAAGAGTTGGAGTGAGTTTGACAAAGTTTGAGTAAGTTTAAATGAGTTTGAAAGAGTTGAAGTAAGTTTGATTGAAAGAGTTTTAGAGAGTGTAAGTGTGAGTGAGTTTAAAAGAGTTTGACAGAGTTTGAAAGAGTTGGAGTAAGTTCGAAAGTGTTGGAGTGAGTTTGAAAGAGTTTGAAAGTGTTTAAAAGAGTTGAAATGAGTTGGGGTGAATTTGAAAGAGTTTGAAAGAGTTGAAGTAAGTTTGAAAGTGTTTGCAGGAGTTTGAAAGAGTTGGGGTGAATTTGAAAGAGTTTGAAAGTGTTTGATTGAGTTTGAAAGAGTTTGAAAGAGTTGGAGTAAGTTTGAAAGAGTTTGAGTGAGTTTGAAAGAGTTTGAAAAAGTTAGTATGCGTTGGGGTGAATTTGAAAGAGTTTGAGTAAGTTTGAAAGAGTTTGATTGAGATTGTAAGAGTTTGAAAGAGTTTGAAAGAGTTTGAAAGAGTTTAAACGAGTTGGGGTGATTGAAAGAATTTGAAAGTGTTTGATTGAGTTTGAAAGAGTTTGAAAGAGTTTGAGTAAGTTTGAAAGAATTTGAGTGAGTTTGAAAGAGTTGGAGTGAGTTTGAAAGAGTTTGAAAGAGTTTGAAAGAGTTGGAGTGAGTTTGAAAGAGTTTGAAAGTGTTTAAAAGAGTTGAAATGAGTTGGGGTGAATTTGAAAGAGTTTGAAAGAGTTGGAGTGAGTTAGAAAGTGTTTGCAAGAGTTTGAAAGTGTTGAAAGAGTTTGAAAGAGTTTGAAAGAGTTTGAAAGAGTTTGAAAGAGTTTGAGTAAGTTTGAAAGAATTCGAGTGAGTTTGAAAGAGTTGGAGTGAGTTTGAAAGAGTTGGAATAAGTTGGGGTGAATTTGAAAGAGTTTGAAAGAGTTTGAGTAAGTTTAAAAGAGTTTGATTGAGATTGTAAGAGTTTGAAAGAGTTTGAAAGAGTTTGAAAGAGTTGGGGTGAATTTGAAAGAGTTTGAAAGAGTTGGAGAAAGTTTAAAAGATTTTGAGTGAGTTTGAAAGAGTTGGAGTGAGTTTGAAAGAGTTTGGGTGAGTTTGAAAGACTTGGATTGATTTTGAAAGAGTTTGAAAGTGTTTAAAAGAGTTGAAATGAGTTGGGGTGAATTTGAAAGAGTTTGATTGAGTTTGAAAGAGTTTGAAAGAGTTTGAAAGAGTTGGAGTGAGTTTGAAAGAGTTTGAAAGAGTTGTAAGTTTGAAAGTGTTTGCAGGAGTTTGAAAGAGTTGGGGTGAATTTGAAAGAGTTTGAAAGAGTTTGAAAGAGTTTGAAAGAGTTTGAAAGAGTTGGAGTGAGTTTGAAAGAGTTTGAAAAAGTTTGAAATAGTTGGAGTAAGTTTGAAAGTGTTTGTAAGAGTTTTGAAGAGTTGGGGTAAATTTGAAAGATTTTGAAAGTGTTGGGGTGAATTTGAAAGAGTTTGAAAGAGTTTGAGTAAGTTTGAAAGTGTTTGATTGAGATTGTAAGAGTTTGAAAGAGTTTGAAAGAGTTGGAGTGAGTTTGAAAGAGTTGAAGTAAGTTTGAAAGTGTTTGCAGGAGTTTGAAAGAGTTGGGGTTAATTTGAAAGAGTTTAAAAGTGTTTGATTGAGTTTGAAAGAGTTTGAAAGAGTTGGAGTGAGTTTGAAAGAGTTTGAAAGAGTTTGAAAGAGTTGGAGTAAGTTTGAAAGAGTTTGAGTGAGTTTGAAAGAGATGGAGTGAGTTTGAAAGAGTTTGGTGAGTTTGAAAGAGTTGGAGTGATTTTTAAAAAAGTTTGAAAGTGTTTGAAAAAGTTGGTATGCGTTGGGGTGAATTTGAAAGAGTTTGAAAGAGTTTGATTGAGATTGTAAGAGTTTGAAAGAGTTTGAGAGAGTTTGAAAAAGTTTGAAATAGTTGGAGTAAGTTTGAAAGTGTTTGTAAGAGTTTTAAAGAGTTGGGGTAAATTTGAAATAGTTTGAAAGTGTTGGGGTGAGTTTGAAAGTGTTGGGGTGAATTTGAAAGAGTTTGAAAGAGTTTAAGTAAGTTTGAAAGTGTTTGATTGAGATTGTAAGAGTTTGAAAGAGTTTGAAAGAGTTGGAGTGAGTTTGAAAGAGTTTGAAAGAGTTGAAGTAAGTTTGAAAGTGTTTGCAGGAGTTTGAAAGAGTTGGGGTAAATTTGAAATAGTTTGAAAGTGTTTGATTGAGTTTGAAAGAGTTTGAAATAGTTGGAGTGAGTTTGAAAGAGTTTGAAAGAGTTTGAAAGAGTTTAAAAGTGTTTGAAAGAATTTGAAAGAGTTTGAAAGAGTTGGGGTGATTGAAAGAATTTGAAAGTGTTTGATTGAGTTTGAAAGAGTTTGAAAGAGTTTGAAAGAGTTGGAGTAAGTTTATAAGAGTTTGTGTGAGATTGAAAGAGTTTGAAAGAGTTTGAGTGAGTTTGAGTTTGAGTGAGATTGAAAGAGTTTAACAGAGTTTGAAAGAGTTGGAGTGAGATTGAGTGAGTTTAAAAGAGTTTGAAAAAGTTTGAATGAGTTTGAGTGAGATTAAAAGAGTTTGAAAGAGTTTGAGTAAGTTTGAAAGAGTTTGAGTTAGATTGGAAGAGTTTGAGTGAGTTTAAAAGAGTTCGTGTGATTTTGAAAGATTTGGATTGAGTTTGAAAGAATTTGAAAGAGTTTAAAAGAGTTGGAGTGAGTTTGAAAAAATTTTAAAGTGTTTGAATCAGATTGATTGAGTTTGAAAGAGTTTGACAAAGTTTGAGTAAGATTGAATGAGTTTAAAAGAGTTTGAAAGTGTTTTAGTGAAATTGAATGAGTTTGGGTGAGTTTGAAAAAGTGTGAAAGAGTTTGAAAGAGTTGGAGTGAGTTTGATAGAGTTTGAAAGAGTTTGAAATAGTTGGAGTAAGTTTGAAAGTTTTTGAAAGAGTTTGAAAGAGTTTGAAAGAGTTTGAAAGTGTTTGAAAGAGTTTGAAAGAGTTGGAGTAAGTTTGAAAGAGTTTGAGTGAGTTTGAAAGAGTTGGAGTGAGTTTGAAAGAGTTTGAAAAATTTTGTGTGAGATTGTAAGAGTCTGAAAGAGTTTGAAAGAGTTTAAGTGAGTTAGAAATAGTTTGAGTGAGATTGAAAGCGTCTGAAAGATTTTGAAAGAGTTGGAGTGATTTTGAAAGAGTTGAAGTAAGTTTGAAAGAGTTGGATTGAGTTTGAATGAGTTGGAATGAGTTTGAAAGAATTTGAAAGAGTTAGAGTGAGATTGAGTGAGTTTGATAGAGTTTGAAAGAGTTGTATTGAGTTTGAGAGAGTTTGAGTGAGTTTGAAAGAGTTTGAGTGAGATTGAAATAGTTTAAAAGAGTTTGAAAGAGTTTGAATGAGTTGGAGTAAGTTTTTAAGACTTTGAGTGAGTTTGAAAAAGTTTGAGTGAGATTGAAAGAGTTTGAAAGAGTGTGAGTGTGTTTGAAAGAATTGGAGTGAGTTTGAAAGAGTTTGAAAGAATTTGAAAGAGTTTGAAAGAGTTTGAAGGAGTTTGAGTGAGTTTAAAGAGTTTGAAAGAGTTTGAGTGAGTTTGAAAGAGTTGGAGTGAGATTGAAAGAGTTTTAAATAGTTTGAGTGCGTTTGAAAGAGTTTGAAGGAGTTTAAAAGAGTTTGAAAGAGTTTGAAAGAGTTTGAAAGAGTTTGAGTGAGATTGAATGAGTTTGAAAGAGTTTGAAAGAGTTGGAATCAGGCATTTATCAAAACCCATTGGTAAGTGTTCTAAGTATTTAGCTTACTTTATGGGATGGTTAACTTGTTCAAATATGGGGGGTCCGGCCCTGGCACAGCCTTAATACCCGCCGTTCTGGGACAAAAAAAAAACGCTCAGGAATGAGGAGGTTGAACCCGGAGCTAAAGCAGGGGGTGGGCAGGGGCGGATTTTTTTTTGGGTAAGACATCATTAAATTATTGAAATATCTTTTGTTCTGAGACCAATTTTCAACAATGAAAATAGTTTTGCCCCCCCCCCTTTCCCGGGGGATCGAAGTTTTGCCGCCCGCCCCCCCCCTCGTCAAAGTTGTCTAGATCCGCCCCTGGGGGTGGGCAAACTTTTTGACTCGCGGACCACATTGTGTACGTATTTTTGAACAAGATGGTTGAAGTGTTGACATGACCGGAAGAAATATAAATTTAAGGTAAACGTCATATCATAAAGTGCTGGCGCTATACTTCACCCTGAAACAAGAGGTGGGCTGGACTAAACAGTCCAGCGTGCCTGGTTTGGCCACAGTATGCCCAATGATGTGTAGGACAAAGAGATGTGAGTGGAGCGGGCCTGGTTTGGCCACAGTATGCCCAATGATGTGTAGGACAAAGAGATGTGAGTGGCGCGCCCCGCCCACTCCATCGTTCTGGAAGCCATTCCCCATTTTTCCCGCCACGCTTCGTCAGAATTACGTATGTCATGTATCTCTAATTCATTATTGGTAACAATGAAGACGGTGAAACTCATCTAGAGACTGGTGATATCTAAATTTTCATATCCGAAAGTGATACGACTGTATGAATGAAACCTTAATATATCAGTTGTCATATTGTCATACTTCGTGTAGTCAATTGACATTTTAAAAAAAAAAGTGAATTCCACATCAACAAAGTAATTATACAATTATAAATTAAATATAAATTAGAGTCATAAACAAGTCATTATGTTTTCACTTTTTTCTTTAACGTCAATATAAAATGTACACCTTGAGATAACTGCAGCATTGCTGTTAGCAAAAAATTATTTTTGTAGGATAAATAATTAAACAATAATTGAAAATTGAGCTTAGCTAGTATTTTCTAATTCATAATGGGTCAGAAACTTAAATTCAAAAGAATAAATTTAACACGATTTCAGAAAAAAAAAATTGAAATTTCCATTTTTTTTTATAGGAAGGACAACTGAGAATAGCGAATTACAAATACTGAAAACAAGTAACTTCCCTTTATATATGGGAGGGGGGGGGAAGGACTCTTGCCTCGTTTTGAACTGCCGTTAGAAAAAGATACCGTGACGTCAGGCAAAAATGAAGCTCGGCTGAACGAGAATTCCCAACCCGTGTGAAATCGAATTTCCCTGGTATTTTCTGCTATATATTGTTTCATTTTTCAATTTCAAATGATAAAGGGAAGTACTTACATTATGGAGGTATTTGTTTTGTGTAATGATTTTCTTTTGAAGGATTTGAACTCGTAAGAAAGATAAAATTGAACGTCGCGTCGTCTAGTGTTAGGGAATGCCACGTCGGAAAACCACCCTGTCTGATAGTTCACCTCCGGCTTCAAACCGTAAGTTTTCGTCTTGCTTTGTTGACCTACATATTTTACACCAGTTATTCTAATTGTTGTACAATTTTAAATTAATATAGCCTTACTTTTAAGTTGGTGCATGTGACTATTATTGTGTATTGTACATTTCCTAAATAATATTTGTTTGCACTAGACAGGATGGGAAACACCGATTAGGAAACTGGGGTTACCCTCCCTAATTAGTATGCATTCTTGTTTGCAGGTTGCCAATGCCTAGGCTAAATTATCTGTAAATCAAAACCATATTTTATTATCATCCCATTTTGTTACCCCTTGAAATATTTATTAACGTTTAAATAAATCTTCGTTTCAAAGTAATCCTCACTATTTTCTTGCTTATTGTTGTTTTGCTTGCGAGTTGAAATATGGCGTTCCGGATGGAATAGTCCATTCTTATTTTAGGGGGTCAACCTCTTGATATTTTTTTTTCTTTGGCTGGTGTTTAAAAATAATCACTTACGCCACTAATGCTAGCAGCGCACAAAACTGCTACTTAAAAAAGAAACCGTTTTCATGGAAATAAATTGAAACATTTAGCTTTAAGAACACGAAACATTTTTTTCATTCTCAGCTTATCAATTCACTATGATTGAATGGCGTATTACATGTCGTATTGTGTGTTAAACACACAAATTACAACAGTAGGCATGTAGCAGGCCTGTAGTGTGTTAAAAGCCACTTTAAAAAAAGGGTTTGCTGCACTGGCTGTCTGTTAAGGTCCTGTTGTATATTATTCATTAGCATTTATTTTTTCTCTCTTTATTCATAGTGTTGATAAAATGTATATGTTTTGTTCATCAGTCTGTATCAAACTTGTGTACTATATGTTGATGTTTTTTTTTGTCATTATACAAACGAGGCTTGCTACTCGTATGACTCAGAAGCAAACGGTTTTAAAGATTTTTTTTTTAATTAAACTCTTTTTAAATCTATTTAAAGTAATATCAGTTTCTTTTTTTTTTACACCAACCAGGATAAAACCCAGATACGTTTGTGTGTGTGTGTGTGACTTGGAGGCATTCAGCTGTCGCCTTGTTTCATTATATACCTTCCTTATGATTTAGCTGTTTCACAAAATAGTATAACTCAATTATTAATGACACATCAAACAAACTAAGGATAAATATCTATGCACAGCCATGACACACATAAGACTTCGCTTCGGTTGTAGATTAATTGTCAAGTCAACAACAACAACTACTGCATTAGGAGCGTCAACAGGGACATTGGCACAGAAATAATAATAATAATAAAACGTCAGACGGTTTGTCATTTGCATTGTTGAGTCTGGGGTTATCTACCTTTAGACTCTTGGACACTGTTTACTATTCTAAACAGGGGCTACATTCGCTAATTAGATAGATCTGCATGCATGTTGTTATTTAAGTCATACTGATGGTACATTAGCAGATTCAATTGAATTTACTCTCTCCATGTTTGTTTATATTATTGTAATTGTAATTAGTATTTGTTGTTTTTTATTTTTGATCATTCGTGGGGGAATTCCCCTGTCAATTAAAAAAAAAAGTATTCTGTGATAAACGACAGTTTTATTGTACACACACTTATTTCAGCTTATCTTTTCCTCTCCCCCCCCCTTCCACCTTTTTCCCAGAATACTTGTGTGCATATATTTATGGGTCATGATTCATACGTAACGCGACAACCACTGACGTCCTACGTGTAGGCGTGAAATTAACAGACTGGGGGGGGGGGATGTTATCTAAGCCTTGAGTGTGCTGTTAAATCCTCGTTTGCTAAACTGTGTTATTTTCAAGACAAAAATGTACCTGCTAATTCTATTTGAGATCATTGCTTGTGTACCCGTTTGAGTAGTTGCTTATTCTCGCTATATTTTGTTTTGGGATATGTGCTCACTGGCGGCGGAGCAGGGGGGGGCAGGGGGGGCAGCGGCCCCCCCTAAAACTATTAAGGGGGGGCGGCGCCCCCCCTTGAATTTCCAGTCTGCCCCCCCTAAAATCTTAACTTTTTAACTTTGTAATTCATTTTAGTTTATATGTATCATTTTCATAATTCATTTGATTTATTTCTTAAATTTAATATTTGAAAGAAAATATAATTAATTGACATTTTACAGTAATCACATTATTGAGAGTTGTTGTGGCATATTTTAAAATTAGTTGTAAGTACCCGGCTTTGCCCGGGTTTAAAATAATGTTTTCAGTTTTTTTAAGAAGCGTAATTTGACGTTTAATTAAGATTTAAAATAAGACGCGTAAAAATTGCAATAAAAGGGTACATTTGTCTTAAAGCAATGTGATACACAACATTTTTGGCAGTTCCTCTCTCTCTCCCTCCCCCTCCCTCTTTCCCTCCCTCTCTCCCTCCCTCCCTTCCCCCCTCTCTCTCTCTCCCTCACTCTTTCCCTCCCTCTCTCCCTCTCTCTCTCCCTCCCTCCTTCACTCTTTCCCTCCTCCCTCTCCCTCCTTCCCCTCACTCTTTCCCCTCCCCTCTCTCCCTCCCTCCCTCTTTCCCCCTCCCCTCTCTCCCCTCTTCTTTCTCTTTTAGGCATGACTGTATCAAAAGATGACAATTCCTATGGATGAAGGAATGGAATGTAATAATGTAGTAAGTAATGTGATATTTGGTTCCCCGATCATATTTATAGTAAGTTAGCTATGTGGGAGAGAAGCTCGTAAAACCTGAAATCGGGGTAAAAAGTTTGCCAATTTTCATGTCTTTGATATCCAAAATAATTAATTACAATTAAAGTACCCATTGAGATGGAACCAGAAACCTGTTTTAAGAACATTCCCCATGTAATTTTGTGTACGTGTACCCAGTGGCGCAACCAGCAAAAAATGCTGGGGGGGGGGCTCACATATTGAAAAAAGACAGCTTGACAGTCTTTTTTGTAACTTTATAACGTAAATTATGTATTGATGATTTGGCCTGGGGGTCGGCTTACGGCCCCCCCCCGCTGCCCCCGCCCCGGTTGCGCCTCTGCGTGTATCAAATTTCACGTTATTTGGTCTGGATCTTGAGTTTTAAGGGAACAGACAGACAGATAGCAAATGCGTCTTATAAGTTTAGAGAAGTATTGCCATCTACCGAATGACAGCAAATGTAATTTTTTAAGAAAATACAATTATTTATTATCTTTTCATAAATTACTTTTTGTTTATTGAGTTTCCCGTTTCCGGTTTCATATTCATCATCATTCATGATAATTATCAGTAATTTTCTGATCTAATTTCACTATTAAATTTGTAAACAAACTGACATTACGAATCAGTTGACGACAGAAGTGCTCAATGTTCATTTTTATCTTTTTTAATATATTATTTTTAATAATATCGATTAAATACTTGCTACATAATTACTATATTCTATTATAGAATTAAGGGGGTAAAATTTGTCTTTCGGTCATATTATGTCTTGCCCCTCCTTAAATTTTCAAGGGGGGGCGGCGCCCCCCCTTGAATTTTGGCTTGCCCCCCCTTAAAATATTTCGTTCCGCCGCCGGTGTATGTGCTATTGTTAAATAACAATTTACGAAACCTCCACTTGTGCTGAATGAAAGAGAGCAAAGGCAGAAGTGGAGAGGAGAGTGAATGAGCCCCCCCCCCCCCTTAACCTTGGTGTTTATGTTTATCAAGTCGCAATTTCGTTCTCCCGCTTGCACCAAGGGGAAATCCAACTCCCCTATCGATTTTATAAGTTGGAATCGCCTGGTAAAACTCCCCTGGCTTCAGGCCAAGGCTCGAGCTCTCCATCGCGACCTTGCCCGTCACCAGGTTGTTGATGACCTAGTTTTAGGCAGCAAAGCTGCGCGCAATTTTTCGCTGTCTAAGATAGATAACTTGATAGATGCATGTAAATTTGTTTTTGTTTTTTTTAAATCGGAAACTAAAATTGATAGTAAATATGTACATTGTTTTTTTTAATGATACACATTGGCTGTATTCTGTTAAATATTAAAATAAAGGCGAATTCTTACTCATTCTTATTTTCAAACTTTACATTTCCACTTGTGTATATTATAGACCAGTGGTCCCCAACATTTTTCTCGCCACGGACAGGTCAGCGTTTGATAATTTCACCGCGGCCCACTGGAAAGGTTTGGTTGGGGAAGGGGGGGGTATGTTAATTATTTCTCGTCCATGGAAAGTCGTACAATCCCGAGATAAATAAATAATTATGAAATAATTGAATGTTTCTTGGGCGGCCCAGTAACATTCGCTCCCCGGACCGGTCCGCGGCCCGGGGGGGGGGAATCACTGTTTTTAGACTACTGCGAATGCCAATGATGCCGACGATAAAAAACTATGTTCTGTTTATGAAAGTCGATTACAATGAGATATTTTTTCAATCAGAGTATTTACATATCGGTTTTTTTTTTCTACGTTTTTCTTTTTTTTTTGTTCTTTCTCCACAAGTTCAACCAAGTGATAGCTGAGTTGTGTAACTGCGTGGTTCGCCCTAGGGCAGTTACAGATCTCGTGGTGAACCTGTTGTTTTTGTTTCTCAGCAAGGAATAGATTCATAATTGAGGCTGAGTTGTGTGCGTGTTTACCAACAGTGATTTGTATTGAGGCTGAGTTGTGTGCGTGTTTACCAACAGTGATTTGTATCAGTGTGTATTAGTCATGTTAATGCTGCTGGTTCCGTGGAATTAGATCCCTCACAACTAAAATCAAGA
Organism: Bulinus truncatus; assembly: GCA_021962125.1. Taxonomy (NCBI): domain Eukaryota; kingdom Metazoa; phylum Mollusca; class Gastropoda; family Planorbidae; genus Bulinus; species Bulinus truncatus. The sequence goes on from JAGDYQ010000122.1 coordinate 1,292,427, forward strand.
AACTTGATTTTAACTTTTTAACCCCCCCTCCCCTCCCCAAACCACCTTACTTCCACAAAGGCCTTCATCAGGGGGGATTTCGATTATAGATTCCTATTTTTTTTAAAATTATTTTTAATAGATTGTAAAATACTCTACAGAGTCTCTGCATAGTAAATTGTGCACACACACAGACACACATAGTTAGATAATTATTGAACAAAAACACTATACCTCACTGTGCTCTCTGCTTTATAAAGTCAACTGTATGCATTGGCTGTCAGAGACGGATACATTAAGCTTAAGAGCAGTGTAGTGTGTTTTCAAAAAAAAAAATGAAATGTATATTTCACAACACGACTCCCGCATTTGCATGCATTTTATTTGGTCCTGGAACAACAGAACAAAAGATGGTTTGATTGAATTGGATTGATGTTGGTGATGGTCTCCTTGACCTTCTCAGTGCCAAACTCTGTTGTTGTTGTTGTACAGATCGATATACATTATGTAATGGTTGGTGCCCTGCATTCTTATCAAGTGTTTCAAAACGTTTTTTAAAAAAAAATAATAAAATGCCACGTTTAAGCCTTTCTTAAAATTCCTAGCCCCCTCCTTTTCCCTCCCTCCCTCCCATCGCTGTAACTAAAAGAGACTATGAAGCATACGCCTTTTTTAAAAAAAAAATCCAAGATAAAATTATGATCGAATTGCTTCAATAAACAACCCAATCACCTGGAAATCGCCCGATACACTGCGGGGCGTAGGCCCAATCGTTGGGGAAACCTTCCTGGGGGTTAGTTATACAAAAATCTAGTTCTTCTACACACACGTGAGTTCGTGGAAGCTACCCCGGGAATCCATGCACATAAATCTGAATGATCCGTCCATGGATTTCTATCAATGATCCGCGTCCGCAGAATCTTACAACATTGGTCCGCAGTCAGTCCGCGCGTCCGCATTGCTGAAATTTAGCTGTTTAAATGTTTATGGTAACGCTAAAGAAGACCCGCGTCAGTCCGCGAGTCCGCAACTTAACCGTACGAAGCTTCCGCTGTCAGTCCGCGGATTCGGAAAAGTCTGCGGATCTGCTTTCGCAAGCGGACGCGTCCGCTGTCAGTTCATCTCTGGTCTATACGCAAGAGAGGTCAATGGACATAAAATATGTTGACGGACTTGATAGAATGTGAGTTGCTTCCTTTGAGCGTATACCATGTGAATAGACCTCTGACAACAGCTGAGCCCTTTTTTTTCCCCCCAATACAGCAGCGAATGGTGTATATAAGGGAAATAATTCCAACGAAATGACTGAAGTACTATGTACATTAGTTTCCTCTTTGTTACATTTTAAATGTAGTACCACATTAAACTCAGCATCTACTTGTGCGTACGATAATCGGAATATCTGTACTTTATAGTCTGGGTTGAATTAAAAAATTCAAACAGGCTGAATTATTAGTATTTTACAGAAAATATCGAACCCGGCATTTTCACAATGGCGAGCTGTATAAAAGTGTATAAATTAAAAGTTTATACTATATAACCATGGTATATCAACGTTTCAATTCAGTTGATTTTATACAAGGATATAGTGTAGTTATAACAGTTCTATGTTTCCATATTTCACTTTTGGCTATTACTTACCACCTTTGTACAGAACTTATCGTTTTTTGTTATTTTGCTGTCAGCGTAATGTTACGAGAACGACGCCTCGCTATTTTGACGCCTCTACTAATCAATCATTCCGTCTGGACAATTGTAAACAAAGAGTAGGGGGATGGTCCTCTAAAATAATTCATTGCAGATGTTCATTTTTATTTGGTCAAATATGTTTCAAGTAAAAATGTTGCGGAGACCATTCAATAAGTTTTTTGCTTTCTGGCGCCAATTACAGCGGTCGCCATGGTGATGTATGTTGTCACTGTACGTCACTGTAAGTCGTGCGGTAATGATCTAATGACGTGGTCAACTAGACTTGCATATAATGGGGAATTAGTGTAATTGTAATGTCTGTGAGAAACACTCGGGAGTTAGTAATACATTCCCATCATTTGAAATGCCCCCCCTCCCCCTTTCCCGAAGCGCAATTCGCTGTATTCATTCAGTACGTACTGTTTTCAAAAAAATCGTGCTTAAATGAATTTACGAATTATCAGGACAGAAGGAGGAGGGGGCTTGTTATATGGACATTCAGCTAAAAGGAAAAGAGTTGAATGAGGTTTGTCTATATTTAGAATTGCATTGTATTACTTAAAAATTAATAATAGTGTTAGTAGCGGCCTTAGTATATTTGTAAATGAGTTGTTTGTGTAAGATAACGAACCATCACACCCCCCCCCACCCGTATAGATATGTTCATTTATTGAGATCATTATCCCGGGCACTTGATCACGGGTCTTTGGTGTCAGGTGACTAGCGCCACACAGGTTGATTGGCGTGTCGTATCTCACCTGGCCTGTCTCACCAGTCATTGTCAGCTTACACCTGGCCTGGACTCGGCTACGTACTAAATACTTTTATCACACTCATAGAGGTTATAGTTCATAGTGGAATTTAGCTCACAATTTGCTGGTACTACATACAAATTTGGAGCTTCAGTGTTCTTTTCAAATAACATTTAACTGGGGGTGGGGGGGCATTATCAATGCACAATCAATACAAATGATCAGATCAAGCAACACACTTGTTAATCCGCATTGAGGAGAGATTTAGAGTATGTATGTTTATGTCTGTGGTGTGTTCAGTTCAAGACAAGAGTCTCATGATTTAGTCCCCTTAAGGGGAAGTAAAATAGATGACTAGTAACTTGTACAGTAATGAAATCTCAGGTCACGTTGGCCCCGTGTCAGGTTTAGGGAAATCCCGAATTTCGAAAATGGAACGGCTTGTCGCCCCGTTCTCTGATGTGGAGATGCATGTATATGCATCATTTACTGTGCTTACCATAATTTACGGGAGTTCTTTCCACTATATATATTTTCAACTTGAGTGTTAGGGGAACTCATTTTGTGATAAGGACGATGATTTCTTGCATTCAAAGATCGCGTCCAGCGTATCTATCTATCTATCTATTTATCTATCTATCTATCTATCTATCTATCTAATTGACGTATTTCTTAACCTCCAATGTCTACATTTATCATTGTTAAAAATCGATTTTACATTCTTCCGCCTTCAATTGATATGTTGTTGACCCAATGTATGTCACACCTTGAACCATGTCATTTGTATCTTTAATTTATTTATTTTTTTTTTTTACTTCCAACTGATATAGTCATTAGAGACACCAGTTTATATTGTGTATGTGTGATATTTTATAACAAAACTTGACACACAGCAGATAATCTTGAGACATCCTACTTTGTAAAATTGAACAACTTTTGTAATAAATGTTTTAATACTAAATTTTCTTTATTAAATCCAAAAAAAAAAATGCTTTCCTTAATATCTCGAAATGTGACAAATGTCACCATTATTTACTGCCGCTCATATGTAAGTGAAACAAATAATCATTTACCAGCAATCACAACACCAGCATCTCGTTATTGAACTACATTCAAAAGAACATGCAGCTGGACTTTAAACATCAACTTGCCGCAGCAATCAACGGTTATCACCTCCTCCCCCACCCCCACTACTTTGATTATAAAAAGAAAACAACGTTACACACCCCCCCCCTCCCCCCACTACTTTTGCAGCTGCGAGGCATTTCTTGGAATCAGTTTTCTGCTTCATTGATCTCTACATCTGTCAGGTGAATTCATTTCTTTTTTTTTTTAACTGCGTCCGGTATTCATATTCATTTGGAAGTCTGCTCATCTACATCTGTAAATAAAAATTGCTTCTCTCCTACATACGGAAGTAGCTATAGCTGCTCATCTACATCTGTAAATAAAAATTGCTTCTCTTCTACATACGGAAGTACCTATAGCTGCCCATCTACATTTGTAGCTGAATGTAATGTTGAACGAAATGGAGGCACACAGTTTGGAACTATTAAAAAAGCATTTTGCAATCCCACACCATGCACAGAAATAAAATGTTTTGTATTGATGGTTTCCCGTGGCTCGTTTCCCAGACGAATTCATGACTTTATTGAGTCTCCCTACATTGACATCATTCATTGACATCTTGAGACATTTCATTGACTTCACCGGGCATGCACTTCCCAGTTACCTACAACAACCATTGTTCTCACGTGAGTTCAAAACTTCCAGATTTGCTCCTGTTATATATGAAACTGATCTATTTGTTCTAATGATGTTAAGAATGTGGGTTAATTCATTATAAATAAAAAAAAAATTCCACCCCTTTATGCTATTTAACAAAATATTCTTTTTAGCACAAATTTAACTTCAGAATTGGCCGGTGAAAGTAACAATATTTAAAATTGCTCACAAAGAGACACACAATACATGTAGTTAAAGTAACACTATTTAATCTTGCTCACAAGTAGACACGCACTAGTTAAAGTAACAAGATTTAGTAAACAAAAGTAATTCATTATAGGAAAAACTGGCTCTTGGGAGCCACAAAAGACTCGCCGAAGAGCCGTAGTTGGCCATCCTGTCACTGTCGGTGATGGTTCCTAGGGCCCGACAAGTCCTCTTTGTGTGGCTACCTATTCCTAGGGCCCGAAAAGTCCTCTTTGTGTGGCTACCTATTCCTAGGGCCCGACAAGTCCTCTTTGTGTGGCTACCTATTCCTAGGGCCCCACAAGTCCTCTTTGTGCGGCTACCTATTCCTAGGGCCCCACAAGTCCTCTTTGTGCGGCTACCTATTCCTAGGGCCCCACAAGTATCCTCTTTGTGGCTACGTATTCCTAGGGCCTGATTGTTCTCTTTGTGTCACTGTGTTGGCCTAAACGTTTTGACACCATGATTAGTACGGGAGAGTGAAACAAACAACTGACGGGGTCATATCTCTAGGTAGTGAACAAGAACCGCACACTCTTTGATTTCTCAAAAAATTAAACGTGTTACATAGGGATAAGCAACCAAAGAAAATATCGGTTCATGCTACTTCTACATCAGAGTTGAACATCATGCGGCCCACGGGACATGTGAATGGCGGCCTTGATAAGGAATGCTTATTGTATGTGAGTTTAAGGTTGCAGCGGCCCCAGTGGGCGGCAACAGTTATGTTTATCGGCGGCGCATGTTGCACCTACTGTACTGTCAAGACTGCCACTGATTAAAGGAACCCAAATGGCTAGACATATAGAAATATTTGACAGTAACTGGAATCATAGGCCGCCAGGGGAAGAAATGTCTGGACACCCATTGCTGACATTAGCACACTGTGTTGGTGAACACCCATTGTTGACATTAGCACACTGTGTTGGTGTACACCCATTGCTGACATTAGCACACTGTGTTGGTGAACACCCATTGTTGACATTAGCACACTGTGTTGGTGTACACCCATTGTTGACATTAGCACACTGTGTTGGTGTACACCCATTGTTTACATAGACACACAATGTCAAGCAGCCCTTCAGGTCCAGAGGTGAAGTGACTATTATTGACCTGAATGTGTGAGCTCACCTTCCGTATTGGGATAAAATATCCGCATTTAGATTAACACCCACCTGTTTCTTCTGTTTCAGAAAGTGACGAGTCAAGACCTGATAATGTGAGAACCACTGACAGACCTCACAAGCGACGTAAAACTTCAGGTTAGCGATGTCTGTCAATTGTATTCTGTTTTGTAATGTGTTTGTGGGTGACGGACGCCCATGTCCCCGTGCAAATAATTTCAGACTCGACAGGGTGCACTGTCTGGTGGCGACGTTAGGGTATGTCTAACTAATTCTCATCCAGTTTTCTTGGCAGGATCTGTGCAGCTCACTTATTTATTACTCATGTTTTAGTTTCACTTATCCTGTTCAAAGAAACCGAAATGTCGCTAATAACAAGCCAAGTAAAAAGTCACAACAGTCAGTATGTTTACTTTCTCTTTTTATAGGGCGTCCCATTGTTCTGACATCTCTACTACTGGGAAATAAAAAAAAAAAGTATTTGTAAAGATTGAAAGATTCTGTAGAAAGTTTGAGTTTAGAAAATTCCACACTGTCGTAGGACAGACTGCCAGCACTTGTTCAGTTGAGGCCTTGATCGGTTCAGTAATTACACATGTCAAATACAGATCAAATTAAATTTGTCAGATAGGGTACAGTACTGTTATACTTAATATTGTAACCACCAGACCAGGCCTGTAGCGAGCGGGGGGGGGGGGCAGGGGGCCGGATCCCCCCTGCGATTTGTCTGGCCCCCCCTGCTAATTTGTTCTACTAAGTAAAATGCAATACTTGCCCCACCACCCTGCTATTGTCTGGCCCCTGCTGTAAAAATTTCACGCTACGGGGCTGCACCAGACAAATACAGACCAATATATATTTGCTTCTAATTCCAATCATTCATAGCCACGGTTAATTTTTTTTTCTTTATTCTTGGAATGAAAGTATGTGTTTGTGTGGGTGTGTGTGTGGGGTGGGGGGGGGTGGAGATGAACGAGTCTGGAGGGTAATGTTGGTCTCATTGTGCTGTCTCATCCAGAATCTTTTTAATAGAACCTTTGAACAGGATACTAAGTAAAGCCGCCATTATCTATCTATCTATCTGTCTATCTATCTGTTTCTCTCCCTCTCTCTGTATATATGTACATATATAAACACACTTGTCAATGAAATTGCATGGAATGGGAGCGTTAAGTAGAACTATGTGTTTATCCGTGTGTCACATTCACATTTTTTACTTCTGGTGTATGTTAAAACACATTTTTTTTAGCCAGCTCTTCACAGAGCCGTAGCTAGCTATTGTGGCGCCCTGTGCGAGCTACATGTTTTTGGCGCCCCCCCCCCAGCCTGAAAAGTTTAAAAAAAAAATTAACAGCGCTATTTCGGCGAGTTGTGGGTGCCGCTCAACACGCTCAGTACCCTTCCTACGCTCCTGGAGTCCTGGCCCTTCATCATGTTCTGATGTTAACTCTCATTATGGGCTCAAGCCGTTTGTGCCATTCCTGGTACTGCCACGGTTATAGGAAGAGATCGGGGGGGGGGTGCGCGCGGGGGATGTAGAAATGATTAAACACACACAAACATTGACGCAGTTGACATCCACTGTGCATGACCCGTCTGGGGGGGGACCTCCGCTCTATTTGATGCTGATGGTTCTTTTTTTTTTACTGAAGTGCGTGTGAGTGTTTCTAACCCGGGACATCGGTGAGCCAATAGTCATTTGTTAAACGTGGCAGTGCACTTAGCGGTGACGTAACATTGGAAGCATTGATCACCCCCCCCCTCTTTTTCGACCCCCCCCCTTTCACGTTACTTTGTATCCTTTAAGAAAAAAAAAAGTTGTATTGTTTTATTATTTCTACGTTATATTTTTTTTTCTGGCACATCATATGCCAGCCACCACTGTCAGTTGCCGCACCCTAACCTACCCCCTCCCCCCCCCCCACTATGAGTTTAAAACTAAGATCTCAGTCTAGGTCTGTAGTCCGTGCCACACCATCTCCTCCTCCTCCACCACCATTTGTTCTACTTTCTCAGTCTATTGATCAGCCCTGTGCTATGACTGCTGACGTATGTGTCCAGGTCTGATAACCTTTTAAGTATTGTATGCAACGAGGGCTCTCACATTTTACTAATGGACTCAGCTGGCCTGGTTAACCTTCTCTAATTTATTGTATGTATCACTCATTCTCAAATTTTAATGAGGAGTCAGTCAACCTGTCTGATATTCTTCACCAAGTATTGTATGCAGCTCTGATTCTCAAACTTCGTAGTGTGTAGTCATCACATATTATAGAATATGAGTTTTGTAAAAACATGAAACAAAAAATCGGAACTCCCGGGCTCCGACCTGTGAAACAATTGTTAGTGTTCATTTTTCTTTCAACTGGCCGTTTCCTTGTTATACTGAGAACCACTGAGAATGTTCGTCATCACTTAGAACATCTTACGTAATAACAATTTAGCTGCTCCCGAAATAAACACACTGCGACATACACGGTCACAGATGATTGGTGACTTCCCCCCCCCTCTCCCACCCCCACCATTTGTATGAAATGTCAATGACTTTGGGGGGGGGGGAGGATGTTTATTTATTATTACCCCCCCCCTCCCTCCCCCACCTCTCTTATTTTTCTGTACAGAAGCCTTCGCTGATCGGAGGGACGGAGTGGAGTAAATGGAAAGACTCTTCTGTTGGTCTATTTATAGCCTTTGACGTAATAGCGTCAAATGATTTTTTTTTTTTTCGTTTTCTTCTTCTGACAAGTTTCTACGTATAATCTCTGCATGGTGTTTGTCAATAGTACAGTTTAGCCCGGCTGTTGTTTGTTTGTTTATTAAAACCTCTGTCTCTCTCTGTACCGCAACTTCTATTGAGACATTGGATGTGGAACACAAATGCCCTTACATCAAGTCTGTATTATACTGTTCTATTATATTCCACTGTATGTCACGCGTTATGTTTTCACCGCTGAAGTGTTGTTGTTTTGTATTGATTTGTTATGGCTTTGCACCAATGTGTGTGTGGAACTCCTTTAGTTCTTGGGAGACTATATATATATATATATATATATATATATATATATATATATATATATATATATATAGCCCTATATCAACTTTGTCTGCTGTTACATCATTATTGATTAGATCCCGCTGTGTAGGCCAAATGCGTTCTTTTGTGTTCACTAGAGATGGCTTCCCGCAGGTGGCTGTGAGATTCTGGCTGCAGTAGTTTTTATAATAGTTAGTGCCACTGTTGGTGGTTTTGTGTGTGTGTGTGTGACTTTTTGATAGTATTTAGTGCTGTTGTTAATGGTTTTTTAGAACATATCTTGATGATATATAGTACTTTTCTTGATAGTTTCAGATACACATGTTGATGGTATTTAATGCATATCTTGATGGTTACAGTACGTATGCTGATGGTATTTAATGCATGTGTCAATACTGACTAGAATTTTAGTGGATAGAGGGCAGACTGATTGTATCTTGTATATGACAGACTGACTGACTGTATCTTGTATATGGCAGACTGATTGCATCTTGTATATGACAGACTGATTGTATCTTGTATATGACAGACTTGTGTGTATATTAGTTAGTTTTCTTTTTAATCGGACTGAATATATGAATCTTGAGCTAGGTGACCCTATGACACAGTAGGGCTGAACTGTTGCCCCGGGTTCAAATCCCAACGACATAACCTTTCACTATACCATCACACCTCTCCACTTACATGGTCTGTTTGGAAACATTGGACCGCGACCTGTGCCCAACGCAGCCAGTTCACCCGCCAGCTATTGTGTCGATTTAGCAAGAGCATTGCATGGCGTGTCCCAATATATTGGGTTGTGTAAGATCCTTCCCCGAGAAAGCTTATAAACCTAATAGACTCGGATGTACTCTACACACTTTCTGGTTAGTTACGGTACTTTTGTATAACCATTGACCTTGGACCTGTTTTCTTTAGTCTTGCTACTAAATACAAGATTAAAAATAAAAATAATCCGAGTCTCTTTTGTGGCCTAACCAATCACCAGTCAGTGATTTACAAACATGAAAACAACCTCACGATATTTCTTTCATTATACGATTGACAGCCATGCGAGTCATCTTAGTTTACATTGACTTACAAGTAGGTCACTGTTATACGTTTATTGGCTACCGTTCATAGAGATTAACACGACATCTAGGTCACTCGCCTCAGTGTGATATTCTTCTAACGAGGAGACCTCTGCTGCCTTTTTGTTTTCACTGCGCATGTCCTTAAATAACTTCGTGTGATAAGGAATCTACAGACTGACCGTCACTTTCTGCAGTAGGACCCGATTCTTCAAATTATTGATTGATTTAGACCCAGGTACTCGCTGTCCTTCTATGACTAACACTTTACCTATTTGTAAAAGGCATTGATTGGTTGAAGGGCAGTAACCGTGTTGGACGCTGGTAGCTGCCGCAGACGTTTACACAAAAAAAAAATAAATAAAACGAAGCGACACAGGAAGTAGATGAATGATTTTAGGGCGTTGAAGGTCCAGGTTACTGTAACATTTGTCACAGTCACGGCCTTCGCCCCTGTCATGTCTCATGACAACTCGGTGCTGGGGTTAGCTGATGTCACACGGTGCGTTTTAGTGTTCTTATAATTTACATCACTTGAAGGCGATACATATGTTTACGGATTAATATGACGGTTAAGTATATTCTTAAATCTATCTATAAGATCCACACACATAGAACTAACAGATTGTTGTCAGACAGTAACCAGGATACAGTAGAGCTGAACTGTTGCCCCGTGCATCCTGTCAGACACTCTAGCCAGCAGTATCCGACAGTAGGTCACTGTGATCTATGATCACCGTAAATGTCACTGCAGGCTGTCCCGGAGAATTTGTTTGGAAACAAAAATACACACACCGGCAGCACTCGTTATGATTGTTAATGTTTCATGGCTGTTACAGACCTCTTGTTTCTCCATGACAACAGCACCCAAAAAAAAAATACACGCACACAGTTGCACTCGTTATGAGGGGCAGTGTTTTATGGCTGTTACTGTGTTACTTACTAACCTACTTTTTTCTTAATGACAACAACAAATATACATCATCCGTTATTCAGTCCATCTTTTTATTCTGTCTTCCTACCTGTGAGATGTTGTTCCCAGACAATTTAACTCTGGCAGACAATTGGTTAGTGGGACGGATGGCCGAGTGGTGTAGTTACTCGACTGTCGACCTGAGAGTCCTGGGTTCGATCCTCGGTGAGGCCCATGAAATTTTTCCAGGTGAAATTCGGTACATAGTCGTCCCACAAGTCCACCCAGCTTTAAATGGGTACCTGACTTAAGTTGGGGAAGTAAAGGCAGCTGGGCGTTGTGCTAACCACACAATCCCTTCATATGCCGAGGTTATAGAAACAGATGAACTCTACACTTCATCTGCCCCGATGGCGCGTTAGGGCTAAGGAAACTTTACTTTTTTTTATACAATTGGTTTAATTCATAATTTTCTAATAATTTTCTAAATCTCGAGTTAAAAAATGAGCCCAAAATCCATGAACATTTTAAAATTGGGCTTATTTATTGATTGGATTTCTCTCTGTTTTCAGCAGCTCTTGAACATCTTGTTATGAATTTGTCTCGCTATGGGGACAAAAAAACACGCAGTTAAAGAAGATCTATTCCATTCTGGTTTACAGGAAATATTCGTGCTTCTTCGTGTTAGTATCTTGTACGATTGCTAACTTTTCAGTTAATATTTGTAAATTTTGGAAATGTTTATAAATTCAATTGTGTAATGCATATATTTGTAAAAAAAAATTATAAAGACGTTTCTTTATATTTGAAAAAAAATTATTGTCTCTTAAATCTAACTACAAGTGGTTTGTGGTTACTGATATAGGACTCATAATTGAAAACATTCTAAATTATAGTCATTTAATCGTCCGAAAACTCCGTCAATTGTTGCATAGCTCTGATACTTTCAATTAAACTCAGAACACAAGCTTACTTTTTCATTTGATGAGTTTCTTAATAAATCTTGGTGAAACTACGTGCTGCAGTATTTCGCACCAAATGAACGGGTATTGAACGTATAAGGTGTATATATAATATATAAGCCCCTTAGGAGCCCTGAAGCCCGGCCCTCAGAGGTCCTATCGCAAAATGAAATATTGATGTACACATAGTAAGGCTAAGACCTACAAAATTATATATACATCATGGGTCTAGGACTTATAGTTGCTGAGACCTATAGCGTTCCTTTATTAATATATAGCTTATATAGTAAAAAACAGTACTAAATTCCCTTTTTGCGGCCCTGAGAGGTCAGATCGCGAAATGGAAAAAAGAAAATCATTTCTTGGCGAGCCAAGACCTACAAAATGATATATACATCATGGGTCTAGGACTTATGGTTGTTGAGATCTAGGGTGATGACGGACGGACAGACAAAACGGGGACAATAGAGCATTTTTTTTTTCGAAAATGCTCTAATTAGTTTTAGTCCACTACTTCCATGTAAAGATTAGGAAGCTGAAAAACTCAACAGGAAATTAGCCACGGATTTATCATGAGATAGTGCTAAGTAGTGTATGTACGACACAACACAATGATTGCCCGAAACCTCAGTAGTGTTGTTTTAGTCCCAGGTCATATTTTAGTTTCAGTTTTTATTTCGTTTTTTCTGTAATAATTTTAGTTTTCATCTAGTTTTAGTCTTGCTTCTAATTTTAGTTTTAGTTTTAGTTCTCGTTGACGAAAAGTCAACATTTTCGTTAACGAAGGTTTTAGTTTTAGTTTTCGTGAACGAAAGCAACACTATATTTTAGTTTCAGTTTTTATTTCGTTTTTTCTGTAATAATTTCAGTTTTCGTCTAGTTTTAGTCTTGCTGCTAATTTTAGTTTTAGTTTTAGTTCTCGTTGACGAAAAGTCAACATTTTCGTCAACGAAGGTTTTAGTTTTAGTTTTCGTCAACGAAAACAACACTAAACCTCAGTGTTCCACTAAGTAGTGTATGTACGACACAACAAAAATGATTGCCCGAAACCTCAGTGTTCCAGCTATTTGGACTGCACTATGTGGATTCAGAATCGTTTAAGGGAGATGTAAACTTTTTTTTTTCCTGCTTTTGTTTATGCAACGTGGACAATTTGTTTAGGGTAGGCGAATTTGGTGGAAAAACTTGACGTCTGACAAGAGTCTTAAGACTCTATAGTTTGAGAAACTTTTGTGTGTCAACAGATTGGGGGGACATGATGTTGACTGGATTCCGATGTTCATAATGATTAGTATGTGATTATGTCATATCTAGGATTTAATCGTATATTATTGGCATCTCTTGCAGTTGGAAGTAACTCTGATAATGGAAGTAGCGATGCTGCCAACTATACTGACATGGACAAGAAGCCTCGACAAAGCTGGAACTCTGGTAAATAAAAAAAAATAAAATAGTTTACTTGATCACCCATTCAGTAGGTCCTGACCTCATTGTGCTCATTTTTTTTTGTTAGGTCTTTTTGGTATGCGCTCCAAATAGTTCACCAATTGTAATAATGATTTTTCATGGCACAGAAACTTGATAGTGCGATTGAAGTAAATGTTGTGTCTGGGGTGTGGTACCAGGTTTCTAGTATTTCTTCCCCGCTACAACATGTAACTTTCATTTGTTTTTGGTGACATTTATCTCACCATTTCATTGACCTCATATTAGATTGTTGTTTATCTCCCCTCCTCCACCGGCTTTCTTCCCCTTTAGAATTTTGGAAAGAAGAAGGGTGGGGTGGGGGGGCGGTTAGTTACATTATCATATAAAAACAATCCAATCAGTCTGTGATATATTAAATGAAAAATCCTTAACAGTTATCATTTGTTTGAAACGGTACATGTGGATGTACACTTGTACAGTGAACAATTTAGCTGTGAAAGGTTTCATTTAAAACAGAGAAATGAATTTTACATAAAAAAAACAATAACAAACAAACAACAAAGCAAACAACAAAACAAACAACAAGTGATTTTCTCCCGTAAGCAAATTTTCAATCTGCTGTAATTTAACTTTAGCAATATAGCAAGAGTTGCCTTCTCTTGTAGTTGTTTTATTTTTGTGTTGTTGTTTGATATTGTGGATTATAATTGTTTGTTGTTTTTTTTACCAAATTTTAGAAACTTGAGATAGTACACATTTGTGATTACAAGCTTAAAGTATGTGCTGTTGATTAAAGTGTTTTACTATGTTGTCTGCATACGTGGGATATGGTTTAGAACAGTGCTCCCCAAACCCTAGGGCCGCAGATTGGTTCCGGTCCGTGGATCAAATGGTTCTCGGGCCGCAGATTGGTTCCGGTCCGTGGATCAAATGGTTCTCGGGCCGCAGATTGGTTCCGGTCCGTGGATCAAATGGTTCTCGGGCCGCAGATTGGTTCCGGTCCGTGGATCAAATGGTTCTCGGGCCGCAGATTGGTTCCGGTCCGTGGATCAAATGGTTCTCGGGCCGCAGATTGGTTCCGGTCCGTGGATCAAATGGTTCTCGGGCCGCAGATTGGTACCGGTCAGTGGATCAAATGGTTCTCGGCCGCCGAAGAAACATTGAATTATTTCCTTTTTTATTTACTGTCTGGTAAATTTCTCTCGGGGATTGTGTGACTTTCAATGGACGAGAAGTTCAAAATGGGAGCTGAGCGGCAGTGACATTGTGTAAATCAAAACAACGGTGAAATTATCAAAACGTCGACCGGTACGCGGCGAGAAAAAGGTTGGGGGGGACCACTGGTTTAGAAGATAGTGCCAGACTTTGTCCTGCAGCCATTTTTTTTAATGTGTATTTCAGGCAACGCTCAACCAACCAGCAAGAAGGCCAGCATCCTGTCCCGGGCAGCGACCACGTCTTCAGCGCCTCCACAGCCATCCTCCTCCAACAGCAGCAGCTGCTGCACCCAAGGTCACTGACATCGCCAGTCACCGCGTCTGGCCAGATCCCCACTGTGGGGGTAACGGCGCCCTCCCCAGAGGCAGGCAGTTGCAGCACCGGACCACCCCGTCACTGGAGCTGAAACTGGACAAACCGCTGCAGTATCGGTCACTCAA
>JAGDYQ010000122.1:1307506-1340305 GCA_021962125.1 Bulinus truncatus
TACCAACACCTTATATACCAACACCACATATACCAACACTCAATATACCAACACTCTATATACCAACACCCTATATATCAACACTCTATAATCCAACACTCAATACTTTATACCAACACTCTTTATACCAACACTCTATATACGAACACTCTATATACCAACACCACATATACCAACACTCTATATACAAACACCACATATACCAACACCACATATACCAACACTCTATATACCAACACACTATATACGTACACCACATATACCAACACCACATATACCAACACCCTATTTACCAACACCACATATACCAACACCACGTATACCAACACCACATATACCAATACCTTATATATCAACACCCTATATACCAACACTATATATCAACACCACATATACCAACACTCTATATACCAACACCTCGTATACCAACACCACATATACCAATACCTTATATACCAACACCCTATATACCAACACTATATACCAACACCTTATATACCAACACCCTAGACCAACGCCAATGTCGAGAGAAAGTGCGGGCAATTAAATTAACCCAATTCTGTACTGACAATTGAAAACGATGACGAAAATGTTTTTATTCTTATTTTCATAGAATAAAGAGAACAATTTAGTTTGATAACGTGTATCATCCAATAAATAAAGAAAAAAATCAGTTGGGTTTCTCAGAAATTTGTTTAATTTTTCTATACACATACCCCCATAGACTCCCATAACTCCCTCATGCCAACATAGAATACCCCATGCTCCCAAATAGTCCCATAGATTTCCACAACTCCCATAAACTACCACATGTCCCATAGACTCCCATAGTAAAGCAGGGGCGCCGAGAGCCAACATGGGCCCCAGGGCAGGACATCATTGCGGGCCCCTTAATAAACAATGAATCGTGAAAAAATTGACATGGTCGGGGCGGCCGGGCCCCCTTACAGATGCGGGCCCCCTGGCAATGACCCCGCCTGCCCCCCACCCTCTCGGCGTGCCTGTAGTAAAGTTCCCTTAGCCCTAAAGGGCCATCGGGGCAGATGATGTGTCGAATTCATCTGTTTCTATAACCTCGGCAAATGAAGGGGTCGTGTGGTTAGCACAAAGCCCAGCCGACTTTACTCCCCCAACTTAAATTCAGGTACGCATTTAAAGCTGGGTGGACTTGGGGACTTTCACCAGGACCTGAAAAAATCCCAAGGTTCTCACTGAGATTCGAAACCGGGACCCTCCGGTCGACAGTCGAGCGTTCTACACGCACGACCACCCGTCCCCATAGTCTCCCATAACTCCCACATACTCCCATAAAATATCACATGCTCCCACATACTCCCATGGGAGCAAGTGGGAGTCTATTTGAGTATGTGGGAGCTTGTGGGAGTATGTGGAAGTTTTGGGAGTCTATGGGAGTATGTGGGAGTTGTGGGAGTATTTGGGAGTTGTGGAGGTATATGGGAGCACGTAGAAGTATGTTGGAGTCTATGGCAGTATGTGGGTGTTTTGTGAGTATGTGGGAGTCTATGGGAGTGTGTGGGATTGTGTGGGAATCTATGGTCAATGGTCATGCACCAGTGGATTCTACTCCCGTTTTTTTAATTTGTGAAACGGACTGCAGTCAGTTTAGCTAATTGAAATCCGAAGCTTATAGTCCGTTTCACAAATTGGAAAACATGAGTTGAATCCACTGGTGCATGACATTTGATAATTGTGTAGCAGAAAGTGTAAACAAAGCTTACAGCCAGTTTCTCAATTCGAAAAACAGGAGTAGAATTTACTGATGCGTGAAAATTTGACCTTAGTGGAAAACAAAGCCTATAGTCCATTTCGCCTAACACAGGGGTCGGCAACCTGCGGAAAGCGAGCCGCATGCGGTTCTTTCGATGTCAAGTTGCTGCTCTTTCGATGTCAAATTGCGGCCTAATCAAATACCATAATATTGGAATAACAATTTTAGTGGCTCTTTAAAACCTGATAAACATGTAAATTATAACTTTTGGCTCTTTCGTCTCAAAAGGTTGCCGACCCCTGTCCTAACACTAAACAGTATGGTGGAGTGAAATTTTTTTCCTGAATATCTTGTTTGGATAGCTATAAAAACTTGCTAACGCATGCATTTAGTAATGTGTCAAAAATTAGACAATTCAAAGCATAACTTGAGGTTCCGAAGTTGACCCAAAGTGTAGACATATAGCTCCCACATACTCAAATAATCACCCACTTGCTCCAACATACTCAAACATGCTCTTACAACTCCCACATACTCCCATAGACGCCCACAACTCCCACATACTACCATAGACGCCCACAACTCCCACATACTCCCATAGGCGCCCACAACTCCCACATACTACCATAGACGCCCACAACTCCCACATACTACCATAGACGCCCACAACTCCCACATACTACATAGACGCCCACAGCTACCACATACTCCCATAGACGCCCACAACTCCCACATACGCCCACAACTCCCACATACTACCATAGACGCCCACAACTCCCACATACTACCATAGACGCCCACAACTCCCACTTACTACCATAAACGCCCATAACTACCACATATTCCCATAGACGCCCATAACTACCACATACTCCCATAGACGCCCACAACTACCACATATTCCCATAGACGCCCACAACTACCACATACTCCCATAGACGCCCACAACTACCACATATTTCCATAGACGCCCACAACTACCACATATTTCCATAGACGCCCACAACTACCACATATTCACATAGACGCCCATAACTACCACATACTCCCATAGACGCCCACAACTACCACATATTCACATAGACTCACACATTCTCTATCTATCTATCTATCTATCTATCTATCTAATCTATCTATCTATCTATCTATCTATCTATCTATCTATCTATCTATCTATCTATCTATCTATCTATCTATCTATCTATCTATCTATCTATCTATCTATCTATCTATCTATCTATCTATCTATCTATCTATCTATCTATCTATCTATCTAATCTATCTATCTATCTATCTATCTATCTATCTATCTATCTATCTATCTATCTATCTATCTATCTATCTATCTATCTATCTATCTATCTATCTATCTAATCTATCTATCTATCTATCTATCTATCTATCTATCTATCTATCTATCTATCTATCTATCTATCTATCTATCTATCTATCTATCTATCTATCTATCTATCTATATATCTAATCTATCTATCTATCTATCTATCTATCTAATCTATCTATCTATCTGACGTTTAGAAAAATTTTAGCTTAGAAAGATTCTTAATTAATACCCCCTTACCCCCCATCCTCCCCGAGCGTAAAACCGATGAGGTCAGGGAATGTATCTGATTATTGAATTTATACTGTGAAATTTAGTTGACCGTCATTATTGTATGAAAATATTGAATGAAAATGGAACATTACCAAGCTAACTCTCCGATAAGAAAAACAACAAAAAATATATCTATGCTTAGGTTTAAACATATAAAAGTTGAAACAAAAACAATGTTAAAGTACATTCAACAAAGGGCCATAAATCAGCAGCAATAATTACTGTCCACATAAGCTGTAGTACTCTCCCCTCACTTATCGAGATATTATGTGAAAACAAATATGTAAATTTATAAGTGATCACCAAAATGGTTTATGTCACAATAGACGATCAAATCCTTTATAATTATTTATTTATTTTAAATTAATATAACTTATTCATGTACTGTTTTATTTGGGGTTTTAGTGTTATAATAACTGATTTCATAATGATCATTCTTAATAGTACTGTCGTGTGTACATATTTACACGAAGTGTGCACTTTTAACGGTTGTAAAGACAAGTACAGTAATGAATGAACCAGTCAGTTTGATAATAGTACAGCAGTAAAAAAACTTTTAGACCTAAAAAGAAATCTTTGGGCTGGTGGTGAATTTACAACCCAGTAATAAAACTGATAGTTATGTTGACTTGTTGATATAAAAACACCCTTACAAATAAATCAAAACACCGACTTCTATTTAAACAGAGTTCATCTTAAACAGTTAACGCGATGTAAGACAGTTACAATTTAATTTTTTAACGCACGTTTCAAAGATGATATTAATCATTCATCTGTTTCTATATGGTAAGTCTGCATTGTTTATTTAGTGAAAGAAACATTATTTACATTTTAATATAATTCTACTATTTTTTTTTGTTTACAGTTGGCGACAATTAAAAAAAAGTAAAGTTCCCTTAACCCTATCGGGCCATCGGGGCAGATGAAGTGTAGAATTCATCTATTTCTATAAACCTCAGCATATGAAGGGATTGTGTGGTTAGCACAACACCCAGCCGCCTTTACTTCCCCAACTTAAGTCAGGTACCTATTTAAAGCTGGGTGGACTTGTGGGACGACTTTTCCCACCAAATTTCACCTGGAAAAATTCCATGGGCCTTAACGAGGATCGAACTCAGGACTCTCAGGTTGACAGTCGAGTATCTACACCACTCGGCCATCCGTCCCACTGGCGACAATTAAACAGACCAAGAAGAAAACAAAAAAAAATATAGTCTATTGGATGAAAATGAAATATCGGCAAAAGACAGTGGTCACTAATCTGTTTGAAATCGCTGAAGACTATCCTTTGAAATCCCCCTTCCCCCCTCTCCCTCCCCGCGCGGAACACTTACATTACAAGAGCTGTACTGCAGGGTCCCAAACCTTGTTCAAACCAAGAGCGCAACAAAAAAAAAAGTGAATTTCGCTCACGAATATAACTAAAATATTGATTGGGGGGGGGGGGAATATTCACTGGTGGATTAATTTTTTTTTTCCGACAATATTTAAAAGCCTTTGTATGACTTTAAATTTTTTCTGGGCCGTTTGAGAGCCCGTGTTCAGGAATCACAGAGAACTTTCCGCCTTAAAAATATATATACATTTTTATAAAAAGACATATTTTTTTTCATTTAATAACTTCTTCATGTGGTCATGTGATCAGTTGTTGACGTTTTTATTGTCAAAAAAAATTAATCTTTAAATCCTCTTTTTACATATTATAGTGATTCAAATCACTCTCAGCGAGAGCGTCATTTCAACCAACAGATTCTCAATGATCCTACGTACAGATGACGAATCATCTACAGCGAATCGGATCGTAAACGGTGTAGACTCTGAGCTATTTGCAAGACCATACCAAGCTTCACTTCAGGTTAACATCCCTCCGTTTGGATGGTTCCATTTTTGTGGAGCGGCCATCATTGATGTAGACAGGGTGCGTTTTATGGAAACCTCATTTGTTCAACTCAGTAATTAAATTGTCAATCTCAGTATTAGCCTTCAAGTACAGAGGGTCTCAAAATTCGTGGGTCACGGAGAGAGATAGATAGATAGATAGATAGATAGAGAGAGAGAGAGAGAGAGAGAGAGAGAGAGAGAGAGAGAGAGAGAGAGAGAGCAAGAGGTTAGTGTTTCTAAAACAAAGAGCTATTTCTTTTGATCTTCATATTTTTTTTTATTTCTTTCGTATCAATCAATCAATTAATCAGTTGCTGACCGCCGCCCACTGCCTGACCGTTTACCCAGTCGAAGCTCTCCGTGTGGAGGTGGGGGTCCTCAAATTGCACGCTCCGCCCCTGGAGCACACCCAGCGGATTGACGTCATGGCCGTGGAGATCCACAAAGATTACACCCGGAATGTTTCGTTGGGATTTCCCAATGACATAGGAGTTGTCTATTTAAAACAGTCCTTAGAGTACAGCCCCAATGTTCAGGTAAATTTATCTCAGTCAAAGTAAAGCACTGTAGAGTGATTCTATTGTAAAAGTTAGTTTCAAAAAGTAATTCTATTGTAAAATGTTAGTTTTAAAAAGTAATTCTATTGTAAAAGTTAGTTTCAAAAAGTAATTCTATTGTAAAATGTAGTTTCAAAAAGTAATTCTATTGTAAAATGTAGTTTCAAAAAGTAATTCTATTGTAAAATGTAGTGTCAATAAGTAATTCTATTGTAAAAGTTAGTTTCAATAAGTAATTCTATTGTAAAATGTAGTTTCAACAAGTAATAGTTTTGGTTCAAACAAACCCCCAGGTCTCAATCTACACAATTCGCAATTCTATTTTCTTACGCGGAAAGATACACACTTTTGTGTCGATGCTTGCTAGGTGGCATGGGTTTCAAACAACTTACGGGGTAGAAGACCTTAGTGGCAACTTTTATTTTTGGTCTCGGGGTTAGATTAAAGTAACATGATCTTTGTAGGAACAGAGGCAGCGAAACGTGTTAAAAATGTGAACAGGTGGGAGAAGGGACTAACAATAGTTTAAAAAAGTGTTAATAATAAAGGGGGATGCTCACCTTTCTGGCTATACCAGGGGTCGGCAACCTGCGTCTCGCGAGCCGCATGCGGCTCTTTCGATGTCAAATTGCGGCTCTTTCGATGTCAAATTACGACCTTCCAGTTCCATGCGCAAATAATAATAATGATACTATTTTATATACCTAATCCTAATAAATTACCATACCATTGAAACAACAATTTTAGTGGCTCTTTAAAAAACTGAGAAAATTGTAAATTATAACTTTTGGCTCTTCCGTCTTAAAAGGTTGCCGACCCCTGGGCTACACTAATCTTTTTGTTATGAATGAAAAGGAATCCATTGAACCGACAGGTGAATAAACTGAACTGAATAAATACTTGCATACACACACATGCTAATGCTTAACGCTGCTGGAATGATTTGAAGCGATATTCAGATAAATGGCTTATAGAGTAAGTAATTTATTGATGGCTGCTCTTTTTTAATATTGTAAAAAAATACTATACAGAGACGCACAACAGTGAATTTAACAAAATTTAGTGAATTTAAGTAATAACATTATAGAAAATTGCTCTTTGGAAGCCTACAAAATTCACGTAAGATACACATTTGTCTATAGCTGGAATATAATTGCTGAAAATCATCGTTTTATACTAATAACACATTTATTAAACTCGCTTACTTGCCATAAGGCCGTATGACAATTTCGATTAAAAAAGATATTCGAACAGCAGCTCTGTAACAAGTATAAATTGAAAGTAAATATCAATGATGTGAACGAGAAAAGATAGGTCAGGACTTGACCCTCCCTGTGTGTCGTTGTATGAACTATATCTAACCGCGTGTGTAACGTGATAGCGCAAACAAATTGTATGAATATATTAGTGTAACGTCTATGCGAACACACTTTTTTTTTATTTATTATTTTTTTTTTTTTACGCCGCCATTGCCAGCATGGTAGGGTGTAGTGTGCCTACCACACCAACATTGCTGGCGGCGCTGATGCACGTCTGCCATGCCTACAGAGCGGCTGGGTGAGTGTGCCCGCTATCATCTGCAGGGATGGCAGAAAGATGGGTTTTAATCCTTGCCTAAACTGGCCAGACCAGCAGGGTGTGTGTACTGCCGATCGGCCAGAATGACAAGGAACGGGGTTTTTCCTGCCACTCGGACAGAGGGGAGGGTGTAGTGTGCCTGTACCCTCAGCCAGAAATGGCAGGCTGCGCAGGTGTGCTTGAGTGGGACGGAGTGGAAGGGTGTTGTGTGCCGACCACATCCGTCACCACCGCCAGCTGTGAATACTGCGGTCTCGGATAGTCCTCATTGACCACAGTACAACCACCCTCGCAAGTAATGGGTTTTTTTTCCTGACTAGAGAACCCCTATGATCCATCCCCCGTGGATCATGGTATGTCTCTCAGACAAGGAAGGAGAGATCATAAAATATCATGCGAAAATATTTTGTGATACTCTCCTTTTTTTTTTTTTTAATTTTTTTAATTTAAAAAAAAAATTTTTTTTAAACGCCGCCATTGCCAGCATGGTAGGGTGTAGTGTGCCTACCACACCAGCACTGTTGGCGGCGCTGATGCACGTCTGCCATGCCTACAGAGCGGCGGGGTGAGTGTACCCGCTATCATCTGCAGGGACGGCAGAAAGATGGGTTTTAATCCTTGCCCAAACTTGCCAGACCAGCAGGGTGTGTGTACTGCCGGTCGGCCAGAATGGCAAGGAACGGGGTTTTTCCTGCCACTCGGACAGAGGGGAGGGTGTAGTGTGCCTGTACCCTCAGTCCGAAATGGCAGGCTGCGCAGGTGTGCTTGAGTGGGACGGAGAGGAAGGGTGTTGTGTGCCGACCACATCCGTCACCTCCGCCAGCTGTGAATACTGCGGTCTCGGATAGTCCTCATTGACCACAGTACAACCACCCTCGCAAGTAATGGGTTTTTTTTCCTGACTAGAGAACCCCTATGATCCATCCCCCGTGGATCATGGTATGTCTCTCAGACAAGGAAGGAGAGATCATAAAATATCATGCGAAAATATTTTGTGATACTCTCCTTTTTTTTTTTTTTAATTTTTTTAATTTAAAAAAAAAATTTTTTTTAAACGCCGCCATTGCCAGCATGGTAGGGTGTAGTGTGCCTACCACACCAGCACTGTTGGCGGCGCTGATGCACGTCTGCCATGCCTACAGAGCGGCGGGGTGAGTGTACCCGCTATCATCTGCAGGGACGGCAGAAAGATGGGTTTTAATCCTTGCCCAAACTTGCCAGACCAGCAGGGTGTGTGTACTGCCGGTCGGCCAGAATGGCAAGGAACGGGGTTTTCCTGCCACTCGGACAGAGGGGAGGGTGTAGTGTGCCTGTACCCTCAGTCCGAAATGGCAGGCTGCGCAGGTGTAGCTTGAGTGGGACGGAGAGGAAGGGTGTTGTGTGCCGACCACATCCGTCACCTCCGCCAGCTGTGAATACTGCGGTCTCGGATAGTCCTCATTGACCACAGTACAACCACCCTCGCAAGTAATGGTTTTTTTTTCCTGACTAGAGAACCCCTATGATCCATCCCCCGTGGATCATGGTATGTCTCTCAGACAAGGAAGGAGAGATCATAAAATATCATGCGAAAATATTTTGTGATACTCTCATTTTTTTTTTTTTTTAATTTTTTTAATTTAAAAAAAAAAATTTTTTTAAACGCCGCCATTGCCAGCATGGTAGGGTGTAGTGTGCCTACCACACCAGCACTGTTGGCGGCGCTGATGCACGTCTGCCATGCCTACAGAGCGGCGGGGTGAGTGTACCCGCTATCATCTGCAGGGACGGCAGAAAGATGGGTTTTAATCCTTGCCCAAACTTGCCAGACCAGCAGGGTGTGTGTACTGCCGGTCGGCCAGAATGGCAAGGAACGGGGTTTTTCCTGCCACTCGGACAGAGGGGAGGGTGTAGTGTGCCTGTACCCTCAGTCCGAAATGGCAGGCTGCGCAGGTGTGCTTGAGTGGGACGGAGAGGAAGGGTGTTGTGTGCCGACCACATCCGTCACCTCCGCCAGCTGTGAATACTGCGGTCTCGGATAGTCCTCATTGACCACAGTACAACCACCCTCGCAAGTAATGGGTTTTTTTTCCTGACTAGAGAACCCCTATGATCCATCCCCCGTGGATCATGGTATGTCTCTCAGACCAGGAAGGAGAGATCACAAAATCATGCCAAAATATTTTGTGATACTCTCCGAAATAGTGAAGAGTGTATAGATGTATATTCACGTATATGTATGTGTACGTACACACACATACGGATATACATATATGTGTAGATAGACGTATATGTACGTATACGTGCATATAGACATAAACATATATATATATATATATATACATATATATATATTATACTTGAAGAATCAATGTGGTCTCAGCATAAATGAATATTTAAAAAAAAAATCCCATATCAGTCAGCTATTTTAAGGCTTTACAATTAAAATTACGTGCTTCCCCCATAGATGTAAAAATATAAACGAAAATTCCTATGTACGATTTATATATGTTAAGGCCAGCAGGTATATGTGCTTAACTATACTGGATCTGAATTATCAAAATAAAATTTGATTACCCCCCTTTGAAAAAATGTAAGCAACGCAAGCACACCCATGTTAAATACAATATTAAAAAAAATGTAAGGAAGCGAAACAAAACCTTGGTTGGTGAATCCCGATTTTCATGTTATGGTTTATGGGTTCAACCCCCAGAGGATCCAGTCACCTATCTATGTCTCCATGACTATTTCGCTATCGGGTATGTTGTAGGTTAACTCAGAAAACCGTCTCACTAGTGGTTCATAAGATCTTAGAGATACAAGCCCATCCTTACATGGATTTCTAAAGAAATAAACACAACAACAACAGCCAAAACGAAACAAACATATTAAAATTTTTTTTTGATTGTAAAACTGAATAGTTTGGTTCTATTAATAGGAATGATAATACTATCCAACCAATGGGTGATTTGTAGGAGAGTGACGCATTTTTCACTAACTCAGTGTTGAAATACTTGCCCATCTATCTATCTATCTATCTATCTATCTATCTATCTATCTATCTATCTATCTATCTATCTATCTATCTATCTATCTATCTATCTATCTATCTATCTATCTATCTATCTATCTATCTATCTATCTATCTATCTATCTATCTATCTATCTATCTATCTATCTATCTATCTATCTATCTATCTATCTATCTATCTATCTATCTATCTATCTATCTATCTATCTATCTATCTATCTATCTATCTATCTATCTATCTATCTATCTATCTATCTATCTATCTATCTATCTATCATCAAATATTTTATTCATTCCAGCCAGTCAATATTGCACCACTTGGACTGACCTTTGACCTCCAGGAGTGTATTATATCGGGCTGGGGAGATGTTCACTTCCAAGGGCCGTCACCTGCAGTGCTACAGGAGGCACTCGTGACGAAATGGACACACGAAAGTTGTCGCCACTGGCATGAAACATTGGGTATCCATATCACCACTAACCATCTCTGTGTGATAGGAACAAGTGAGTATGTAGAACATCACTCGAGGACATCTATGTAGGTCATCACTGTAAAACATTTATGTAGGACATGACTGTAAAAAATACATCCCTGTGGGACATCACTGTAGGCCTTCACTGTATGTCATCACTGTAGGACATGACTGTAAAAAATACACCCCTGCGGGACATCACTGTAGGTCATTAAAGTAGGACATGACTGTAAAAAATACATTCCTGTGAGACATCACTGTAGGAAATCACTGTAGGACATGACTGTAAAAATACATCCCTGTTGGACATCACTGTAGGTCATTACTGTAGGACATGACTGTAGGACATCACTGTAGGACATCACTGTAGGACATTACTGTAGGACATCACTGTAGGACATCACTGTAGGACATTACTGTAGGACATCACTGTAGGACATTACTGTAGGACATTACTGTAGGACATCACTGTAGGACATCACTGTTTTAATAGCTATGTCAAAAGCCTCCTATCATATCGACAATGAACGTTCGACGAACTTTTTGTTTCAGAAGATGAACATGTTGACGCCCCTGGTGCCTGTCATGGGGACAGCGGCGGCCCACTGCTGTGTGGAGAATCACAGAAATATTTGGCGGGCGTCGCCTCCTATGTATTGTTTGGTTGTACCAGTAAGTTTTGTCTTTACATAATATTCATAAGTTTAAATTACATAGAATAGGACAACATGCAGCAGGCTGTTTGAAGGTAAATACGACAATATGCAGCACGCTGTTTGAAGGTACATTCGACAGTATGCAATATTGCAGTATGAAAAAATCGGATCTGCCCGAAACCAAAAAATAACCTAGCCTACCGATCAAGCCTAAGGGGATTTAACTCTATGCAAAGGTTTTGCAGGGTACAGCAAGTCATAAAATATAAAAAAAAATCATATTTAAAATTTTCCTCCTTGAAGATAATAAAAAAACAGGAACTGTGGCACGTAGTATGATTTAGGATTGTGATGTGTATTGTCGTCAAAGTGAACACTAATGTTAATATGACTTTCTGCCATTCCCAGCGACTTATCCGTCAGTGTACACCAATGTTGCCAGCTACCACGAATGGATCAACAGCTGAACATATCCGGAGGTTACAAGTACATGTACACACATTCTGTGAATGTTATGTCAATCAGTCTTGCTAATTTTTTTTTTTACAAGCACCATTCTGGCAAAACATCAATCGGTGACAATCGTATAATTGAATGAAACTGTACATAAAAATCTGCAGTTGCATTTGTGACGTTTACAGTTTTAACACTTGCCATTGTGCAATATTTAAAAATGTCACTTACTTGTGTTTTCCATAATATTTTTCATTTTTCTTTTGTACCTGATTTATATATAATATTAATAGTTTAACTTTAAATAAATAACATTTATTCACTATCATGTTTAAGGCTCAATATTGTGTAATTAAATTGGTTTACAATGTTACATATTTGGTTTTATGTCCATTGTAAAGTTCTTTTTTTTTAAATTTACAATAAACAATGTAATAAACGATTGTTGTGTGTTTATTCCGTTAGAGGGCATCGTTGAAATGTTCCAAACTTTTTACTTTAACAAGTGACTATTATTTCTCTTACACGTCAGCAAACAACACGTGCGAATTTTTTTTCTTTTTTTGACTAAGAATAACAAACATATTACGCCATCGCAATGTCTCAAAATAAATGAGAAATTTACATTTTAAGAATTAAAAGATGAGCTGCGCAGTCGAGGTGCGAATATATTAGGCAGAACATCAGAGCTGATTGAAAGGTAAGACAACTGCGAGTTGCCTAAGTGATGTCTAAGAACAAGTTTTGAAATGCCTAATTAAATGAAGTCAATAGCTAATACATAGACATAGAGAGCGAGGGAGAGAGTACATGAACAGTGAGAGACAGAGAAAGGAGAGAAAGAAAGAGAGAGAGAAATAGCGAGGGAGAAAGTACATGTAATTGGTTTACATTACTTATAGATGCCTCCATTAAGGGGGGGGGAGGGAACACATGGATAGTGCGGTGCTGGGCAAGAGTGGTGTGTCCGTTTGTTGTTGGGGCTGAAGTGTGAGTGAAGTCCATCGAGTAGTTCATTATGTGGTTGAGTTGGTGTAGTGGTCACTGTGTATGTGATTTGACCGATATTGTTTTGCAATGAGTTGTTTGATGCAAAGGCATTGTTATTGTGTTATTGTGATATTGATTCTAAGATTTATAATATATATATATATATATATATATATATGTTGTGTATACTATACACGTATAATTTAATATAGCTACTTTAATGAAAGCGTAGAGCGAAAAGGAATACACCAGGTGGGCTACAATAGGCTCCTATATATAACAGAAATATCAAGAGCAGACGGGGATTGTGTTTTTATGTTAATATGTAATAATATAAATGTAGGTCGCTGATTGAATCATAAAAATTGATTTACAAACGTGAACTCGCAGTATCGCTCACCAGGTCATAAAGTCATAAGTACTATGTACCTAACAGATTGTAAACTATGTACTTACACCGATGTAGCTAAACAAATAATGATATTTACAATTGAAAAAAAAAATAACCGAAGAATACAGAAAAAAGTAACCGAAGAATAAAAAAATAAAGAAAAGTAGTAAAGAGAAATATATTTCCAATAAATATCTAATAAAAAAGTGATAATACTGAAAAATGTAAGAAAAAATAGAAAAATAAAACGTAACAATGGACAATGAACTAAAAAAAAATAAATCAGAAAAACATGACTTACCTTATTTCAGCCCGGGATGAATCAACATTGGAATACATGCACATTTGGGAACAGGATAAAGTCATGGAATAGCAAAACATTGAATTTTTATTTTAATTTAAATGTATTTAAATGGATAACTCCATTTTTTAAGCATCCTCAATTTTCAGCTTAATCCACATTAGAGGAATTTAGCTAATTAAATTTGATTTGAATATGATTTATGGGATAATCTTAAAGAGTTTTTTTTTTTTATCTGTTCAATGTTGTAGCTATATGCACATGTTCTTTCATCTTGGTTCTGTATCAAAACATTTGATGGGACAGTTGTCTTGCTGTAGCTTCTCTCCTCCCACGGCCACGCCCACCCCACCCACACACACACCTGCAAGGGCTACGGAGGCAAAACTGTGTCTCCCTAACTACAGCAGTGGTCGGCAAAGTGCGGCTCCGGAGCTGCATGTGGCTCCTTAAGTGCGGCTCTGACATTTAGTTTTATTTAGTATATATACAACCTATTTAGTGTACTACATATTTAGTCTAATAAAAGCAGATTTGGCTCCCAATTTTTTTTTAATTGGTGTAATGTTCATATTTGGCTCTTTGGCTGATAAGTTTGCCGACCACTGACCTACAGTTTATCTGGTTACATTTTATAAAAGTGTTTTTAACTTAAGGTTTCGGGCAGATCCGATTTTTTCATGATTGTTTTTTAAACTGGAATACTGTTGTATTAATTCTTTACTTTCGATTTAACGCAGAGCCCAAATCGCTTTTAGATATATTATAACTGTTCAGTACGTCGACATGCTCTCATTGATAGCTATATCTTTCTGTCACATTGTAATCAAACTGTTCCGTCAATATTTTACTTTTACAATGTTTACAATTCGCTTTTACATGGGGCCATAACTTTATACTCACCTGTCCCGGATATATAAGTACTCGCCTTGCATCTGGTGTCACTTTTTTTGAATGGTAATATTTTTTTAATTGATAGTGATCGAGATTTGTTTAAATGCATCCAAAAATAAAAATGATTCTGATGATTCCAATGGCGTTCTATGTATGTTCAATTGCGAAAATGTCAACAGGTAGGGAAATCAGTCGATTTACAGTTCGATTCTCTCTGTTAATGACTAATGTAGAATTAGAATGTTACCTTTTTGGTTTTATAACAGACTCTGGTTAGTTTTTTTGAGTCATTATTGTCGTGGACGTTCTGTGTTAACAACGAGTGCCTAATACAGTGCCCAATACTGTGCCCAATACTGTGCCCAATACAGTGACCGATACTGTGACCAATACAGTGACCAATACAGTGACCAATACTGTGACCAATACTGTGACCAATACTGTGACCAATACTGTGACCAATACAGTGAGCAACTTCCGCGTAGGCCTCAGGTATCGATTAAGTAGAGACGTTTCTATGCCAATAACGGTAACAATGGCAGCGAAGTCGATAAGACTAAATGGGCGATCATTTTGTGTAGATTAAAGTATTCGATATTTCTAGTCCAAACTTCACTAGTTAACTATACCCCTTTGTGGGTTTCCCTGTCTATTAGTTAGGGCACT
This sequence comes from Bulinus truncatus, assembly GCA_021962125.1. NCBI lineage: Eukaryota > Metazoa > Mollusca > Gastropoda > Planorbidae > Bulinus > Bulinus truncatus. The sequence continues at coordinate 1,322,698 of JAGDYQ010000122.1, forward strand.
CCTATTGTGAATTCATCATGGGCTTAGCACTAACACGTCTATATTTAGGGTGTAGAAAATGCATTATCTATCTATGTATCTTTCTGTCTTTTTTAAAATCTAATCTATATGTGCGTTTTTTTCTGACCATATATCCGTATTTCTGTATTCTGTGAGCTCGCACTCTATACAGTGCAGATACTTACAACTAGACTACCTAACAACGATTACTTAAAATGTCACATACAGTTGTGAACACATTCATTTCAGTTCTCGTGTTGCTGTACGTTGCCACCTTTCATTGACACTAGTAGAGTGTACTGTGAAAATACCTGCAATTGAAGGTTACATAACGTATTCTCTTTTCACTTCAAGGCGAATTGTTCAACACGTCAAGACTTCACAGAGTTAAAGTATAGACCGAAATAATTTCTCATGCTTAATTAGCTATCATTGTTAAACACTTCATTTTTTTTGGATGCGATACGTGATGTAAATATTAATGTTTACTTCAATTTCTTTGTCAAATGATTTACCTTTACAGTTGATATTCTCTTGTAATTTAATTTCAGCTCTAGAAATCAACGTAGAGCCTTCAATTTTTGGCATTGGCATCACGAGACGCCTTCATGTCAAGTGCTCACTGACCCGTGAAGAAAGCTCGTCCATGGGGATTCTATTCTCAATACTGATTTCCCATTCCCGTAAAGCAGATCAACCAGATTTCCAATACCTGGCCTCAGTCAACAGCTTCGACGGGAAGGTGAACGGAGTTGTCCTCAATACGACCACCGCCTCGGGTGTGATCGACAACAAAGGGGAGTCATTCCTGGAGTTGACCTGGGAGTACCCTTCCGAGATCCGCGCGGGCGTGTACAAATGCGAGGCCAGCGGAATCAACGTGATAGGCAAACCGCTGACGACGTGGAAGTCGGCCGCTGTGAACTCCACCAGACCTGACTTGAACACTCTGGTGAGGGAGCTCCAGAACATCACCAAGTACGTCGATCTGATGAATGAGGAGCTGAACGAGCTGCAGCAGGTCGCCGAGGCTCAGGCCTCGGTCCAGAAGAACACCCTGCAGCAAGCACTGCACTCTTTGTTCTACGTGTCGTCTGCTTTTAACGGAGGGCGGTACTATTTAAGTCGGAACGCCGCTGCGTTTTCGCAGGCCAGCGTGCAAGAGATTTGCAAGATGTACGGAGGGCACCTGGCTGAGATAGAAACCAACGAAGAGTTCAGTTTCGTCCGAGGCTTCATTGCCGGTAGGAACGTCTTTAATTTTATAATAACCGGAGGCTCGGACGAGGCACAAGAAGGGAACTGGACCAACATTTACAAGAAGACGCCACTGAAAGTGTTTAACTGGTCAAACGGACAGCCTAACGGAGGCCGGTCGGAAAACTGTCAAAGTTTTTGGAGAGGTGGCAGTTGGTACATGGGTGATATCGCCTGCACCTGGGAAAGTCTAAACAATGAAGCTGGCTACATCTGTGAAATTCCAGTTTAAAAATAATATGAAGTCGCGATTTCATTGCCGACAGTTGAAATAAAATGATATAAAATTAAAATCTAATTTTTGCGTTGAATACAAATTTGTACTTTTTGTGTGTTGATATAATTAAAAATATAATTCTGACTCTATGGCTGTATCAAACAATGCATAATCATAAGGGATAGGGCACTTGCGTATGTTTTAAAATAGTTTTCTATTTTTGCAAACACTTGAAACAAAGACCCCGAACCATTGCACATAATTATTCCAATATATTCATGATATCTGCGCAGCAAACTGTCACTTTCACTATCCTCGATGTACGTCATGCACACACAGTGACTGTAACTGAACCACCAACCTCTGTAGTTCATAGTTATGTAAGCTGAAAAAAAAAGAGAGAAGTAGTATAAACTTCGCGTTTGAATTAATTTTACTGGTCTATCAAAGTGTGTGTCATTCTGTACGTGGTATCATTACAAAGGCGGATTTAAAAGTGGGCGCATTAGGGCGCACCCGGGGACTCGCCCGGCAATCCACATAGTCCAACTCCGACACGCCAAACCCAACTGTGTACCCGTTTTTATGTCCCCCTTTTTTGAAGGGCGGAATTTTATTAACTTCGTTCAGGGTTCCACCCTAACTAGTCCGTCTATGTATCAATATATTCATTAATGTGTCTATTCACTTTTTTTTTGCATTTGTCTGTCTGTCTCGTGATTCCTATGAATGTAAACAATATTATCTCTTTTATTTTTTTTTATAAAATACAAAGGTCCTGGGTTAATGACACACAGATCGTTACAAGGACGCTTTGGTTTTGCTGCTATGGTAACGCTTACGTCCCATTATTTATATATGATATCATGCAATCTGTTCCAGAAAATTAAAAAAAAACATGCTTAAATTAAAATGTTAATAAAAACAAGCAATTAAGCCTGTTCCATTCTGGACACAGGACGTGTTAGCGCATTTTCATGTTATGTATCAGTACGTTTGTTAGCTTTCAGTAAATATTTGTAAATTTTGGAAATGTTTATAAATTCAATTGTGTAATGCATATATCTGTAAAAAAATATTACAAAGACGTTTCTTTATATTTGAAAAAAAAAATTATTTTCTCTTAAATCTAACTACAAGTGGTTTGTGGTTACTGAAATAGGACTCATAATTGAAAATATTCTAAATTGCAGTCATTTAATCGTCCGAAAACTCCGTCAATTGTTGCATAGCTCTGATATTTTCAATTAAACTCAGAACACAAGCTTACTATTTCATTTGATGAGTTTCTTAATAAATCTTGGTGAAACTACGTGCTGCAGTATTTCGCACCAAATGAATGGGTTATTGAACGTACAAGGTGTATATATAATATATAAGCCCCTTAGGAGCCCTGAAGCCCGGCCCTCAGAGGTTCTATCGCAAAATGGACTTTTGATGTACACTTGGCAGGCCAAGACCTACACAATGATATATACATCATGGGTCTAGGACTTATGGTTGCTGAGATATAGGGCGGTCCATTATTAATATAGCTTATATAGTAAAAAACGGTACTTTATAAGGCCCCTTTTCGGCCCTGAGAGGCCAGATCGCGAAATGGAAAAAAGTCATTTCTTGGCATGCCAAGACCTACAAAATGATATATACATCATGGGTCTAGGACTTATGGTTGTTGAGATCTAGGGTGATGACGGACGGACGGACAGACAGACAGACAGACAAAACGGGGACAATAGAGCATTTTTTTTCGAAAATGCTCTAAAAAGTTATCATAATATTTAAACTTAACAGAAGTTTGGATGACATAAAATGTAAAGCATGGGCACCAAATATAAAATACCATCTGTATCTTATTTTTGGCTATTGAATATTTTGAAGTTTTTTGTCATATCAGAAATTACCATTCCCAAATTTCTAAAAATATCAGTATTACCGTAAGATTGAGTACTTTTGATAAAAGTGCTTTATTAAATTAAAAAATAAATAAATTTAGTGTTGAAAAATATAAATCGTACTTCCGTGTTCATAATTATATCATGTCGCACTGCCGTACTCATTATGTATAATATCATATCGCACTTCCGTATTCATTATGTATAAATGAACCAAGGATACCAGGATCGATCTGAGTAACAAGTGGATTGTTCAGGTCACGGTGATAGTTCCCTTTGTGTGTCCCCGTGGTGCCTCTGTAACAACTGCACTATCGTCCATGGTTAGGATGAACTAAGTGCACTACATTTACCGTCCCATTAGATTTTTTTTTCATATAGGATCCAAGATATTTACATCTCCTTACAGGGACATTACAGACATCACTGGAAAAGGAATAAAACAAACAGGCTAGTAAAATACTGGTAAAGCAGGGAGTGGTGTTAAGTATTAATCAGGTCTGTCTGTATGTCCATCAGTCATTCCATCTGTCTGTCTGTATGTCCATCCGTCATTCCATCTGTCTGTCTGTATGTCCATCCGTCATTCCATCTGTCTGTATGTCCATCCGTCATTCCATCTGTCTGTCTGTATGTCCATCCGTCATTCCATCTGTCTGTCTGTCTGTATGTCCATCCGTCATTCCATCTGTCTGTCTATTATTTTGTACTTACTGCAATTGTCTTCATCAGAACCATTAGGGCAGTTATTTGTGGAGTCACAAATTTTATAAAATGCGATACACGTTCCATCGTCACATTTGAACTGGTTATTTCCGGTGCAGTTAGCCCCTGCAAAACACACACACACACACACAATCACACACACACACACACACACACACACATATATACAAGGCCGTAGCCAAAAATTTGTTTTGGGGGGGGGGCTGTGCGGAGAGTATTTTTATAAGAAAAAATTGGAACACAATGATAAATAATGTTTTTAAAATATTTATTTATTATGTGAACAAAAGTATTTAGTTATACACTATGTGATTATTATATATAATTAATTAATATTATATTTTTACTTAATTTTTACGTTATGCATATTGATAGAAGTATATTTTATAATAGAATTTCATTTTTGGAATTAATTTGGGGGGGGGGGGGAGGGACGAGTAGTTGCGGGTTGGCAATGGTATCTGTTGGGGGTTGCTAATGGTACCTATTGCGGGTTGGCATGGGCAACTGTAGCGGATCGGCAATGGTACCTGCTGCGGGATGGCAATCGCATTCGTACTTGTTTCGTGTTTATTTTTTTAAGTGTTGGCAATGGTACCTTTTGATTTATTTATAGACGCAATTGTAGATGTACAGGTATGACCAATGACACATGTGAATGTATAGATAGGACCAATAGACCCATATGTCGATGTATAGGTAGTACCAATAGACCCATATGTCGATGTATAGGTAATACCAATAGACCCATATGTCGATGTATAGGTAGTACCAATAGACCCATATGTCGATGTATAGGTTGTACCAATAGACCCATATGTCGATGTATAGGTTGTACCAATAGACCCATATGTCGATGTATAGGTAGTACCAATAGACCCATATGTCGATGTATAGGTTGTACCAATAGACCCATATGTCGATGTATAGGTTGTACCAATAGACCCATATGTCGATGTATAGGTAGTACCAATAGACCCATATGTCGATGTATAGGTTGTACCAATAGACCCATATGTCGATGTATAGGTTGTACCAATAGACCCATATGTCGATGTATAGGTTGTACCAATAGACCCATATGTCGATGTATAGGTTGTACCAATAGACCCATATGTCGATGTATAGGTTGTACCAATAGACCCATATGTCGATGTATAGGTTGTACCAATAGACCCATATGTCGATGTATAGGTTGTACCAATAGACCCATATGTCGATGTATAGGTAGTACCAATAGACCCATATGTCGATGTATAGGTTGTACCAATAGACCCATATGTCGATGTATAGGTAGTACCAATAGACCCATATGTCGATGTATAGGTTGTACCAATAGACCCATATGTCGATGTATAGGTTGTACCAATAGACCCATATGTCGATGTATAGGTTGTACCAATAGACCCATATGTCGATGTATAGGTTGTACCAATAGACCCATATGTCGATGTATAGGTTGTACCAATAGACCCATATGTCGATGTATAGGTTGTACCAATAGACCCATATGTCGATGTATAGGTTGTACCAATAGACCCATATGTCGATGTATAGGTTGTACCAATAGACCCATATGTCGATGTATAGGTTGTACCAATAGACCCATATGTCGATGTATAGGTTGTACCAATAGACCCATGTATAGGCCTAACGACACAATTCCGTATATAAATATATAGACACATTCTTTTGTTTAGTCCAGTCGTTTCAAAAAAACATTTTCACCCCCCCCCCCCTTCCCCGTTTTTTTTTTCTAAAAGAGTGCGCTTACCTTTGCATTTACCTTTCAAAATGTCGGTTTCAAACAACAAACGACATGGTTTGCGTATTAACGTATATTAAACGATGGTATATGTCAGTGCTGCATCAGATGACGTATGATCATGAAGTTTTTTTTTTCTATCTCAGTTTTCAATTTGTTCCTATTTTTGGTTTTTTTTATTGGTTGTTGAGACTGTGTCATTACTTATGGTAAAAATTGAAGATGTTCACCTCTACATTGTTTCTATGAAGTTCGAAGCATTATAAAAATTATTCCCTCTGGAAAAATAAATATAGAATGTCCATTCCATCCCAGTCTGTACCCAGTGTTGCAAAAATGGAAATTCTATCAGTCAAGCAAACAATTGAAAATGGACTTACTCTGACACTTACTTATGGTGAACTTATGTGTTTTTACAATGTGCCTGCTTACAGTGCGTGTGCATGTTATATCTACTTACAGTGTATGTGTGTATGTACACTGTGTCTACTTACAGTGTATGTGCGTATGTACACTGTATCTACTTACAGTGTATGTGCGTATGTACACTGTGTCTACTTACAGTGTATGTGCGTATGTACACTGTATCTACTTACAATGCATGTGTGTATGTACACTGTGTCTACTTACAATGCATGTGTGTATGTACACTGTATCTACTTACAATGCATGTGTGTATGTACACTGTATCTACTTAAAGTGTATGTGTATATGTACACTGTATCTACTTACAGTGTATGTGCGTATGTACACTGTGTCTACTTACAGTGTATGTGTGTATGTACACTGTGTCTACTTACAGTGTATGTGTGTATGTACACTGTGTCTACTTACAGTGTATGTGCGTATGTACACTGTATCTACTTACAGTGTATGTGCGTATGTATACTGTATCTACTTACAGTGTATGTGCGTATGTACACTGCATCTATGTATGTGCGTATGTACACTGTATCTACTTACAATGCATGTGCGTATGTACACTGTGTCTACTTACAATGTATGTGTGTATGTACACTGTGTCTACTTACAATGTATGTGTGTATGTACACTGTGTCTACTTACAATGCATGTGTGTATGTACACTGTGTCAACTTACAGTGTATGTGTGTATGTACACTGTATCTACTTACAGTATATGTGTATATGTACACTGTGTCTACTTACAATGTATGTGTGTATGTACACTGTGTCTATTTACAATGTATGTGTGTATGTACACTGTGTCTACTTACAATGTATGTGTATATGTACACTGTGTCTACTTACAATGTATGTGTGCATGTACACTGTATCTACTTACAATGTATGTGTGTATGTACACTGTGTCTACTTACAATGTAAGTGTATATGTACACTGTGTCTACTTACAATGTATGTGTGTATGTACACTGTGTCTACTTACAGTGTATGTGTGTATGTACACTGTATCTACTTACAGTGTATGTGTGTATGTACACTGTATCTACTTACAGTGTATGTGTATATGTACACTGTGTCTACTTACAATGCATGTGTGTATGTACACTGTGTCTATTTACAATGTATGTGTGTATGTACACTGTGTCTACTTACAATGTATGTGTATATGTACACTGTGTCTACTTACAATGTATGTGTGCATGTACACTGTATCTACTTACAATGTATGTGTGTATGTACACTGTGTCTACTTACAATGTAAGTGTATATGTACACTGTGTCTACTTACAATGTATGTGTGTATGTACACTGTGTCTACTTACAGTGTATGTGTGTATGTACACTGTATCTACTTACAATGTATGTGTGTATGTACACTGTGTCTACTTACAATGTATGTGTGTATGTACACTGTGTCTACTTACAATGCATGTGTGTATGTACACTGTGTCAACTTACAGTGTATGTGTGTATGTACACTGTATCTACTTACAGTATATGTGTATATGTACACTGTGTCTACTTACAATGTATGTGTGTATGTACACTGTGTCTATTTACAATGTATGTGTGTATGTACACTGTGTCTACTTACAATGTATGTGTATATGTACACTGTGTCTACTTACAATGTATGTGTGCATGTACACTGTATCTACTTACAATGTATGTGTGTATGTACACTGTGTCTACTTACAATGTAAGTGTATATGTACACTGTGTCTACTTACAATGTATGTGTGTATGTACACTGTGTCTACTTACAGTGTATGTGTGTATGTACACTGTATCTACTTACAGTGTATGTGTGTATGTACACTGTATCTACTTACAGTGTATGTGTATATGTACACTGTGTCTACTTACAATGCATGTGTGTATGTACACTGTGTCTATTTACAATGTATGTGTGTATGTACACTGTGTCTACTTACAATGTATGTGTATATGTACACTGTGTCTACTTACAATGTATGTGTGCATGTACACTGTATCTACTTACAATGTATGTGTGTATGTACACTGTGTCTACTTACAATGTAAGTGTATATGTACACTGTGTCTACTTACAATGTATGTGTGTATGTACACTGTGTCTACTTACAGTGTATGTGTGTATGTACACTGTATCTACTTACAGTGTATGTGTATATGTACACTGTGTCTACTTACAATGCATGTGTGTATGTACACTGTGTCTACTTATAGTGTGTGTGTACACTGTGTCTACAAAGCCAAGTCCAGCAGTTTTAATAAGGGGAAGTACGTAGTATAGTAAACAAAGCCAAGTCCAGAAGATACAATAAGGGTAATACTACTAATGTATTACATAGCCCCATGTCTAGTTAGTTACTATTAATGTATTACATAGCCCCATGTGTACTTACTGCTAATGTATTACATAGCCCCATGTGTAGTTAGTTACTGCTAATGTATTACATAGACCCATGTGTAGTTAGCTACTGCTAATGTATTACATAGACCCATGTGTAGTTACTGCTAATGTATTACATAGCCCCATGTGTAGTTAGCTACTGCTAATGTATTACATAGACCCATGTGTAGTTACTGCTTATGTATTACATAGACCCATGTGTAGTTACTGCTAATGTATTACATAGACCCATGTGTAGTTACTGCTAATGTATTACATAGACCCATGTGTAGCTAGCTACTGCTAATGTATTACATAGCCCCATGTGAAGTTACTGCTAATGTATTACATAGTCCCATGTGTAGTTAGCTACTGCTAATGTATTACATAGACCCCATGTGTAGTTACTGCTAATGTATTACATAGCCCCATGTGTAGTTACTGCTAATGTATTACATAGACCCATGTGTAGTTACTGCTAATGTATTACATAGACCCATGTGTAGTTACTACTAATGTATTACATAGCCCCATGTGTAGTTACTACTAATGTATTACATAGACCCATGTGTAGTTACAGTGTAGTTACTGCTAATGTATTACATAGACCCATGTGTAGTTACAGTGTAGTTATTGCTAATGTATTACATAGCCCCATGTGTAGTTACTACTAATGTATTACATAGACCCATGTGTAGTTACTGCTAATTATTACATAGACCCATGTGTAGTTACTACTAATGTATTACATAGCCCCATGTGTAGTTACTGCTAATGTATTACATAGCCCCATGTGTAGTTACTGCTAATGTATTACATAGCCCCATGTGCAGTTACTGCTAATGTATTACATAGCCTCATGTGTAATTACAGTGTAGTTACTGCTAATGTATTACATAGCCCCATGTGTAGTTACTACTAATGTATCACATAGACCCATGTGTAGTTACTGCTAATGTATTACATAGACCCATGTGTAGTTACAGTGTAATGTATTACATAGCCCCATGTGTAGTTACTGCTAATGTATTACATAGACCCATGTGTAGTTACAGTGTAGTTACTGCTAATGTATTACATAGACCCATGTGTAGTTACAGTGTAGTTACTGCTAATGTATTACATAGACCCATGTGTAGTTACTGCTAATGTATTACATAGACTCATGTGTAGTTACAGTGTAGTTACTGCTAATGTATTACATAGCCCCATGTGTAGTTACTGCTAATGTATAACATAGACCCATGTGTAGTTACTTCTAATGTATTATATAGACCCATGTGTAGTTACTGCTAATGTATTACATAGCCCCATGTGTAGTTACAGTGTAGTTACTGCTAATGTATTACATAGACCCATGTGTAGTTACTGCTAATAAAAATTTCGGTTATTAAAATAAAAGGGGAAATAAAAAAAGGTATGAAGTCGGGACTTTTGTGGGCCTCTCATTAATCCTGGGGGGGGGGGTCTCTGACGCGTGCGCACTGTGCACCCACCGTGATACCCACCTTTGAGTCGGTTTTTCAGGCGTGCGCTTTCATGAACGGTGTTTATTTCTTACCTGGATGCACTGACATGAGCCGTGGATGTAGAGGCATACCTCTAAAGGTGCACGTATTGTCTACATCAGTGTTTCTCAAACATTTGCTCTTTGCGACCCAGTTAGACAAGTTGGTTTTTTCGGTTTTGCGACCCATTTTCAGAGAATAAAACTACGATGAAACAAACTGCGTAAAACCGTCATTATTGCTATACAAAGATTTAACTTTTTTGCTATGCAGATTATTCAAAATTTTAATTTTATAACATATTGAGAAACCGAGTAGTAAATATGCATCTATAGATTCTAGATTCTTTAAACATAGATTTAAATTTTGTCGCGCCGAATCTGTTCTAAATTAGTGATCCCTGGTAAAGCCCCGAAACAATGCGCCGCTGACTTGGAGAGAAGATGGGCGCCAAAAATGTCTATAAGCCCAGAGAAGGGACGTATGGAAGCAGATCTGTTGGTGTGTCTATCCGTTCCCCAAAACGACCACACGGGTTAAGGGAATTAAAAACAAAACATCTGAAATTGGTCCATGACCTGTTTTTGAGAACCACTGTTGGCGTTGACTGTTTCACTGTATCTAGGAGTGTTTTCTCGAGGGACCAACTTTATACACACAGGGAATGTGCAGAAGCGTAATTTAAGTTCGTGTGTGTGTGTGTGTGTGTGTGTGGTGGGGGTCGTTAGGACATTATATGTTGGTGCCTTGGCGTCGTTTTTTGAATACATGATAATCATTATATCCACAAAAACTGCGAAAAATATTAAAAAAAAACTATTTACATAATAACGTGATAATTATAAGCGTTAGTTTAATTTCTCAAGACTAAAAATTTTAAATTCAGCCAACATTTTGTACTGTCGTCAAAATTGTAATATTGATGGGAAAAAGACCCCCCCACAATTTTGAGTTTGGTATTACATTTAAAGCTTAACATTTTTTAATAAACTAAAAAGTTTTTGTTTGAGTTAAAACTCAGTATTATCTAGCAGAAATATTTATGCAGTCACAGCTAACCTTTACTGAAGCTATACCTCCACTGAATCTTGGACTAAATAGATCTAAAAATCTTTGAATCATTTACATCAACACATAAATTGAGTGATGTAAAATGTGTTATGAGGTGTATACTTTGTAATTATATAATATTTGTCGATTGCTAACAACTGAAGGGTTCTCTTAATAACATTCATTTACCCTGCCACGGGTCACCTTCCGCGACCCCACTACGACGCCAGTGTTTGATTAATATTAAAGGCACATACTAAAAAGCAACAACAAGACTCAAGATTCAAAGAAGCATAAGTCTGTAATTATATTTAGAAATGTATTTATCAGATGACTTTTCCATGTCCTCCACCTCTCTAAAGCTGGCATAAAGTGATTTCTTTAAAACTTCGACCTTAATGGACGAGTCGTTGTACGATCAGTTGTACGAGTAGTTGGACGAGTTGTTGGACCAGTAGCTAGACGAGTAGTTGGGCGAGTAGTTAGACGTGTTGTTGAACGAGTAGTTGGAAGAGTAGTTAGACAAGTAGTTGGACGAGTTCTTGGACGAGTTGTTGGACGAGTAGTTAGACGAGCTATGAACGAGCAGTTGGATGAGTTGTTGGACGAGTAGTTGGACGATTAATTTGACGAGTTGTTGGACGAGAAGTTGGACGATTAGTTGGATGAGTTGTTGGACGAGTTGTTGATCTAGTTGTTGAACGAGTTGTTGAACGAGTTGTTGGACAAGATGTTGTACGAGCAGTTGGACGAGTTGCTGGACGAGTAGTTGGACGAGTTTTTGGATGAGTAGTTGGATGAGTTGTTGATAGAGTTGTTGGACGATTAATTGGACGAGCTGTTGAACCTTCATCGACGAGTTGTTGGACGAGTTGTTGGACGAGTGATTAGACGAGTTGTCGGACGAGTTGTTGGATAAGTTGTTGGACGAGTAGCTAAACTATAAATCGGAAGATTAGTCGGACGAACAGTTGAATGGACTGTACGACGAGAAATTCAGAGGAGTGGTTGGGCGAAAGTTCGGAGGAAATTTTGTTGGTCTAGTAGCTGAAAATAAATTATTAAAATAAATCGAATCTCATGTTTTTTAAACAATCAATTAAATTGTCTGTCAGTATGTTCTTCTTCAGGCCATTAAATAGTCTGTCAGCATGTTCTTCTTCAGGCCCTTAAAGTGTCTGTCAGTATGTTCTTCTTCAGGCCCTTAAAGTGTCTGTCAGTATGTTCTTCTTCAGGCCATTAAAGTGTCTGTCAGTATGTTCTTCTTCAGGCCATTAAAGTGTCTGTCAGTATGTTCTGCTTTAAGCCATTAATTTTTCTGTCAGTATATCCTGATCAAAGTATTCAGTCATCCCGAAAGATTGAGGCAGAGATACTTGAGAAACTCTAAATTTTTACACAACATAACTTCCAACTTTATCTTCTCTCTAAGTATGCTGCTCGGCAGCATTGCTGCCGTCCCAAAAGGATTGAGGTCTGTTGGTCTGTTCAGTCTCTTGTCTGCCTTCATTCGGTCTGTCTTTGATCTTTCTGGCAATCTGTTTGACGAAAAATAAACTAACATATTGATTATATTTACGAATTAGGCCGTCCCATGATGCTAAGACCCCCACCCGCCCCCAACTCCCGTGATTGGCCCTTCTACTTCCCCCCCTCATTCATTTCCATAATTATGACTCTTTCCAGCCTAGTGATTGGTGCATCCCTTTGTTACATACAACAAAGTTTACTGCTACCTACGGTAACAATTTGTTACGAAGAAAGTTCGTTGTCCAAATCCTGATTTGGATTAAGAGACAGTAGTGCTCCCCCTTGACACTTGACACAAAAGGCTTAATGTCTTTTGGAAATAACTTCCAGAACTCCCCCCCCCCCCAACCTGATTTGATTTGATAGAATCTGACGTGTACTATTAACCTGTCTCTACCAAACAAAGATCTAACCCTGAACTTATAATTTAACAAAATGTCTCAATGTGGTCATGACAGTATGAACTTTTAAACTTTACTAACAAAACGGAATTTCCCAACTTATGAGTGGTTCCAAAGTTGTTGAGATATATATTTAAATCTATCGTTATATATATCGACACACACACACACACACACACACACACACACACACACACACACACATATATATATATATATATATATATATATATATATATGTCACTACTCGTACAGATATTGGGGACGGTTGGTCGTGTTGTAAGGCACTCGACTGTAGACGTGAGGGTGCCTGGTTCGATCAAATGGATTTTCAGGACATCGTTAAAATTCCCCGCTATATATTTCCCGCGGTGCATCCATGGCCATTGCACTATCGGCTATGGTTGGTGAAAGAAGGTAACCGTAAAAAACCGAGGTTTATAGGATCTAAGAAATGCCATTTCACCCTTTCAGGGACTTCACTCACTCGTACGGATAGTTTTAATGATATTTTGAGAATGAAATGCAAAGTTCATTATTTTGCTAAACGAACCTTACTCGGTTGGTAAATTTTTTAAATTCTTTTATTCTTTTTTTTTAAAGCAGTATCAGGGTTTAGTTAAAAAAATTATAAATATTTCGGGAGTTTTTCGCAAATTATTAAATGAGGGTCATTTATTCTTTGAAAGGGACAACTATGTAAATATACACTACATTATTCTGTATTTTTTATTATTATTAAGATAACACTTGTATAAAGGGAAGTAACTTGACTTTTACACCTTTTACAGTGGGCATAGTGTTCAAAATAGAAAATCCTTTATTTTCGTTTACAACTGTATTCGTTGCAATTTCTAACATATATTCAATTAGTACAATACTTATACTTTAACAGTTATACCCCTTACACCACCCCACCCCTTCGTCACTAAACACAAAAGTCTCTAGAGCTCTATAATACAATAGCCATAACATACTGAAAACCAGTCCAACAATTGAAAGATTATAAAAAGGGATTTAAAGTGGAAGAGTAAAAAAACACAACTTGAAACCAGATTAGAACAAAATAAAGTTTAAAATAAAAAAGCCTACAATGATATTTTTTTGTGTGGAGATGATGACGTGTTAAAACATAAAGGCAATTTAAGCTGTTAACAAAAGATTTCTTTGTTCAGTTGCGAAGGTCCAATATTTCTGTATGTTCACGAAGGAGGGGGGGGGGTGTACGACAGTGGTGGCAAACCTATGGCACGCGGGCCACAGCCGGAGCGCAGAGCCACATCAGTCGGCACGCGACTAAGATATTACTCCCTTTAATTAACTTTAATTGGAGGGTTGGCATTTTTTTCTATAAATAAGTGTTTTTTTTTAATGGTTGAATTAGGTCATGCGGGCCCCCCCCCCCAGAAAAAAAGGTTCGCCATCACTGGTGTAGGAAGTTAGGTATGACACATTGAGCGGCTACAGGGAGATGGCCCATGATATCGAACCAAAATAAAATTGTAGGTTGGTGTGTCCGGAGAGCCAGAGCTGCCGCTAAATAATATTACTTCCCCTCTAGATCCCACTGATAGGAACCTCTCGGATAAAACACACACACACACAGACACACACACACAGACAGAGAGACACACAGACATACACAGACAGACAGACACAAACAGACAGACACAGACAGAAACACACACACAGACAGACACACACACACAGAGACAGACACAGACACATACAGACAGACACACACACACATACACAGACATACACACACATAGACACACACACAGACACACACACAGACAGACACACACAGACAGACACACACAGACAGACACACAGACAGACACATACAGACAGACACACACACACATATACACACAGAGAGCCTCCAAAATACTGAGTCAATGTTGTACAGCTGATTACTGTTGTCGACAGAGCCCGTATGGACATCCCAAGCCACTCCTCCCCTCCCCTCCCGATATAATGGCTCTAAACGGTCATTGACCTGTTTCTCTATAAGTTACTCAGTGGCGTGTTTATTGTGATTCAGAGGCTTCGTTCATCATGACTAAGAGTCGAGTGGATTGCGACTTAATCGTCGTGTCTAAAGATAGACACCTCATCATTATACAGACGTCATACACTGTTTTGTGTACAAATTCATCATTGCGAAAATGTTTTGTAGACGAGCAACTGTTGTGCTTTTTTCCTTGATGTACTCCAGATAATTGACATTATGGCTTATCCATGGAAACATATCCGTGCAAACATATCAATGTAGACATATCCATTGTGCCATATACGTGTAGCTATAACTGTGTAGCCATATCTGTGAAGCCATATCTACACAGTCTTATCTATTGAGAGATATCTATGTACACACTCACAAACACACACACACACATATTATTATAATAGATACTATTACACATTTAAAAAAAAATATTCTATCAAGAGAAGCCACTGTAATGTTCATTCGGTAAACAAATCGGAAACATGTATGTATCCCTGAACATTCAAATTTTTCTATTATTATTCATTTTTGTTAAATATTTTGATTACCATGGCTATAGTTTTTGTTACAATGGCTTAAGCTTTTGTTTACCATGGCTAAAGTCTTCGATTACCATGGCTTAAGTTTTTGTTACCATGGCTAAAGTCTTTGTTTACCACGGCTTAAGTTTTTGTTACCATGGCTAAAGTCTTCGATTACCATGGCTTAAGTTTTTGTTACAATGGCTTAAGTTTTTGTTACCATGGCTAAAGTCTTCGATTACCATGGCTTAAGTTTTTGTTACCATGGCTAAAGTCTTGGATTACCATGGCTTATGTTTTTGTTACCATGGCTAAAGTCTTCAATTACTATGGCTTAAATGTTTGTTACCATGGCTAAGGTCTTCAATTACCATGGCTTAAGTTTTTGTTACCATGGCTAAAGTCTTCGATTACCATGGCTTAAGTTTTTGTTACCATGGCTAAAGTCTTCGATTACCATGGCTTAAGTATTTGTTACCATGGCTAAAGTCTTCGATTACCATGGCTTAAGTTTTTGTTACCATGGCTAAAGTCTTCGATTACCATGGCTTAAGTTTTTGTTACCATGGATAAGTCTTTGTTTACCTTGGCTAAAATTTTTTTTTAGTTTTAGAGCACAAAGCCCAAAAATCGATTCCATAAATCTGGAATGGTGTGGACAAAACAATTGTTAAAGAAAATTTGAAACTTACGTTCTTTTACTTCCTATTTGCACCCAAGATTAATGAAGGATGAAATGATCATTAATATGATGAAGCATTTAGCCATTATCGCATACGCTCTAGTAAATAGCATACGCTCTAGTAAAATGTCATTAGATAAAAAATCGTAGCTCGTTAGACCCCACTAAAGTAAAGCACAAAAAAGTTATAACTCTTACTAGCTTGTCTGAAAGTACATCTGTTTTGATACTTTATAGTAAAGAAAGGGCGACTAAATTGTTTTTTCAATATCATGGTATTTGATTAGGCCGCAATTTGACATCTAAAGAGCCGCAATTTGACATCGAAAGAGCCGCAGGTTACCATCCCCTGAACTAGGCAACAATATGACTCACTGGGGCGTCTGTCGAGAGGAAGGAAAACACTTAGTTGAAAAAAAAAACTGGTTTATATTTACCTCTAAGATTTATATATATACTAGCTGTACCCTGTAAAACATTTGCATAGAGTTATTTCCCCTTATGCTTGATCGGCAGGCGAGGTTTTTTTTTGGTTTCGGGCAGATCCGATTTTTTTTTTTGCATGATTGTATTTTAAACTGGAATACTGTTGTATTAATTCTTTACTTTCGATTTAACGCAGCGCCCAAATCGCTTTTCTTTTCTTTTTTTTTCTTTTTCGTACAGAGCAAATGGTTCTCAACTTTGTTCTGGCGACTGTAACCCCCCCCCCCCCCCGCCCCTCCCCCCCCCCCCAATGTTGCGAAAGTGTATCCACGTGTACGTCTCGCACATCACTTCGCGAATAAATGTAGTTTATTTTTCATAATGGAATGTGTTCACATTTTTTCATAGCAATACTCATTACGAGGTTTGGTGATGAGTCACACAGCGAACTGGCCGACAATCTTCAAAACTCTTTGATTTTTTTCAACGAAAATTGTATGTCGCTGTGTACCCCTACATAGGCCTTTCCACATGGGTCTATGTAATACATTAGCAGTAACTACACATGGGTCTATGTGATACATTAGTAATAACTACACATGGGGCTATGTAATACATTAGCAGTAACTACACTGTAACTACACATGGGTCTATGTAATACATTATATATAGAATATACCATTTAGTGCCCCTTTGTGAGTACCGCCCGGGGCATAATGCACCCTTGTCCCCTTCCCATTACGCCACTGGATACAAGCCATTCAATAATGGTAAAGATATAAATTACCGGAAAAAATTCCATTCATCTGTACGTTTAAAAAA